>JAJJMC010007139.1:2445472-2541297 GCA_023531435.1 Papaver californicum | reverse complement strand
AATTCATTCATGTGCTTATCTGGAGTTCTTCTGCAATTACAGTTTTACTGTGCTTCAGTTTCTGGCATCGTTGCTGCGTACTACTGCAGATTAGTTTATTTCTGCTCCTGCCAAGACTACTTCATGCTTCATGCTTCTGGTGCTGTTTTCATGTACTACTACATGTGCTGCTTCCGGTGAACTTGGGTGGTTTTCAGGCTTATTCATATTGATGCCGCATCAACTTTTGACCAAGGATAGAGTTCCCTTTTCTAGACTCCTGTTACCTTTCTGTTGTTTCCAACTTTTGTAGTCACAAATGGTTTTGCTACTATCTCTACTGGTAGTTCAATTGGATTTTTCAACCTGATCAAGTGTATTCTTTTGTTGTATCACTTTATCAGTTTGAGGGGGTGTGTTAGGTATGTGTTATAGACTAAGTCAAAGTGTGGTCAAGTTTGGTTTACTTGACCAAGTCTATATGTCTACAGGTCTTGGTATAAATACTACTCATGTGTATTTGTATTTGATACTCAAAACAAAATATCTGAAATAATATCTTCTTCATTTTCATTCTTCTCTATTTCTCAAAATTATCAAAAACTATATTAAAAATGCCTTACTAGTTATGTGATTTTTTGCTTGCAAGTTGCTTAAGCATTTTTTATTTAACACCATTGTGACTACCAAAAATCTAAATTTTTGGATCACAACCATTAGAGTCAGAAACATAGTCAGATCAAATCTCAAATGATGAAATCGAAACATGTTAACAATTAGTACAAGAAATTGAAACATGAATCAACACAATGATTTAACGTGGTTCGACAGCGGATTTTCTACATCCACGATTGGTAAAGGATTTGGATGATTGTATGTTACAAAAGGATAAATATAATTTGCATCAAGTAAAACTTATCAAAGAATATTGAACTAGGATTATAATTAACACAATATCCATACCTAAACTCTTTGCTCTGATCCTATTCCTTTTGTCCAATTTTCCCAAATTTTTCCAGTCCCCTTTTTCTATTTTAGAGTTTGGTATTTATAGCAAATATCATGCGTCCCTCAAATCTAAACTTTCCACCTATTAGTTCTTATCCAAACTTTTGAACGAAGCGTATCCCACAAGACTTATTTGTATTTCCCGCAAGACTTGATTTGTGTACTTCGTATTTTCCTTAGTTTCTCGCTTGGTATCCCGCACCTCTTCTGCGGATTTGTACTCAAGTTGTTGTTTTTGGATTTGGATGAACGCTGCGGTATTATTAAAATTATGGCATGTCTGACATGTGGCCATTCTGAATTCTGCATGTCTAATACGTGGCTATTGAAAGTGACTTGTCATGCTTTAGTTTCTTTTGTTCCGCAACCTGTTCAACTGAGAACTGTCCATCATGCATTAATGTCTGCCAGTTTCAGATGTCTATTTCAGTACTTATCAAAGAGTTTTGTTTCAGTGTTTCTTGTTCCATCATAATCTGATTCTTCTTCCATATTATTTGAACACGTGTTGTTAGGGATTTAACACCCTCACAATTTGCCCCTTTTTTCTTTTGAATTTTCACATATGGTAAAAATTTGAAAAAGGAAAAATAGTTATTACTTCTCCGATTTTCACGCCACTAATAAATTTTTTTCCCACGTTTACACATTTAACTTTACTTTTCTGACGGTTTTGACGGTTTTGAGAAAATCACGTCTCTGATAAAGTTTTTCTCTCTCCCACTTTCTTTTTTCGACGGTTTCGTCAGTTTCAATCCTCTCATATTTAATACAAAGCTGGTCTCTTCTCACTCTTCATCTTTTTTTTTTTCTTCTTAAAGTTTTTGTTGCTTTTCATTCTTCTGAAACTGAAATTTTCAGTGATTTTTCTGTGATTCCTCGTAATTTGATTAATCTACTTTGTGTTGATTAAGGATTGCTTGCATAGGGATCAGGTCTTCTTTCCATCTGGTTATTTGATTTGATTGTTGTTCTTCACTTTGTTGCAGGTAATACTCTTAACTTCAATGTGTCTGTTTATCTATCAATCTGCTTTACTGAGTTTTTTGGGAATGAATGTGATGATGATGTTTTTATTTTGATTCGTGATTGATTTATTGAATCTATAAATCTTTTCTTTTCTTGATCAGAAAATTATTCACTTGTTTACATTCTGGTTCAATAATCATCATGTTGTTCTTCTATTATGTAGAATTTCTGTTTTGTTCCTGCTTTTGATCATGATAAATTTATCTTTTCTTATTTTCTTATCTGTAGATAAAAATTCATCATGTATGGAAAAACTGATAGTAAAGTTGATGGTGGTGCTTCTCATCATGATGATCATCCTTTAGAAAGGAAATCATCTCGCTATTTTACGAAGAAGAAAGTGGTAGATGAATCTGGTAATTCAGGAGTTCAACCTTCTAACTTAGTAAGGACCGATGACGTATCTGTTGCGGCCAACAGACCAACCTCTAAAAATAAGCGTTTAAATGAAAACTTGGGCTTCTCTTCTCTAAGACTAAAGAAGCGGAGGACAAAGTTGATAGCTTGACTCGTGACTTGGCTTCAAAGCAAGGGAGGAGAAATTATTGGGAATAGCAAGTACAAAAGTCTGCGGCCGGAGGTGAACAAGTGTTAGAAAGAACTTGAAGCCGCAAGGGTTAGAATTTATTGGTTAAAAATTGAAGCTCGTGTTGGAGTTGCTAAAGCGATCAACAACACGCTTGATAAGGTTAAAGCTGATGGATTCACCAAAGTCTATAGTCGCAAGGAAATCCCTCAACATCCTTCTCCTAGTGCAAATCCTCCCGCTCCTTTGTTTTTCCTTCTTTTGAAATTGTATTAGCACTTTCTTTTTGTATCGTATTATTGTTCCTGCAAAACAATTTATAAATATATATTCATTCTTAGTGCATTGATTGAGTGTGTGCATTGATTAACCGCAAGGAAATTTTGTACCTCGAGTTACTTTGAGGGTACGGTCACATGTCTAACTTCTCTCTGGCCAGGAAGAAATTAGGATGCGGTCCCTAGAGTACCTCCTGAGATGGAGAATACCTGATACAATAATTAATGTCATGTTAGGAATCTCTATGGCGAAAGATCCAATAGTCATACACTCATAGACATTTATATGGACTTTCTAGAGAGATTGCATTTGTTCTGCTTTACCTAGTATGAAGCCAAATTATTGTATGATAGCATTGTTGGTTATAGATAATATGGTTTGAGATATTATGCGTTCCAAGGATGCCGTAAGACTTCTCCATTCATATTCCGCAAGTGGTATGAGCCCTGTCCCGCAATATCTTGTATGACATATGGTCCTCCCCATGTGGGTGCAAATTTTGTTTCTTTTTTATCTCTTTGGTATTCTGGGATTTCTCGCAGAATATACTTCCCTTCAACAAAGTTCCGCAACTTTACTTTCTTATTATATTCTCTTGCCAGTCTTCTTTAATAATTTTCCATTTTTTGGAGCGTAACCTCTCTTCTTTCTTCTAAATCATCCAACTTTTCAAGCATTAAATCTGTGTTTAAATTCTTTTCCCATGCTTCTGTCCTTGTTGTGGGTAAAATAATTTCCGTTGGAATAACTGCTTCCGCTCCATAAGTAAGAAGAAATGGTGATTCTCTAGTGGCTTCTCTTCTCGTTGTGCGATATGCCCATAAAGTATTATGAAGTTGTTCGCACCATCGTTTATGATGTCCATCTAGAGTCTTTTTCATATTCATGGCAATAGTTTTATTTGTAGCTTCAGCTTGTACATTACTTTGGGGGTAAAGTGGAGTGGACTTCTTCTTTTGGATATTAAATGCTTCGAAAAGTATATCAATATTTTTTCCTTGCAGTTGTTGCCCATTGTCCGAGACTATAGCTACCGGGATTCCGAATCTGCAAATTATATCTTCGAATAAAAACTTGAAAACATATGTATCCCTAATGCAAGCAAGAGATTTAGCTTCAACCCATTTAGTGAAATAATCAGTTGTTATGATCAAGTATTTTCTTTTTTGTGTGCCTTCCACTAAGGGCCTAACAATATCTACTCCCCATTTTGCAAACGACCATGGGCTTAGTACAGAATTGAGTTCTGTTGCGGGAGCTTTAATTCTTTTTGCATAGCGTTGAAATTCTTCGCACCTTCTTGCCAGATTGTCCGCATATTTGTGCTTAAATGGCCAATAATACCCTTACGTTTTTGCTTTCAGTGCGAGTGATCGTCTTCCACTATGATTTCCCGCATCTCCATAATGAATATCTGTGAGAATACGTTGTCCTTCTTTTTGTGGCAAACACCGAAGCAACGGTCCCAAAAAATACATGCGGTACAAAATATTATCCCGCAATTGATAATTTACGGATTTTGATTGCACTTTTCTCGCCTCTTTAGTGTCTGCGGGCAATATCCCACTTTGTAAGTATTGATGTATTAAGATCCTCCAATCTTCTTCAGATGATCCATTTTCTGGTTTCTGTGGAAATTTTGCATCATCTTTAATGGCTGCATCTTAAATATCTTCGTCTACTTCCTCTTCCATGTTTTTAACTGCACATAACTTAATTGATGGCTCATAGATTCTCCCAATTTTGACTACTGATGTATTTTGATCTTTTATCATAGAAGAAATGAATTCTAATGCATCACCATGGCGATTTTTCTCTCTGGATAAATGTCGAAAAATTATATTTGGAATTTGGGATGCCAATTTTTGAACAAGATTCTAATATTCTATCAAGTCATGATCAAGCGCTTGATATTTTAACTCAACCTACTGAATTATCAATTGTGAATAACTTGTAAGCCGCACATCATTTATTCCCAACTCGATGATGAGCCGTAGGGCATGAACCACAGCCTCATACTCTACTATATTATTTGTGTGTTCACCGAATTCAAGACGAAATGCATGTACCATCCGATCTCCTGTACGGTTCACAATTTCGATTCCCGCTCCTTCTTTATTCTGTGCCCCATCAACAAATACTTCCCATCTGCAGGAGTTTGCAGAACTCATAATATCTTGGGAATCATCATCTTCTATCCCGGTCAAACCTTGAATTTCAAAATCGTCATCCAGTGGTAAATCCGCAAGGAAATATGCCAAGACTTGTGATTTTTGTGCAGTTTGTATTTCAAATAATATATGGAATTGTTCCAAATGTGCATTCCATTTTGCTATTCTCCCTACTTTTCCGTATTCTTTAATACAGATTCTAACGGGGCTTTACTTGGTACCCGCACATAGTGTGTTAGAAAATAAGTGCGCAACTTTTTTGTGGAAAAACCAGTGCTAATATCAATTGTTCAATTTTGGTGTAATTCCTTTCTGCAAGATTGAGAGTTTTACTGATGTAGTACACTGGGTTTCTCTATTTTTCTCATTTTTTCGTACCAATACCGCACTTACAGCATCTTCTGTTGCAGCTATGTACAAAGCCAGTACCTCTCCAGGCTTTGGTTTTTGTAATGCGGGTAATGTGGCGAGATAAGCTTTGATGTTTTGAAAGGCTTGCTCAAAATTTTTATTCCATACAAATTTGCTTTTCTTCTTCAGTGTGTCAAAAAATGGTTTACATTTGTCTGATGATCTGGCAATGAATCTGCTAAGTGCGGCTAAACATCCATTTAATTTTTTTACTTCCTTGACATTCCTTGGAGATGGCATATTAACAACCGCTTGTATTTTTGTTGGATCAACTTCAATCCCCTTTTTTGTGACCAAGTAACCCATGAACTTTCCAGATGTAACTCCAAAAATGCATTTATCCGGATTAAATTTCATTTTATATTTGCGTAGAGCTTCAAATATTTCTCTTAAATATTGTAAATGATCCTTTGAAAGTTTACTTTTTATTAGCATATCATCTACATAGACTTCCAAGGTGCGGCCTATCCATTGTTTAAAGATTGCATCTACCAGTCGCTGATAGGTTGCGCCTGCATTCCTTAGTCCAAACGGCATTCGGGTATAGCAGTACAAACCATGCGGGGTAAAAATTACAGTATGTTCTTGATCCTCTTCAGCTAAAGCAATTTGATTATACCCTGAATGTCCATCCATGAAAGATAAAGCCTCATGTCCTTCAACTGCATCCACTAATTGATCAATGCTAGGAAGCGGATAACTATCTTTAGGACATGCCTTGTTCAAATTGGTGAAATCTATACAAATTCTTACTCCTCCATTCTTCTTTGGTACAATTACCATGTTGGATATCCAGGTTAGGTAGCGCACCTCTCGAATAAATCCCGTATCCATGAGCTTCTTTAGTTCCCTTTCAATTGATAAATGATATGCGGGTGCCACTTTGTGTATACGCTGCCGAAATGGTGTAGTACCTGGATGTGTATGTAATTCATGACGAACGATAATTGGATCAATTCCTGGCATATCCTCCATTTTCCATGCGAAAATATCCACATAATCTCTAAGTAGAGTAACTAAATCAAGTTGCCTTTCTGTTTTCATTAGTGTTCCAATCTTAATTATTCTCGGGAATTCTTTTGTTCCTATATTGACATTTTTGGTTTCTTCAACTGCTGAAAAAGTAGATTTGGGAACTCCTAAAAATGTGGGAGCTCCCTTTAATTGCTATTATGGAATACTGCCCCTGTCATTTTTTGGTATGCTTTCCTTCGATAGAATGTTTTCATTTGTTTCATTCACCAATCCTATACCCGCAGTTTCAATCAAATATTGATTTATTGCATCTTCTTTTGCTTTAATTTTTCGTTCTTTCTTTCTATCTTGTTGTTGTTGAATTCATTCCTTATTCATGTGTGTTTCTATGGGGATGCAAGATCTTGCAACATTTTGATCCCCCTTTATTTGTATTTCTCCTTGTGGTGTTGGGAATCGCAAGTATTGATGATTAGTTGCGGTTACTCCTTTCAATTGGTGAACCCAATGTCTGCTAATGATTGCATTATATGGGACGGTGCCTCTACTACACTGAATTTGGTTCAATGCCTATTGGTCCCGCCATAACATCAAGTAAAATCTCTCCTTTTGGCTTTGATGTTATCCCATTAAACCCATAAATAGTGTAACAAGAGGGTGTGAGTTGATCGTCCTTTAGTCCCATTTTTTGAAAAGTGTCATAAAATAACACATTAAGTGAACTTCCCCCATCCATGAAGATCTTCTTTACATTCCATCCAGACACTGGTAAAGTGAGTACCAGCTGATCATTGTGTGTTTCGATTTCTTGATCAACTTCGTCCGTTGAAAAAGTTAATGGGGAAGCCATCCATTCCTCCATGTTTCTGTGATTCTTCCCGCAACTTTAAAAACTTCATGTCTGTCAACTCTTTTTCGCAGCTTCTTATCAATGGCTGCGTTCATAGATGATTGACTTGACTCGGTATAGGAAATTGTATTGATGGTTCGGTTATTCTGTGGAATATTTACAGTTTTTCCTATGTTGAGCCTTGGTGGTGGATTGGGTAAATAAAGAAATTCTTTCATCTCTCCCGCATCAATTAATTTTTGAATTTGTAATTTTAAATTCTTGCATCTGCTTGTGGGATGTCCATGAAAGCAATGATATTCACAATAATCCTTTGAATTCTGTGTGTGTGGTGGTTGCCTTCCTTTCGCCCATGGCCATTCAAAATCTTGCTTATTCTTAATTGCATTTAGAATTTGGTAATATGGGGTGTTGAGTTTGGTAAAAGCTCGATCCTCAAATTGGAGGTTGATCCTTCTTTCCTCATCCGCTCTGCCTCGCTTCAATTCAATATAAGGATTTTCACCCGCAACCCGCTTTCCAGCACTTGTTGATGGTTCCACAAAATTTGCCTTGTTGGCAACTCTCCGATGTTGGAAAATTATTCTTGGATGTTGTTTTTGAATGTCTTGTAACCTTGCATATTTTTCAATAAATACCCTTAGATCCCCTTCAGTTTATGGATATTCTCCATGAATATCTACAAAGTGCGGGCTCATTCGGTTTGCTATTCCCCATTTATAGCAATTAATAGAAAATTTCCGAACTAATATTTCTTATTGCTTGACAGATTGTCTTCCATCGATCTGTATAGTCTCGGATAGTCTCATTTTTCCAAGACGCAAAGGAAAATAACTTTTCCATTCCATCATTTGCTGGTTTATTGTACATATACGTCTCCAAACAATTTTGGGTCAATTGTGCATACGAGTGTATTGACCCTTCAGGTAGATTATCGTACCATGTTAATGCTGATCCTTTTAAACTCGAGGGGAAGTATCGGCACATGATAATATCATTTTGCTCCCAACGAGTCATATTGCGGTTATAATATTTTAAATGAGCCGCTGGGTCCTTTTTCCCATCATAACATTCAAAGATGGGGAGATTGCATTTGTGCGGGATAGGCGCATGCGCAAGGTGCGGTGTCAATGGTGTTCTGCTGGCCTCTTTTAGCACTTCTTCAAGTCGTCCTCCCTCTGGTTTATTTTTCAAAGTTTTTATTTCTTCCTTCATTTCTTCCAAGTCCTCAAAATATTTATTTCATCTGTTATTCTGCGGCTCTGAATCATCAAAATCTAGTCTATCAGGCTCATATCGCTGATTATTCTTGTTTTTTTTTTAATGTAAATATGTATCATGTGCGGGTTCCACTATCATCATTGTTTGATCTTTATTGATCCTTGCTTTACTTTTTGCAGATCTGTTTGAGCTTACTTCTTGCCCCTGTATCCTGGTAACAGATGCTTCCGCATCCTGTTGGGATTTTTGTCTTGAGCATTTGATTTTCTTGTGTTAAGAGAGAAATTATTTCTGCATAAATTTTTTATGCCTTACACATTTCGTTCAATTCTTCAAATAGTTGATTAATGGGTCAACCCTGTTTTGTGATGCTTCTTCATGTGGTTGGTTAATTGGTTGATTAACTGGAATGTTTGCCTGAGCATCCAAGGGTTGTGGTCCTTGGGACTCCTCTACTATTTCTCTTTCTGGAAGAGTCTCTATTGTATGATTTCCCAAATTTCTTATATCAACATCTCGTTCTTGTATGGTTTTATTTGCAACTGTCTCCATTTTTGTAATTTCTTTTGGAATATTATAATATCTTTTTTGTTCAATCTAGTGCTGTTGTAGAAATTTCTTTGTTGATGTTCTATTAAGAGTTCAGATAATGAGATATGTGTTTCATAAAATTTCAACATCCGCAATATATTTATATAAAACAATTTGACTGATAGATAGCATCTAGCTTTAATTAAAATGTGATATATCACATAAAAGCTAGCCAAATTTCCAATTTAATCCAGGTTTTGTAGGTTCATCAAACCATTTGTTGCAAACAAATCAGTAGCAAGTTCAGAAATTTAGTTCAAAACTTATTTTCCTGTTTGAATGAGAATCAAAACTAGGTAACTGCAATCCAATTTTAATCCATACAATCAATTGAATCAGAGACACATAAATTTAATGATTTCAAGCCAAATTCTTTTGCAAAATCGTCAAAAAACATAATATTTTGGTGGGAGTTTATGAACAAAGTTTTCAAACCCATGATTAAGAGAACATATAAAGTAATCAGGAATATTAATATAAATGAGAGGTATCAATTAAGTAGTGTTGCGTATGATTATAACAGTTAAATCTATATAGACATAAGTTGAAAAGAGATCCTGATTAAAAATATTGTAATAGTGGATTTTATAGGATAACAAAATTCAAGGTTTTCTAAAATGAAGATTTGGACAGGTAGAATAAATTCTTTTACCTATCCCTGTTTCTAGCGCCGAATTATGACTACCAAAAATCTAAATCTTTGGATCACAACCATTAGAGTCAGAAACATAGTCGGATCAAGTCTCAAATAATGAAACCGAAACATGTTAACAATTAGTACAAGAAATCGAAATATGAATCAACACAATGATTTAACGTGGTTCGACAACGGATTGTCTACATCCACGGGTGGTAAAGGATTTGGATGATTTTTATTCATGATTGTATGTTACAAAAGGATAAATATACTTTGCATCAAGTAAAATTTATCAAAGAAATATTGAACTAGGATTATAATTAACACAATATCCATACCTAAACTCTTTGCTATGATCATATTCCTT
Organism: Papaver californicum; assembly: GCA_023531435.1. Lineage (NCBI taxonomy): Eukaryota > Viridiplantae > Streptophyta > Magnoliopsida > Ranunculales > Papaveraceae > Papaver > Papaver californicum. The sequence continues at coordinate 2,531,253 of JAJJMC010007139.1, read as the reverse complement.
TTGTCCAATTTTCCCAAATCTTTCCAGTCCCCTCTTTCTATTTTAGAGTTTGGTATTTATAGCAAATATCACGGGTCCCTCAAATCTAAACTTTCCACCTATTAGTTCTTATCCAAACTTTTGAACGAAGCGTATCCCACAAGACTTATTTGTATTTCCCGCAAGACTTGATTTGCGTACTTCGTATTTTCCTTAGTTTCTCGCTTGGTATCCCGCACCTCTTCTGCAGATTTGTACTCAAGTTGTTGTTTTTGGATTTGGATGAACGTTGCGGTCTTATTAAAATTATGGCATGTCTGACATGTGGCCATTCTGAATTCTGCATGTCTAATACGTGGATATTGAAAGTGACTTGTCATGCTTTAGTTTCTTTTGTTCCGCAACCTGTTCAACTGAGACGTGTCCATCATGCATTAATGTGTGTCAGTTTTAGATGTTTGTTTCAGTACTTATCAAAGAGTTCTGTTTCAGTGTTTCTCGTTCCATCATAATCCGATTCTCCTTCCACATTATTTGAACACGTGTTGTTAGATATTTAATACCCTCACACCCACCACAACCAATTATTATGAAATATGAATAATATTTAATCAATCTAGTAGGTTTGGACAAAAAATTTATCCAACAAATATATTTACCAGTCATATGTAAAATGATTAGTTATAATGTTACTAGCTAAAATTGTTTGTGTGAGCAAAAATATTTCCTTTTGTGAAATTTGGTTGGCCCAATGGATATGCAACATAGTATAACGATTTTGTCAATAACATGAGCATAACAGCTTAATATTCTACTTTTTTTTTGGTTCTCCGTAAAGATCAGTGAATTTTTCTGATATCATCAATCAATTTTGATATTAGCTAGAACTAATCCAAGTTTAAATCGAGTACTTCTACACAGAACCGTATAAAAAACTACATAAAAACCGTCCTTTCATATGAGGATGGGTTCCACTCCTTCAAGATTAGTAGGGAAATATTTTTAGACCCACCATTTAAAGAGACGTAAACAGTTAATTTTTAGATGTTTTTTATGCGGGTCGTGAAAAAAAAATTGGTCTAAAATATGAATCGATGACAAAAATAAAACTATAAAATAAATGGCAACAAAACTATCAAATGTTAGCTGGCAGCAATTGTGTAAGATGATAAGCTAATCGGCTCAGTGTACCATTCTCCACATAAAGCATTAGTTAAAGTATCTACGTTGCACTCGATCACCTTTACAAGTCTTCTGTTGACTTTTTTTGAGGTCACCTAAACAGTCTCATTGTGTCATTACCTTCGACATTGGTAAAGTATCTACGTTGCACTCGATCACCTTTACAAGTCTTCTTGTTCCCACTATATACGTTAAATTATCAACCAATGGGATTCATCAAGTTTTGTACTAAAAATTAATTATAAATAAGTTATATCGATTAATTTGATTAAACTTTATGTTAAAGAATGATAATCCTTTTATGAGAAATATTTTTCTTTTTAGCCAAGCTTTGGAATTTAATACTGATAAAGTACCAAGGTGTTAACCAATGCCAGTTCCTATGCATCTCTTAAACGATCAAATTTAAAAGATGATGAGCTATTATGCATCTCTCAAAAAATTAAAATGACCTTTTAAATGTTCAGATTTGAGCAGATGCACAACGCGTCATAGTCTTGGTCGCTCGACAAAGAGTGAGTCTCTAACGGCTAACTATCTCTCGCCTATAAATTTATCATTTTCAAATCAAGTTTTTACACCAAAATTTTTACCCAAAATTTTTCCTACTTTCTTTACTTTCTACTCTAAATTATATTCTACTAAATTTTTTTTCAAAATGGCGCAAATTGCAAATCTTGATTTGGCAATACAACTAGATTTTTCTAGAGTCATTCTTGAAGCCGCAGTTAGTAAGATATGTCAAAGTTATAAGAAAATAGAGAAAGAAAATAAAAGTTCTTCAGGTTTTAGATGTTAACCAAGTCGCACCGAAAAGAAAAAGAAAAAATTCAAGGCAAGAAAAATGAGAGTGAAGAAAATTTGAAAGTTAGTAGTATTTCTCACAAAAATAAGGGAAAATCTTCTCAGGAGCGCATTGAATGGAAGATACGTCAAATGAAGCTAAACAGGAGGCCCAAGATTGTCAGAGATTTTTAATGAAGTGTTTAAGTTTTTACTCCCCTAGTTTATATCTTGTAAAAGAGCGTAGTATAATGTAATGGAGATTTGTGTAATTGAGATTAATGTTTAAGTTAATTGAATCAAATTATTAATTAAACTTGCAATCAAATTGTTCAATCAAATTAACTCAATTCATTGATAATTAAATTGAAACAAACTAGTTTTTGATTCAATACATAAAATCGAAATTACATATTTTTGATTCAAGTAAAACATAAAATTAAAGTTACATATTATTTCCTGGTAGATGTCCTGGTTGACGAAAGACCCAACTTTCATATATAGGGTAGTTTCCTTGTGCTAACATTGCTGCTATAAAAGGTTGAGTAGCGTCATGAGGTTGAGTTTCATCAGCATAACCAGGGTAAGGAACTGAAGGAACCTGAGAAGTGGATGCCCCAACATCTCGAACCGGGGTATACCCTATGAATCCTCCTACTCTTAGAATCAGGTTTTAAAGATTCGTAAATAATTGATTACCCCCTGGAGTCGTAAAATCCATTCCTCCGGACTCAGGTGTCATATAAGTTTCTTGCACATTCTCCTCTGGTATGACAACACTTCTTTGACTGTTTCTACGACTGACTCTGCTTCTATTACTTGCTCGACTTCGTTGACTTGCTTGACCTGGACTGGATCCATCTCGAATATCAATACTCAATGTGTTCATCATTTTTTGCAGGATCCTAATGTAATGTCTCTCTATTTGAATGGATCGCCAATCATAATCGTTCAACCTCTCCCGCATCTGATGTTCTGTCATTTGTACCCCCCCAATACGGGTACGTCCGATCCATATCTTGAGAAATCACCGGAACACTTATACGCTCCCTTTGTAGATTGATACTCGGCACCTCCCAATCAAACGGTGGCATAGCTGACGAAGAAGAACCTCCCTGGCCAATGGGATAAACAAAGGTAGATGACGAAGAAGCTGGTGGAGGTTGGGATGGAAGAAACACGGAATCAAGTGGCAATCTACCTAGAGATGGCACATCCATAACTCCCTCATGTTGCGGCTCCATGGAAATGTTAGGCTTGCTAATCTTGTTGAACCAAATCAAATAATCACGTTCGTCAACAACCTCCTCGACCAAGTCATCAACATGAGGCCATTCTTGACCATCTCGCATCAACAAACGGTAATCCACTAAGGAAATCTCCCTGCATGGAAGTGGGTTGATTGCTTTTATTGTTCTCCGTTGAAGCTGTAGAAGGAGTCTTTCCCCAAAGTACCAAACACCTTTCCCGAATTCAGCACTGTAAAACACTGATCGATGTAAACTCAACTCTAACATCCTTTGAGCAGCTGCAGTGTGGTACTGTGGATGGTCCGTATACGACATATAAATAAAGTTTTGCCTTGTTCTGATTGTTTGTTGAATCATGTTAACCAGCTCAGAGAGTTGACCGTCATCTCGATGAAGTGGGAACTATTTGCCAGACCGGTATTTCTCTATAATTGGAAAAACAACGGTTTGTTGTTTAAAAGCAGGTTCACCAACACGGAAACAAGTATACCAGTAATATTGTGAAAACATTGGGAAATTTAATTAGTTAGTTAAATGTAACATTTTTAAGAAAATTATAAACTAATTAGCTATTTATTACCTCCAAGATTCCCCAAAAATAATTCAAACTTAGGGAGGCGTCGTGTAATTCCCGAGACCGATGTAGATTGAAGATAACAGTGCAGACCCCTAGTCATAATATGGAGCTAAATTTAAGTCCTCAAGTGCTTCGAGAAAACTAATAGGTGTCACTGAGCTAGCATTTGGAAAAAGCAATTGTCCTATCACCCATAGAAGAAACACTCTTTTGAGCTCAGCATAGTGCCCAACACTCTTTTCTTCAGGATACTCTTCAACGTTATGTGCATAGGGTTTTAAAAAAGCTTTCAACCCAGAGACCCTGATTCAACCAGCGTGGAATCTTCTGTGGTTATCATTTCCTGACTCATCAGAAGAATACAATGGCGTTGTTTCCATCTATTTTGTCTTTTCCACTTCCCTTGGTCATATGGAATAATATCTCCCTCGCATAGTATTCCCGTCAATATATAAATATCTAATGGCGTAACTCTTACAGGCTACAACCAACATTCTGAAATTAATTTTCGGTTCAAAATGCTAAAGTTTGCATATATAAAACCAAAAATAAAAATATAAAAAATTAATTAGAGAATAAACTAACTTACCGCATTCGAAATCCTTAAAATAGAACGTATTTGTAGTCTTCCACCAACGTTCTAATATTACTTGAACAACAACTTTTCTATGGTTCTTATGGTCGAACAAATATAAATGATACCACGAATATCTGCCAACTCTTTGTTGAACTGCCTTAGGGAGCCACTCATACACGGTACTAAATTCAGTTAACCCACCTCTTAGGTTTGTATATCTACTTCTCTCTTGATGGCATGATATATGACCTTCCACTACACCAGTGCCCGCAAGCTGTCTAAACTCTTGGAACCCCTTATCTCTATCCTGATTCCAGTCTAGCCCACTTCTTAGGACGCCTCTTGGTTAACCTTTTCTGTTTCTTTTATTTCTTACGAAACTCATTATGGCAGAAATTTTTTGTACAGTAAATTTTTTTTTCACTCTAGATGATTTTAGTGTTTTTAGATGTGAAATTATGAAGGAGGATGTAAAATTGTGAAGGAGAGGTTGGCTATTTATATGGTACGGAGTCGGTCGTGGACGATGGGAACTATGTCGAGCGACATAGTATTTCTCACCAGCGACCAACACTTGATCGCTGGAGATCAACACTTTATTGCTCGACATAGTTTCCATCGCCCAGAATATTTTTCATAGTGACACAGATTGTTTGTCCAACCACCTGACTAGATAAACAAACTCATTTAAAAGGGTACACAGAATCTGGCCTAAACAATTATAAAGAAAGGCTCTGGCGTTCAAAAATTGTTCCAAATTGGATATTCTCACGTTATCTTGCACTAATCGTGGAAGAAGAGAATATCAAAGCCAGTTCTTTGTATAACTTTATGTGCAACCTAGTTTTGGGGCGTGGGGTCTGATTTATGTATTGCCTCCACTTTCGCAAAATTAGATCCAAAAATTGGAGCAGTGTAAGGTTTTCTTGTCCTTGGGACAAGACACGGTGCAATATTTTCTGAGTGATTCTACACCCACAGAAACCTGAGCATCTTTCACTAGAATCGTGACGATGTGCCAAGTGAGGCAGGTTTTTATAAGCAACGGTTGATCGGTAACAATTGAAATTCAAATCCATAGATGATAAAATTATAAATAACCAAATGTTTTTCTTAACAATACTGTATATCGCACATAAAGTTGATCTATAACTAGTTTTTGTTTGAACATGTGAAAAAATTATCCAAATTTATCAAGATAGTGTGTTTTAACATGTGAAGAAACCGTTACATGTTCGTTTGACTTGCATATGAACGAGTTACCATTTGATAACTACCATTTTAGTGTGTGGATACTGTACAATTGCACTAATAACAACAAACTAACACCATCCTGAATAGTGTAGTTGTGTAGTATCTACCATTTTATATCCCAGAATCGGCTGGGACGATTCGATGTTCTGATTACAATTCCAGCAGGAACCATTAAATTAACAGATTTGATAGGCTCATAGGCAGGCAATTCAAATGAGAACCATTAAAAATGACAGATTAATATGCCACATGGCCGCTAGCCTAGCGGCAAAGACTTGGCCGAGTGATTGTTTGCCTCAATAATCCAACCATTAGTCTTGATTATTTGATTGTGGAGTTTGGTTATTTAGTTATCCCACTGTAGGATAATAGTAACATTGCCCTAAATCTTTATTTTTGAATTTTAATGGTAAACAATATTGCCTTGATTATGCTAAGTTTATTTTTTTTGACATTACTTCTTTGGTAAGAGCAAGAGCCAAGAGGTCATACCTAATTTATATACATTCAATCACATGTTCTAAGACAATTTTGATTTGGCATCCAGATTTGCATCAGGACAATGGCTCCAAGACAAGTTTGATTGAGTAGAAAACAATTCAAAGTCATATACATGACTTGAGCCTTATAAACTCCCTATCAAATGTCTTTTACCAAACTTCTGTGAGTGACTTTCCTTGCAAAAGGGTTCAAACCTATGCAGTCAATTTCGGCCGAAATGGCGCCGAAATTTTAGGTTTCAGGGTAAAACCGAAACAAATTAAGGGTTATCGGCGAAACGATATTTCAACGAAAATTTCGTCGATATTTTCAAAAACCGGAATTTCATTCGATATTTACGAAATTTTCCGAAATTCCAATGATGGATTCCTGGCCGTTGGATGAGAATTTTGTTTTAATCCAACGTTATAGATTAGTCAAACACAAATGAAAGTTAATCCCTCTTCAGTCTTCCATCTTCGTTTTAGAAAGAAAACCTAATCCCTCTTCAGTCTTCAGTTTTCACGCAGCTCCAAAAGCAAATCTGTATGTATGTACCTTTTTTTGTTTTTTTTTTTTGTTTAACTTGTTAAGATGTCATGGTTGATAGTATTGTTGTTCTTCTTTGGAAAGAGTATGTACCTTCTGATGAATGAATTGTTCTGTGTTAAGTGAATGTGTGTATGGATTGAATTTACAGGAAATGTGTTAGTTTGGGTAGCTTCCAAAATGTTGATTTCATTTAAGCTAGAAACTGACTGTTGTACATCTGAATGTTGTTTCATTTAAGCTAACCCTGAACAGGGAAGAAATAGTGTTTGCTTCCATGGGTTGTTGGTGATGAACAAACAAGTTGTTTTTGAGTCCTGAATGATTTTAGAAGAATGGGTTTTGTTTTATATGTGAATTGTAATGCAGGGAAGGTGATAGAATGGTCTTAGAAATCAAGAGGGAATTCATCTCTGAAGCACCAGCAAAATGAACATAAAGTGTTTGTAGATAGGCCTGGGTGACCAGTTCTTAAGTCAGTTTGTTAACACGGCTGACCGTAGTCTGTGTGGGTGTTTGCCGAAGCTTTTAAGGAAAGTTTAGAAGTTCAGTACAACACGGACTTTGTTGTACGAGTTTGTGTAAGTCTGGACAGAGTTTCTTTGCAAACATCGAAGCTAATTTAGATTACGAGTAACTTAGAGGCCTGAAACAGATATGCAGTCTCTAGTTGGTTAAAGCTTCTGTATATTAAATAAGTTAGCATGTTATCAAAACTTGGTGTAAATGGAAACAACTCTTTTGAATCCCAGGTAGTGTGGAAATGGAAACAATGTTAGCTGCCTCCTGGATGTGGGAAAACTTGACTATTTATTTTTTTGCTTTTCATTTCATATTAAATAAGTACCCGCAAAAAAGATAGTAGTAGGGTGTTCATGAGAAACTAAGCTTTCACATGGATGGGGATCGTATGTTTCTCAATGCTAATTCAATAGCTTATTACATTATTGGAGGCTAAGAGTGTATTTTCACCTTTTGGAAGCTTAATGGTTCTTTTCACCCTTTGAAAGTTATTTGATTCACAAGCCTAACGTATAATGTTGTTGATTTTTAGCATGTTGCTGAGCTTTACTAATTGCAGCAGAAGTAAATTCGCAAGAGCGAACAATACGATTGTTGATTTATTTTTGTTTTGATTTCTTAGGTCACCAGGGATCTTGACACACTTGCTCAACCAACAAATGAGCCTGATTACAATTAGCTGTTTAGCACCGTGACGGATCACTATAACCAGGTACATGAATCCAACAATTTCATACTAATCCTATATGTGGGTATACGGTTCATTGTATACTTGACCATTCTAAAGAGATTTGGTTATATCTCATAACGATGTGTGTAAAGCCAGTTTGCATATGAGAACATTGACTTCTTTGAATGGAACTTTGAATCATATATTTATTGTCCTTTTGGTACTTACAATTACTTATCTATATTTGCACATTTAGCATGTATATTTGTTAGGACCACACTTACTTCAGCCATTCTAGCCGTATATACATTCGCAAATGCTAGGAACGCCGCTATTATTGTGAATACGCATTTTCCACTTATTTGATCATGTACAGTTGTTAACTCCACTTCCACCTGCGTAAGATTTGTATCGATTTATGTTGGACACGGAAATAGGACTACTTGGTGATGATTGTGATGATATCTATAATGAATCTAATGATTTTGATTAAAAATGTAATATGGTTGCTTAATTAGTACTTTAGACGGTGAACTTTTAAGTTTTTATTATTTATCTTGTGTTTCCTGTTTGATCTTTGAACTATATATGGAATCTATGGATCTACATATTTCGGATGAAAAAACATTTGTTATAACGTTTTGAAATATATATATAGTTATAAAATGTGAACTAGTATTTTTTATATAAAATTATAGGTATAAAATATATGTACGATATTTCGCCGGTATGTAAATCGAAATTTTTCCGATATACCGACGTATCAGTGTATCGCTCTCGACCGGTATGAACCGAAATCCGATATGTGACAATCTTGGTTCGAACCAATCCCTTAAAAAAGAAGCAGACTTTAGTCCTTTGAAACGTTAATTAAGTAGTGTGAGCCTAAAATTATTTGTCATTTTCATGATGAAGTGTAGGGATTGACAAACATCTAACCATGCAACAAAAGGATATTTAGAGACATTTTTAAAAATAAATCCATATTATTATTACCTAGTGACATGAACAAGATCAAAAGTCATCATCCTCCTCCATTTATCAATGAAAAGTTGTACTGTTTCTTAATTTAGAATTTACCCACAAATTACATTTCCTATATTTTTTCAAACTTCAGTCTAATCTTAGAAATTTCCATGCTATTATGTAACTGTGGGTAAAAAGTTTAGTATATTGACTAAAAAACTACATTTAAATTTATGCATGGTCACTTTCCAGTGGTATAGTAAAGGACCAAGAGATAAATTGGACATGCTTTTCCATTCGAGAATTACTTTTCTAGAGTTCATTTTAGGTGGAATCGCTTGCATACGACGCATGTCAATGTTCCTCGTTGATTATGACCTATTTACATCTAACTTAGATGAATTTTTCTCCTTCTACGAAAGAGGCCGAGATAAATGTGTAGATGCCTACCCAGTCAACTATTCGATTATAAAAGTTAAGTTGTTTTAAATTTATATAATTTTTAAGAAAATAGAGAGAAATATATTATTTTTTTTTAATCATTTTTCTTTTTTGCCATATTTACCATTGTTGAGTGCATGCATGCATGATGATTTTGGAGTCCCCATAACACATACTGGTGTGCTAGGTGTTGACTGATCCTGACAGGAAGTGTAATGCTTTCACATGCTACATGGGAAGCAAAGATGGTGATATGATTGTAGTTGAAGTAAACAACATGGTGATCAGCCACGTGAGTGAGAGGCTTCATCTTGGTACCTCAACTGCATCACTGGAGTTTTGTCGAAAGGTAAATAATTTGAAATATTTTTGTGCAAGAGAAGTAGCATTTTTCAATGTATCTCAGAGATCTTATAGGAATTATCATTTGGTACTAATATAATAGACTGGTTTATTGACTAGTCCACCCACTAAGGGTTTTTTATCCGGTGGTCTTTCTTTTTAAAGAAACTAAAATTTTGGACTAAAATTATTATTCCTGGATCCAACTATACGTGTGATAAAAAACTAATTTTTCAATATACTCATAATCCTAGATATATTAGAATATTGAAACCCAATTCGATTGCATTTTTTACAAGTTCTCTCTCAGTTTCTGTCCAAACACAGCTCTGGCGATGAAGAATTTTTGGTGGTCTTCGTTCGATTCGTGAAATCAAGATGGATTCTTTGTATCTGATAAGTTTATTTCCTTTTTGATGATCTTAGTTTAGGTTTTCTTCTTGATTTTTTCTTTTAGTGTTTAATTTTTTTAGGGTTTATTGTCTGTAGTGGCTGAATAAGTTTATGAAGAATACTCACCCTGATTTTGTACTTATTGTTATTTGATTTTGATTTTCTTCTGAATCAGCAAACTGTGAGCTATTAGTTTCAAACTTGCTATCGATGGTGATGGTGGAATTGGTAATTGATCTTCTTTTTTTTTTCTTTTTTTTTGGTGGAATTAGAGTTTATAACATGAAATTTTATATCGATATGTAACAGGAAGAGACTACTTTTGTGAAGAGACATCTTACTAGTGAATTCGAGAAGAAATTAAAACGTAAGTATAGTTGATTTGATATTTGGATTGTTTTGTTTTGATTTGTGCATGGAAATAGGTTTTGATTGTTCATATTGAGTGCGTTTTTTAATACGAGCATGTAATGAGTATATAATTGATATGCTGAGAGTGAATTGATTGAGTGCATATTTGATATACTGAGAATAAATTGAGTATATTTTTTGGTGCATTATATTTGACGACATGGATCCATTGGTAATGTAATGCTGTTAGACCCAGCGTTATGTCCGTTTACAGATCTGTGTTTTTTCTTCTAATGGTGGTTTTGTTCAGCATTCTAATAATGTCTTGATGACCAATATCTTTATATCAACGTAATTAAATACAATCTTTTTCCTGTGCTTGTTATCTGTTGGAATAAACTCTAATAACTTTCTACATAACCAACACATGCATTGTCAATTCAATAGTATTGTTCATAAATCATTGACAATTTAGCGCGAACTCTAATAATTTTCTAGTTTCTACATAATCAACACGTGCATTATCAATTCAATAACATCGTCCGCTAACCGTTAGCTAGGGCTGTCAATCCCAATCCAAAATAGCAGTTTCCAAAAACCCAGGATCCTATAGGATATTATCCGATATAGCGATTATCGGATGTCAAAAACAGATATTATATCGAAATTTATTACCTTAACGAAACGGAACGGGATGAGCGACATTCCGTTTCGTTAAGTTCCGATACCGATAGCATATATATCTTCAGCCGAATTATCGGAAATTATCGGAAATTATTGAAAATTATCGGCTAATTATTGTAAATTTGAACTGAAAATGGGTTTATAAGATTTCTATCATCTATCGGAATTTATCGGAAAAATATCCGATATCCGATAAGTTTATCGTAACGGAATCGTAATTGAATATTAAGTTTCCGTCGGAACTTATCGGATATCTGATAAGCCTTATCGGAAACGGAACCGGCTGAGCCAGTTTCCGTTTCGATAGCATCCATTGACAGTCCTACCGTTAACACTTAGCTATATGGCAAGAACCCTATTAACTTTCTCTGTACTGAACATGCTAAATATCTCGATTCATTAGAGTTGTTCAACTGTTGGCATGAACTCATAAACTTTTTATTTAATCGACACAAACATTATCTCAATCTTATAGCATTGTTCATGAGCCGTAAGAATGAAATCTGATAACTGAGCAAATTCTATTAATGTATGGCTTTACCTTCAATTATTAACTCATATTCTCGTTCACAGCATGGTGCCTATGCAAACAAATACATACAACACTAAGAGAGTTTTTTTTCTTCTCATCCCTACTTCTTCTAACTCCTATGTGACCAGAGAAACAGATCTAAATCATCTACAATTCATGCATTCCAAAAAAAAAACACCAATTCAATACAAACGAAATGATTGAATTTGATAATTAGAAAATCCCCAACCTTAAAAATGAGGCTTTTACCAATCCTTCCAGCAGGATGATTAGCAGCATATTCATCTCTAGAAAAATTCTTAGCACTCATCAACGCAACCACAACCGTATCAGCAAAAACCATTTGAATGGCCGTACTGGTAACAAGAGCTAAATCAAAAGGACATAACTCTCTCTCCAAAGGAAAATGTACATTAAAATCACAAACACCAGATAACAAATTCCCTTGATAACTAGTAACAGAAATCAAATAGGCTCCTTTAGTTTTAGCACAAGGTACTAATTTCATTAATTCTCCAGTATTACCAGATTTACTAAATAATACAAGAATATCTGATCTTGATAATATACCTATATCTCCGTGTAATGCATCTGTGGGTGATAAGAAACTAGATCTTATACTTAATGAAACTAAGGTTTGTGAGATCTTTTGTGATACAAATCCTGATTTACCAACACCACTGAAGAAGATCGTTCCTCTCGAATTTAACAAGGTTTGTGTAAATGTTAAGGTTTGTGATAAATCCAAGTTTTTTAGTAGTTGAGGTATTTTTGTTGTGATTCGAAGAGGATTCGTAAATCTTTTGGGTTTACTGATGATTCTTCGGAAGAGGGATTGGTATAGAATGATAGATCGTATGTTGATGATGATTGTGGATCCAATTTTTATTACTCCTCCGTTTTTGGAAAAGATTTATTATTATGGGTTGCACAAATCTGATCTAACCGCCCACCCGATCCGTACCCGCCAATTTTACACGATCCGCACCCGGCTCGTCGATGAACGGGTCAGGTGCGAGTAATTTTTTTAACCCGTCTTCTGGAGGATCGGGTACGGGTGGTAGCTCCTCTCATCCGACCTGACCCGTCCACCCGTCAAAGAATCACACGTGCCTTTCGTACGCCGCGAGACATTGATTGATAAACATGGAAACAGAGTTGCAGTTGCAGCCCTAGTTACGGTAATTGTTGCTCTTCTTCGATTTTACACTGGCGGTTTTACGAGAGGAGACTCATGAGAGATCAGTTCTACTTTTTTCTTTCATTTAATCTTGTTGTTCTCTTTGCCTGTTCTTAGTCCCTTGAAAAGCTTCTGAACTCCAACAGTTCTAGTTTCAAGCATTTCTCAGTTAGGGATTTTGTGTGATAATTGATAAAGGTAAAATTCTCTTTCTTCATCTTTGAATTTGTTTAGGGTTTTAGATTACAATTGATGAAAAGAATTTTGGGTTGTCTTTATGTCATATCTTCATCGTTTGAGTTTCAGGAGCTGGTTATTTTCATCCCTAATCCCCAATTCCAACTGGTCTTATTTGATAATTGATACTCATAATCTCCTTCAGGTATTCATCTTTTGCCATTGCAGTTGATATTTGTAAGCATTTTCAGATGAACCAACTCTTTGTAACATAAAAGAGTGTCCATTTGGTTTTACTAAAGGAAGTTATTCTGACCACAGAAGAAAAGGATACATAGTTTGACACGGCTAGTCTCCATTATATTTTGAGGCTAATTTTTTATGAAAGTTTTGACCCACAACACAAATTTGTAGTATAACTGTGTTAACAAATTTAACTGACTTGATATACATTTTAGCGAACTTAACTGGCTTGTTTATTCAAGCATATTTACTCTTGGGTTCATTCGGCTTCATATATGGCTGATTAGTCATATTGTAAGTATCAAAACCAAAATCTGAATATCTGCAACTAAATTATACTCTTAAGTTACTAGATGCCTCAAATAAATTGCCGAAAGATAGTTGTAAGCATTTTAAATTGTTGATATTTGTATCACATCATTTGTAGCTTTACTATGTTCTTCATCCAGACATATACAAGAGTTCTATGTTTTGTTTTCTTGTTGGTGCATTTGAGCTTAATCAGAAGTTACAGAACTTTTCTTTCATACAACTCTTTTCTTTCATAGTCTGTAACTTATTGAACTTTTGAATGGGTATGGTTACAGTCTTACAGAACTTTGAATGGGTATGGAACTTTTTAGAACTTTGAATGGGTATGGTTACAGTCTTACAGTTTTACAGAACTTTGAATGGATTGGAACTTATTTCAACTGTGTCTGTACAGTGCCTGGAAATGTCTTTTTGTTGAAATAGTGCCGATATGTTTGATATTTTTGTGTCTGTACACTGCCTGGAATTTTTGTGTATGTGACTGTTTTAAATTTTTAATGTATGTGAGTTCATGTGACTGTTTTCTTTCAAGTTCAACTGTAGACAACAGAACAGAACTTAAGATTCAGGAACAAAACAGAACTTAAGATTTATGGAGTCTGGGCGGGTGACCCGCGGTCACCCGCACCCGACCCGCCGTAAAGTCGGGTCAGACCCGATCCCACCCGTCCTACGGCGGGTTGGGTGCGGGTGAAAAATCAAGTCACCCGCCAACTGACGGGTCGAGTGCGGGTGGGGCCAAACCCGACCCGACCCGACCCACCCGATGTGCAGCCCTAGTTACTATCACTTTTTCAATTTGGTCTATTTTTAGGCTAAAATGAAAAAGTGATAGTAACACTTTTCCAGAAACGGAGGTAGTATTTATTTATTTTCTTGAAAGAGAGTGATGGGAGAATGTAAAGGAAAGAAATGAAATTTGAAAAAGAAACTGTATGTTTCTAGAATTGAGATAACGATATTGCTAAAATACACCGGACGTGTAATTCAATCCTAAACTAAATTGTGCGGAAAATTTATTAGTCAGTATCTGTCGACTGTCCAGTGAGTGAGTGACAATCGGAGACCGTGTTTTTTCTTTATTAAAGACGGTGGTAATTCATTACCACTTTCAAATTTATTTTTTATTTTAAGGGCTATTTGTACTTGGGTATCCGGATCATATCCAATACCTAATCTAGTTGTCTGAAAATTAAAGGATGGTATTAGACCATCTTTGAATGTCAAAGATTTTGTTTGAGTTGATATTATTTTATTTAAATCATAAAACTAGTAGAAAACACTAAGATGATCAAGTTTGGTTTACAAAAAACTCCTCTTATATTATTTTTTATAAATAAAAACTATTTGAAATAAAAATGATACAAAACTCCCATTTTAAACGATTATATTTAAATTTAGTTTTTTTTACTTTTCAAAATACCAGTCATGCCCTTCCCTATATATTCTTAAGCCTTTGAAATGAAAAATTTTGACGGAAGAAAATTTTGAGAGAGAGAAAAACCAATCTTCGTTTTTTCTTTGAGAGAGAGAAATATTCAGAGAGAAATTGAAAATATTTAGAGAGAAAAGCAGATCTCCTAGAAATCATTTTCAGATCTTCGTTTTTTCTTTGTATTTAGGGTTTCAATTCTAAAATTCAAAGATTCACGCCGATTTAATCAATATTTGCAACTCAGAAAGTAATTTTTAGGTTCAAATTGATTGAATAAGTGTAGAGCAGATCTGGTATTCGTTTCAGTTTAACTGAAGTAGAGAAAAGAATTTACAGTTTCAGTTTGTTTTTTGAATCATTCATCGGAGACTGAAATTCATCTTTTCAGTTTGTTCTTCGAATCATTCATCAGTGAGATTAGATATTGGTTTGAAGAATCCAATTGAAGTTGCAGTTTATCCTTCCAATTTGATCATCTTCTCATTCGGCTCAAGCTATTGTTTTAGTTGAATCATTCATTGGAGACTGAAATTTAACTTTTCAGGTAATCGATTTTTGTTTTTGTTTGAATTTTTGAGTTTATGTTGATTATGAAACTCAGATCCAATTGTTTTTACGATTTTTTTGGTTATGTTGTTGATGTTCTTATTCAAATCTACTGGAATGGAAATTGTTATGTTGTTGATGTTCTTATTCAAATTTTGTTGTTGTTGTTGTTGATATTCACATCTAGTGAAACTATTTTTGGTTTCATACTTTGTCCTGTAGATTATGGAATCTGTTCTCGCGGTTATATCTCACAAAGAGGATACATTATCGTTTCGTATTGGTCTACAAGCATCTGTTTTTGATTTGAAGGTAGTATATGTCTAAGTTGGTGTCAATTCTCTCTTCTTTCTATAGAAATTTTCCACATAGTTGGTGAGCATCAAAAGGTTATCAATTGTGATTTTGATCTCCAATCGGTTGTTCTATTTACTTTGTTTAATAAGCTTTCATCTCTTGAGTTACATGTAAGGCATAAAGATGAGTGTTCTAGTTCTAGTTCAGGAAGTTCAGTAATTATACCTTTTGAGAAGCCACGAAGTTCAGGAATCATACCTTTTGAGCAGCCACGAAGTTCAGGAATTATACCTTTCGAGCATGCAGGACTTACAAATTTAGTTGATTATGATGTTCGTGATAAAGTTAAGAATCGTTGAAGTGTGCGCTTTGGTTAGGCATTTTTCAGGGTGTCAATCAGGTGTTTACGGGAGGTGTTCAACAAGTTCGTTTTAATTTGTTGAAATATAATGTGACACCTGGGTATTCATTCAAGACGACAAGGAATGGGAAGTTGAGGATTGGTGCATGTTATGCTAAGAAGGAATAAGAAAATGTGAATGGCATATATATGATGTTTCTATTGATGGTGAAGGGTAGTCTTTTTATTAACAATGAGTTAAATAAGAAGCATACTTGTTGTGGTGGAGTTGTAAACAGACCACATGTGTCGAAGAAACTAATTATTAGCTTGATTCTCGAAGAGATTAAACAGAATCCAAAGAAGAAGACAAAAGATATTATGAATCAGTTTACAAGAGAGTATGGCTTTGACATTAGTCGTTATTATGCATATGCAGGGAAGAGGCATGCATTGAATATTACATGGGTATAGAACGAGAAATCATATATGTACTTGAAATGGTATACCAACAAAGGCTGAAACCAATCCCGGATCTCGTGTTGTTTTGGAAGTTGAAAATAGGACTCAAAAATTTCAGAGATTGTTTATCTCTTTCGGAGCATGCATTCATGGATTCAATTACTGTCGTCCTTTATTATTCCTTGATGCAACCCATTTGAAGAGCAAATACCTTGGTCATATCATGGCAGCAACAGGTCTAACCGGGAATGACGATAAGTTTCTTAAACATTCTATTTGTTTCCGTTGGTTTCATCATTTTTATATGCTGAGACATTTTTTCATGTTCTATTTTAGAAATCTATCCTTTAGCTTATGTTGTGGTTTCATTGGAGAATAACGCGAACAGGAAATGGTTTTTGGAGAATTTGAATGAAGTCCTTTCTCCTCTGCGCAAAAAGCTTACTTTTGTGAGTGATCGAGGTAGTGGTTTGGTGAATCAATTTCCTGCTGTATTCCCTGATGCTGTTCATGGTTGGTGTTATTGGCATATGAAAAACAATATCAATACATACTTGTCGAAGGCCAATAAGGTTTATAACAATTATGTGTTGGGATTGTTTGAAAAATATGCGTATGCTAATACACACACAAAATTTTCAGAGAACTGGGAGAAGTTGATGCAGGTCAAAAATCAGAAGTTACAAGATTATCTGAGTAGAGCTCCGGTTGATAAATGGGCAAGTGTTTATTTCCGGGTCGTCGTTATGGTAGGTTGTGTTCGAATATCGCTGAGAGTTTCAATAGTTGGATCCTTGAAGAGAGAGAGAAGCCTATAGCCGTCATGGTTGATGAGATCAGAGTGAAGCTTATGAATCAAATGTGTGTACGTCGCGAGGAATGTGCAACCTTATTGAAGCGGTGAGAAACTTTATGTCCAGAATTTGAAATTGAGCTCTACAACAACAAGATGCATGACCGTGAATATAGTGTCACCAAGTCGTCCCAATATGTGTTTGAAGTTCATTCGACATTAACACAAACAATCGATTTGCAAAGAAGAACATGTTCTTGCAACCGCTGGCAAATCAACGATTTCCCTTTTGGCCATGTTATCCGATGTATCATGCTAAATGAAGAAGATCTGTATAAGTATGTCTAATTCTATTTTACATTAAAGTTCTACCGGGAATCCTATGCAAGAGCAATTAATCCTGTCCCCACAGTTGAAAAGCCTGTGATTGTGTCTCCAAAATATGTTGTTCTTGGTCCTGATGCTCTACCACAATCAGGTCGTCCAAGGAAGAAGAAGAGAATTCCTAATACAGGTTCAGTTCCCAATAAGACGATGAGAACTTGTGGTAGTTTCCATGTTTTGACTACCCATAATCGAAGGACATGCACTGCGCATCAGATTTGAAGTCATTTCGTCTACAATTCATCGACTTTTATTTTCAGTTTTCGTTTAGACTACTACACGTTTTAATCTACATTTTCTGATTTATTTATTTTTCTATATTTTTTACAGTTAAACATGTTAATTTGCTGCAGGTGTTTCATGTTTGTTTAATTTTAGATTAAGTTTGTCATAGTTGCAGGCTTTTATAATTTGTTGGAACCAAAATAGGTTTCATAGTTTGTCACATGCTTCAGTATTTTTTTCATCTCTAATATGATGGAATTTTTTTTGGTTCCATCATGTTTTTTCATATGGAATAAGATGAAACCCAAAAAATGATGAAACTTTTTTTGGTTCCATCATTTTTTTTCATCTGGAATAAGATAGAACCAAATAAATGATGGAACTTTGCGTCAATCCCAAACTGAAATGAGGCATAACTGAGTAGTAGAACATGCCTTGATTTTCTGGCTTTGATGTAGAACCCTTCTTTGCATATTCATCTTTCATTTTCGTAAGAATACTTTGATCAACTTGAGTTGACACTTCAATCTCGATCTCTGGCTTTGACGAAGAACTTTTCTTGGCTTCTAATTATACCTTCTCAGCCACCTTGATATCTTTTATTGTGTTTGGAGTCAATTCAGAAACTTCTTCTATTATACTCTTCAATTCATTCTTCGACAAAGAAGATTCAACTTGTTCAGCCACCTTGATATCTTCAGTTGTGTTTGGAGTTATTTCCAAAACTTCTATTACATTATCCGTCGCTTGCTTCGTTTTGTTTATTTCAGATTCAACTTGCTCATCCATCTTCAATTCTTTAATTGTGTTCGGAGTTAACTCCAAAACCTCTTCAATCAGCCGCTGAACTTTGCCTTCAGATGATGAAACTTTTTCTGGTTCGATCACTTGTTTCTCCTGAACTTTGCCTTCAGATGATGAAACCTTTTCTGGTTCCAACAAACAACCTTCAAAATCTTTAATCAAACCTTGAATCTGAACTTCATGTGCTGAAACCTTTTCTAGTTCCATTGCATCATCTTGTTGTGTTTCTTCAGGCAGATTCATTATCTGTAAGATTTATTGAGTTTAAAAAAATCAGATTCATTGACAACAAACAAATCAAATCAAAGTAAATTATCACCCCAGCATTATCTTCGAAAAAAAACAATGTCAGACTTTTTATTTTGTTCACCATCTTCAACCAATAAATCCTTTTCTGGTTCAATCACAACATCGCCAACATCTTGTTGTGTTTCTTCTTGCAGCGAAACCTTTTCTTTTTCTATCATGTCATCCACAATCATTATAGCTTTTCTTATCATATCCTGTAATATTAACATATCTAACTCAATATAATTCTCAAATGAAACTTTTCTGGTTTCATTAAAAAGAAATTCATACCAATCTATTCAAATGGAACTATCATTAACCCAACACACACAAATAAACAAGATCATATTTAATACATCTAAGATTAACTCACCTCCACTTGTTCTTCACGGTTCGAAACCGTTTCAGGTACCGTTTCTTCACGGTTCGAAACCGTTTCTGTTTCATCTCTTTTACATTTTTGTCTCACGTAATTCTCCTTCACTGGTTGTAACCTCTCCTCAGTATCATATTTGGCCAGTATTGATTGATCTTCTTCAGAAATCCCATTGTTACCAACGGTTTTAAGCTTTTCAATCAAAATTCTTGCCTACTAATATTTAGCCTTGTAAGGGTTATCTTCATTTCCAGTTCCAACATTCTCTTCATTTTGTGCAGTACGCTCGTCATTGCCATCACCAACCTACATTTCACGTGCAATACGCTCTTCATTGCCATTACCAACCTGTGGTTCACGATCAATATACTCTTCAACAGGAATATCTTCTTCCTCTATGCACTGGACTAAGCGTATTTCTTGTTCATTATATAGAAGCAAAAAAGATCTCTGACAGTGACCCACATTCATCTGCAGAACACAAGAAAAATGATGGAACTTTTTTTGATTTCATCATTTTTTTTCATCTGGAATAAGGTGGAATTAATAAAGGATAAAACTTTTTTTGGTTCCATCATTTTTTTTCCATCTGGAATAAGGTGGAACCAAATAAATGATGGAACTTTTTTAAGTCCCAGACATTAAAAGTATAAACAAACAAGAACTATTGTTGCTTTTACCTTTGAGAAAATATCTGGTTTTTTGCTAAGATCATCGAAATTATTCACTACTGCCTTGCATATTCCATCTAGGTTCCATGTAGCGAACCTCGCGTACATGTCGCGCCCATTCTTTCTTAAGGTGATGTTTGACATCTCGGCAAACCAATACTGAAAAAAAGAATACACAACATTCAAATTAGTAATCAAACTCGGAAAAAATAAAAAACAAACAACTTATGAATTAACTTACCAATGGGTAAATTACGCAACCAGATACATTATCAACTTGTTTGGCTTTTATTATAGACTCAATTAGATACTCATGGAAAATATCTGGCTAACACACCTTATTCATCTCAAATACTTGGTATAAGTATTTTGAAGTCAGATTCTGCCCACCTTTGTTTGGGACAAATATTGAAACCAAGAGATAGAAGACGAATAACTTGACGAAGTCTTCAACTTTGGTTTCATCCACTGCATTTTCCATCGTAGCTCCCAGAATATCAGTTTTTCCTCATCTTCTTATCTACCTTAAAGTAATCAACCGCAAAAATGTTTACCTTTTTCTTCAGCTCATCATCTTTGGCTATATCTACATCTTTCATCACAGCGAATTGTCCCGATGTGGTATGTAATATCATGTTCTTTGCTCTCATTAACTTAAAATAATCTGGTTTCACATGCTTCGCACCCTTATGATATGAACCTAAGATCATATGAATTGCAATCGTCCTTTTCTTTAATTTTTCTTCTTGCAGTGTACCTTCGTAGAACGGTTTGAAGAAACACCAAAATGGACAAGCAACAAGTCATGTGTTGTTCCTTTTTTTATATCAAAGCTTTTATGGCAGGTGCCTCCGCACACAAATGATGCAACGAGCACCTATACGGTTTTAACTATTTTTTCCCTATTGATAAACCAGAAGTAAACCATAAGCACCATCAGAGTTGGTTTCAACCATACAGTGAAAATAATGAAACCATTTTCGGTTCCATCAAAATAGCCATTAAGTAAAAAAACACCAACAAAGTTGGTTTCAATCATACAGTTAAAATGATGAAACCAATTTCGGTTCCATCAAAATAGCCATTAAGTAAAAAAACACCAACAAAGTTGGTTTCAACCATACAGTAAATATGATAAAACCAATTTCGGTTCCATCAAAATAGCCATTAAGTAAAGAAACACCAACAGAGTTGGTTTCAACCATATAGTGAAAATGATGAAACCAATTTCGGTTCCATCAAAATAGTCATTAAGTAAAAAAAAACACCATCAAAGTTGGTTTCAACCATACAGTGAAAATGATGAAACCAAAACTGAACATAATTGAATCGTGAATAAATAAGGTGAAAACAAAGTAATTGAAACCTAATTATGAAACCAGTGATTTCGAAACAAATGAAACCTAACCTAATTTAGATACAAACAGATGATAAGAAATAAAACATAATTATGCAAATTCATTGATGAGACCAAAATTGCGAAACCAAAAATCATTGATGTATGTTGATTTTCAACCATAAATAATCACCGAAGAACAATGAAACTTCGATTTACCTTTTGGAAAATCTTGTTTCTTCACTGTTTTTTTAAGTTTTTTTTCGATTTTTTCATCTTTCTTTTTCTCTTGTTTCTTCACCATTTTTTATTTTTTTCAGTGATTTGTTTCAATTTTAGGTTAGTTGAAATTGTTGCAAAAACTGAAATCAGATATGAGAATAGAATAGACAGTTAATTTGAGATCTGAGTTAATAGTAGGAGGAGGAGGTGGGAAAGGGAGTCTATTGATGATGATGAACAACATCTTCAAAATAGAAATTCAAATTTTGGTTTTGATTCTGAAGGTACTGGTGGTGATGCAGATGATGATGACAAGGATGATGATATGATGATGATGATGACAATGAGGATGATATGGATGAAGATGATATTGATTCAGGAGCTGGTTCTGACGATTTTGATTTATCGGAATTGAGTGAAATTGGTGAAGAGGTTGAAGGGGGAAAAATGTCGTTACCAATTGAATAAGAAGAAATAAATGAGAGCGGTTATTTTCTCTCTCAGAAATTACGGAAGGGTAGTTTAGACTGTTGATTTCAAATAGGATTTTTGTAAATATTTTATTTTGTTGGGTTTTTTGTTATTGGATAGTGACATGTTTGGATATATAACCCACGGACTGTTTAAGTTAACAAATTATACAAAGTTACAAATTTATCCATGATGAATGTTGGTTGTAATAAAAAACCTAAAACTCAACCTAATTAAAGATCCCTTTCCTTAGTTTATGTTCGGGTTAATTAGACGTTCTATAGAAATTTTTCGTACTGTTGGTTGGGAATTGAAATGGGGTATGTGGCTGCATTTGGAAACTAGGTTGGGTTTTGATTGGTGGTTTGTTGGATAGATTCATAAACAAGTTTTAATTTGTTCTAGGGTTAGGGGTGATTAAAATTGATATACATAATTGTTTTAGCAACTGATTTATTTGGAGTTTTGTAGAAGAAAAGATTGTTGGTTTCCACATTGCAATTAAAAAAATTATTGTTGTTCATGATCAAAGTAGTTGATATCATGTATTGGTTTCATATAGGGAAGGTGCCATACACCTAAACAAATGATTATATCGGATTTTATCGAAGATACACAATTAACTTTGTAATTTTATAATTTATAGGTGGATGTGCATTATGTTACGCAAAACTTTAATGAAAGACATTTATAATATAAAAATATCAATTAAATTAGTTTACTTGATAACCTAACATCCCCAAACATAGAATTTTTACGAGAAGAAATTTTTTAAAAAAGGTTTTCCATATTTCCCACCCCTATTTTTCCTGTTTCCCATTCCCTTCCAATTTCTAAAATCAGTTTACTATTTAATTCTGGTTTTCCTATGTACCACCTGTAAAAGTCAAATTGGCTATGGATATGATTATGGCCACTTTTATTTGTCTTCTTCTTCATTAATCTATCTTTTTCATTAAACAAAATAAAAAAATATCAAGTTAGAAACCCTAGGTTAGATACATATCAATTATTATTTTAGTACTCATATTTCTTTATCTTTTATCATTTAATTCGTCGAAACGTAGATGAATTAATTGGTGATTAATCGGTAAACTATTATTATGGAAAATTCTATTATTAAAAATCTATGGAAAAATATTCCAATCCTAATTCAATAGAATATCCAAAAAGATTAGCCGCACCACCAATAATCTTTGTGTCTTTGCTAATCCTTCTATGCATTCCCAATATCCGTTGGCAAGTCCTAGTTGATTCATTATCGTACTCCACCCAAGCTTTCTAATTGAACCAATCAACACTGTCTAAAGCACGATTTTAAGTCTTTTGGATAGCTCAAACAGCATGGTTGCATAATGGGACTTAGATAACATGGTAGAGCGCTCGCTTTGCATCTCCATAATTCGTTATTGTTTTTTACTTTCTTCCACGACAATAAGGACAGATGAAATCAAACAAGTATTCAGTATGATGTGTTCATGTCAGTGCTATATATGGGATCCCAGTTAAGCTTATACTATACTACAAGTGAGAAGTAATTGTTAGATCAGATTGATGTTTAGTTTGAGTGTCCACTATACAAAATTTTCTTTAGATGCTGAGTTTGTACTCCGAATTCTATCATGTTATGATTAATTATAGTACCTTCAAAAATTTTGAGCCAAAAAATAGCTATTTGTTGACTCCTACAGGTAAAACAAGAAGAGAGCAACACCCCTCGCGCGCATCTGAAGGGCTGCCATGACTGAACAACAAAGAAAAAAACCAACAGTTTCTGTCAGAAGCACCAAGTATTATTATCCCTTACTTAGGTGATAAGATTGCGCGGAAGGCTCTAGCCTATATACCCTTCTTCTAGAAAGATAATTTCAATCAACACTTCGGACATAGCAAAAAGTTAGCATAGCTAAATATGAAAGTCTGAATCATTTGAGTAGTAATGAAATAATACAATAAGACCAACTAAACCTCTAGTTTACAATTACCTGAAAAAGATTTGACATTTTCTGTTGCATGGGAACATCAGTCGGTAGACATTGGGCCGAGTAAGGACAGCCTGAAGTGTTTTTTGAAAAATATAAGTAAGAGTTGTGTAACATTAGTTTAACAATTTGGCCGTTCAAAGTTCCCATGCATTAGCATTTTGCTCTCTCTCCCTGATATCAAATTCGTGAGGAACCACAATACTGAATTTTCCCAGAGCAATTTGATTTGATAGCAAGAATTGTAGCGTTACAGAAATTAAAAGAATTTAAATTACAGGTAGATAGAAGAAAGAAACAGGGACAAAATAAGTTGAAAACTGTGTATTTAAAAATCCTATAAAAAGGAAAACTAATTACAAAGATATCTCATGAACTAGCTATCTGTATTTCATACTTCTTCACGACTGGAGTTGCGTTTTCATACCAAGACGAATATTTTCGTATAGTAGTCGAATAACTACTCGAAACAGTCATAACTCTAGCTAGATCTCCAGTGCCTAATCCATAAAGATATCGAAATGGATTCGGTGGAGGTAGAATTTCAACTCCACCTTCCAACATCTTCGCTACAGTACTCATCAAAGGTCTTGAATCAGGAGAATCTTGCACACACCACAATGCTACCATGAACATTCTCTCCACCTTCTCTTTATCCTTCTCTTCAATCCCATTAATCTCCATCGTTATTAAATTTTTCAATCCATTTTTCTCAAATTCTTCCCAAATCTTCTTTGGAAACCAGTCTAAAGTATCATTTATGCCCGTGTTCATATCGTGTTCGTACACCTTCTTGCTATCTCAAATAATAACATCCCAAAACTATAAACATCACATTTATGTGTTATTGGATAACATGCATAAGAAACTCCGGTGCGGATAACCTGGTGTTCCTCTATATCCGGAGTAAGATACATGAGTGATGTCTTTATGTTAGAATTAAAAATGGATTTCTTACTTAAAACTAATTTTGTTATTTAATATATCTTAAAGGGACCTAGGGTCACTAGTCCAAATTTGGGGTGGAAAAATAGAGCCATCCATTTTCACTTCTTAGTGAATGAGAAACCTTTGGTTTGTCCCATATTGGGCAAACCAAGGAGGAAGTTTATCCTTATTACCACAAACGTTCTATATAAGGAAAAAGATCTAGTGGATTGTATATGGACTTAGGAAATGGACTAGTGGGCAAATGCACACATGTGCGGTGCTTCGCACCAAAGCACCGCGGGCCGCGGGCTTGCGGAGCTTGCGTGTGCTTTTGCGTGAGCCTTGGCGCGACCCTTACGTGTGCCTGCAAGTGCATACGTGTACCCATCAAAGATCCAACGGTTTTATATTTTAATTCTATACATTAAAATTTTTACCGTTTTATATTTATAAAATTAAATCAGGTTTAATAAACAAAATCTTTTAATTAAATATCTCGAATTAAATATGTTTAATTAAATGAATTTTGACCGTTTGAAAAATTCAACAGTCTTCTTCTTCTTTAAAAGAAAAATAAAATCAGATTTTTACTTACCCCAGTTGCAGCCACTGACCTGACGACTTTTCCCCTCTTCTTGCTTTGTATGCGCACTAGTTTATTTTCATCTTCTTCTACAGTTAAGTTCACAACGGGCCAACGAGTCTGGCTAACTGGGTTGGTATCAGGTGGTTTTATCCTAGATTCGATTTGTCATCTCTAAAGGTATAGCAACACTTTTCCAAAGGTGTACCTGACAAACATCGAGTTAAGGGCAGTTTGTTGAACAGGCGACTCCATCTCTCTGTGCTTGTGTGATTGTCTGAAGTGTGTTATCTGTTCTAACCCTTAACTCTTTTCAAATTTCTGTTTGATTTGCTTACTGTTACAGGAAAATTCTCCAACATTCTTAACTCGATATATTGCTTAATTTTAAAATTTTACTTCTGTAACAATGATGAAGACTGATGTTGACATACCTCAGAAGTTTTCTGGAAAGGACTTCAAGAGATGACAGTCAAAAATGTTATTTTTCCTGAGTTTCCACATGCTAGATGAGATGGTTCTGAAGCCGTTTGATGAGTCCCTGAATGAACCTGAAAAATTACAGGACTTAGAAAGTCGGAAGAGAAGTAATTATATGGCCAAAAATCATATCTTAAACTGCCTAGAAGATGCTTTATATGATTTTTACAATGCTAAGGATAATTTCAATGCTTATAATTTATGGACTGCACTACAAGATAAATATGAAGCAGAAACAGCAGGAAATAAAAAATTCCTGGTTGTGCGTTTTCTGGAATATAAAATGATGAATGATAAATCAGTGGTTGATCAGTTTCTGGAGCTGCAAAAAATTATTAATGAAATAATTGCTGAAGGAATGGTTATTGACAAAACATTTCAAGTTTCTGCTGTTATTGAAAAATTGCCAAATTCCTGGGCTGAATACAAGAGAAGACTAAGGCATGAAACTGGTGAAATTTCCATGGTAGAATTGGGCAAGAAAATCCAAGTTGAAGAATTACTGTGTTCAAAGGACAAGAATGTTTCTTCTGCAAGAGACATGTCAAACAAAGCTCACGTTATCGAACACAAATTTGCTAATCTAAGTCTGGACCACAACAAGCGCAAGCCTGGCCCGCAAAGAAAAGGTACCTTTCAAAAACCAAATTCTGCTATTGGTAAAATTAAGGGAGCATGTTATGTTTGTGGTGTGTCTGGCCATATGGCAATTCATTGTAGAAAACGCAAAGATGCAAATTTTAAGAAAACAAATGTAAATTTAGTTGAAAGTAGTAAAAATGAGTTTTTTGGCACGGTGTCTGAGATTAACTAAGTTACCAATGTGAGAGACTGGTGTGTAGACTCTGGAGCTACCAAACATGTCTTCGGAAGTAAAGACATGTTCACCTCCTATCAGCCGGTAGGAGAAGGAGAAAAACTCTATATGGATAATTCATCTGCAGCACAGGTTGCAGGAAAAGGAAAAGTTTCGCTGAAGCTCTCCTCTGGGAAAATCCTTATATTGAATGAAGTTTTACATGTACCAGACATCTGCAAGAATCTCGTTTCAAGTGGTGTGCTAGATGATAAGGGCTTTAAGATTGTATTTGAGTCTGGGAAAGTGATTATCACTAAGGGAAAGGATTTTGTGGGAAAGGGCTATAAGGCTGAAGGCCTATACAAATTATCTGTAACCTCTGTTGAAGTTAATAAATTGATTCTTCTTATGTTGTTGTCTCATTGAATATCTGGCATGGTAGACTTGGTCATGTAAATTATAAATCAATGAAGAAATTGGAAAACTCTGACTGCATTCCAAAATTAAATTTGGAATATGAACATAAATGTGAAGTTTGTGTAGAATCAAAATATACAAAAAAGCCCTTTAAGAAAAATGTCCACAGAAATTCTAATCCCTTAGAGTTAATTCACTCAGACTTAGTTGATATGAAATCAATCCAAACCAGAGGTGGTAAAAAATGGTTTGTCACTTTCATAGATGACTGTATTAGATACTGTCATGTTTACTTGCTTAAAGGAAAAGATGATGCTTTAGAAGCATTTAAATTATATAAATTAGAAGTAGAAAACCAATTGAACACCACAATTAAAACCATTAGATCTGACCGTGGGGTGAATATGTAATCCCTATAGGAGACTTTTGTGCACAACATGGCATTATTCATGAGGTAACTCCTCCTTATTCACCACAATCTAATGGAGTGGCTGAACGGAAAAACTGAACCCTTAAGGAGATGATGAATGCCATGTTAATCAGTTCAGGACTACCGGCGAACTTGTGGGGGGAGGTCGTCCTCTCAGCTTGCTATATCCTGAACAGAGTGCCCCTTAAAGGATCAGTCAAATCACCGTATGAATTATGGAAAGGTAAACAACCCTCTTATGGATACCTCAAAGTGTGGGGGTGCTTAGCCAAGGTCTCTATTCCTCCACCTAAGAGGACTAAAATAGGACCTAAAACAGTTGATTGTATCTTCATAGGATATCCCGAACACACCACTGCTTATAGGTTTATGGTTGTGAGTTCTGAAAACTCAGAAATTGGTGTGAACACCATTATGGAATCTAGGGATGCTACATTTTTTGAAAATGTGTTTCCGTTGAAATCTGAATATCGCATGATATGTGATGATCCCCTAGATGTCCCTTCTTCTAGCCATATTTTACCGATAGAAGAAGATGAATCTGTTTATGAACCTAGAAGAGGAAAAAGACTTAGAATAGAAAAATCTTTTGGGCCAGACTTCATAACCTGTTTAGTTGAAACTGATCCACAAATCTATAAAGAGGCCATGACTTCGTCTGAAGCTCCATGGTGGAAAGAATCCACTATTAGTGAGATGGATTCTATTGTTCAGAATGAAACCTGGGAAATAGTAGATTTACCTCCAGGGTGCAAACCCATAGGCTGTAAATGGATCTTCAAGAGAAAACGTAAGGTAGATGGAACTGTGGAAAAGTATAAATCTAGACTAGTAGCTAAGGGTTATAAACAAATAGAAGGTGTAGATTTCTTTGACACTTATTCACCTGTCACTAGAATTACTTCCATTAGGATGCTAATTGCAATCGCTGCAATTCATAATCTAGAAATACATCAAATGGATGTAAAAACTGCGTTCCTAAATGGTGAATTAGATGAAGAAATTTATATGGACCAACCCAAAGGCTTTGTAGTGAAGGGTTATGAAAACAAAGTGTGTAGACTTAAAAAGTCTTTATATGGCTTGAAACAAGCACCGAAACAATGGCATGAAAATTTGATCATGTAATGTTCTCTAGTGGATTTAAAATAAATGAAGCTAACAAATGTGTGTACAATAAATCTACAAATGATGCATGTGTGATTGTATGCTTGTGTGTTGATGATATGCTTATACTAGGAACAACCTTAGAAATCATTAATTCCACTAAGAACATGTTGAATGAGAACTTTGACATGAAAGACTTAGGTCCTGCTGATGTAATCCTAGGGATGAAAATTAGAAAGGAGTCTAATGGATTTAGTCTTAGTCAATCTCATTATGTTGAATCAGTTCTTAAGATATTTAACCAGTTTGATAGTAAACCTGCAAGTACTCCATTTGACCCTTCTTGCAAACTCAAGAAAAACAAAGGCAATGGAGTCTCGCAACTTGAATATTCACGAGTCATAGGAAGTCTGATGTATTTAATGAACTGCACAAGACCAGACATTGCCTATGCTGTGAGTAGACTAAGTAGGTATACCTGTAATCCAGGACATGAGCATTGGGATGCACTTTTCAGAGTGTTGAGGTATCTTAAATACACTTTAAACTACCGTTTGAGTTATGAAAGACACCCTGTTGTTCTTGAAGGATATTGTGATACAAACTGGATAACAGACTCAGAGGAGTCTAAGTCTACGAGTGGATACGTATTCACTCTAGGCTGTGGATCAGTGTCTTGGAAGAGTTCCAAACAGACATGTATCGTTCGATCCACTATGGAATCCGAGTTTATTGCGTTAGATAAAGCAGGAGAGGAAGCCGCTTGGCTAAGATGTTTTTTAGTAGACATTCCTCTCTGGCATAGGCCTGTGCCAGCTATATCTATACATTATGATAGTCAAGATGCAATAGCTAATGCTAAAAACAACAACTATAACGGAAAATCTATTCATATTAGGAGAAGGCACAATTCTCTAAAAAAACTAATCTCAACTGGCGTTATTTCTGTTGACTTTGTGAGGTCTAAGGAGAATAACGCGGATCCTTTGACGAAAAGCTTGTCCAAGGAGATAGTTAGTAATGCATCCAGGGGGATGGGACTTAAGCTCATCAATTAAAACTTACCATGAAGGATACTCAACCTTGCTGACTGGAGATCCCAAGATCAAGGTTTTGAATGAGACAACTAATTTGTGGCGGGTAAAAATTAAACACTATCGGGGAATTATTTTCTCTGTCCCTTCCCTATGGTGTAGATGTGATAGTGTGACTGCATGTGAGGATGACTTATAATAAAGTCTTAATGAGTTCTATAGTTTCAATTTAAGATTGAAATGGGGTGTAGCAGTTAACACTCTTGATAGAACTCACCTATCTGAATGAGGAAGTGGGTCGCTTCCTATGAGAATTGAGCTGATTCTCTAGAGCATTCTAAGAAACGGGATATGTCCAGGACCAAAACGGCCACAACGGCGTGAACTTAACAGCACTCTTGAGAGATATCTCGTGTAAGGAGCTATTGATGAATTACACCAAACCATGGCAGTTCAAGACATCGCGTTCACTGTCCATCAAGTAGTTCCGGTACTTCTCACTAAGCAGAGGTTCAATTCCTTATGGACACCTATTGCTTAAGAGGTATTTCTCGTTTTCCGGTTTTCTGATTTATCGCTTTCTTCATTCATGTGGGGGATTGTTAGAATTAAAAATGGATTTCTTACTTAAAACTAATTTTGTTACTTAATATATCTTAAAGGGACCTAGGGTCACTAGTCCAAACTTGGGGTGGAAAAATAGAGCCATCCATTTTTACTTCTTAGTGAATGAGAAACCTTTGGTTTGTCCCATATTGGGCAAACCAAGGAGGAAGTTTATCCTTATTACCACAAACGTTCTATATAAGGAAAAAGAACTAGTGGATTGGATATGGACTTAGGAAATGGACTAGTGGGCAAATGCACACATGTGCAGTACTTCGCATCGAAGCACCACGGGCCGCGGGCTTGCGGAGCTTGCGTGTGCTTTTGCGTGAGCCTTGGCGCGAGCCTTGGTGCGACCCTTGGTGCGATCCTTGGTGTGACCATTGGTGCGAGCCTTGGTGTGACCATTGGTGCGAGCCTTGGTGTGACCATTGGCGTGTGCTTTGCGTGTAGGGATGTCAATTTTTATCCGACATCCGTTTCCGATAATCCAGGATCCTATAGGATATTATCCGTTATAACGGATATCGGATATCGGATACGGATATTCTTATCGGATATCGAAGGTTAACGAAACGGAACCGGCTAAGCCGGTATCCGTCGGATATTATCCGTATCCGTTAAGAAAAAACTAAGTCAGTCAGGTCAAAATTAAAACTAGGTCTAAGTTGTCTTTCATTTTCTCCTCTTTCAGTTTCTTCTACTCCTAAGGCTACCGCTTTGTGACGAATCTCTCCACAACTTTCATCAACTCTTCAGCTGCAGACTGCAGTTATTTTGCTAATTTGATCTGGGTAACCATTTTCATCATCTATTTTCCCTCGAGAGTCGAGAGTAACGGAGGATCAACACAAGAAGAATTATCACTCCCAAGAACAAACCTATATTTTGGAGGTAAGTATTCATCTTATCGATCTGAACTTGTAAGGGTCTCCGTTTTCCATTAGTATCATGAATTACTTTGCTCATTATTTCGCCCATTGCCGTGTTCATGCCCACTGATGTAACAAGCATGACAGGTTAGTGTTTCTGGGTTTTTGATTCTGTTAATGCCATTGTATCCCAAGTTGGAACCCTAGTTGTATGTGAGTATGTCGTACTGATAATCTCAAATGTACCCAAGATGTAATCTTTGTTGGTTGCATTTATGCTTGGTTATGGATACCCATTTGTTATAACATGCTAATTAATGTCGATTCTGTGCCCTTAATAACCTGATGAAACCCTGATGAAACCCTGATGAACTCAGTCATCTGGATGATAGCTAGTGATTATTCAGGCCTTGGATATCGAAGTCCAGTTTCCTCTCAAATTAAGGAATATAAGTTACTGATGATAGGCCAATGATCAAAATTCTAACTAGAGAGTAAAGACTTTTAGATAGTAAGTTTCACTGCTCGACTGAAAGATACCTCCTCCATCAAAAAATAAATAAATAGTGAAAGATATGTGTTATATGGTTCAGCCATGACTGATCGACATTCTGACTAGAGGGTAACGACTTTTAGATTGTTATTTTCACTGCTTGAATGAAAGATGCATCTCAAATTTTCTTGTAGGGAAATTGCTTATTGTACTTATCAGCGTCAGACTATCAGTAGTGATTTTGGTTACTGATACCATTTGTTTCGCGTGTTAGATTCTGTCTGTATGAATTTGAGATACTGATTCTTCCCCTGGAGATTTATCTGTAGTTTGTGTGGAAATCAACAAATGAATTTCTAGCAACAGTGCAAGTTATTATAGAGTCCATGATTGACTATTTTGTTTTTCCACCAGCTTTTTGGGTTTCTTGAAAATTGACAAATACAATACATATATAGCATTTGATTCATTTCATTTTGTGCAGGTTGCAATTCACTTTGTATTTACTGTGTATTACTTTCTATCCCTTATATTGTATTTGTTGCAAGAACAATAGAACATGTAGTTTATAAATTGTGATCATTTGTGTGTGTTTTGTATGTGTTTTAATTGAATTGTGAAGTGAAAAAAACAGATTTATAAGATGTTTTTCGGCTATCGGATATTTACCGGATATTATCGGATATCCGGTAACCTTAACGAAACGGAACCGGATATGAAGGTTAAATGTCCGCCGGATATTATCGGATATCGGATATCCGATAAGCTTATCGGATATCGGATACGGCTGAGCCAATATCCGTTCCGTTAACATCCGTTGACAGCCCTATTTGCGTGTGCCTGCGAGTGCATGCGTGTACCCATCAAAGATCCAACGGTTTTATATTTTAATTCTATACATTAAATATTTTACCGTTTTGTATTTATAAAATTAAATCAGGTTTAATAAACAAAATCTTTTAATTAAATATCTCGAATTAAATATGTTTAATTAAATGAATTTTGACCGTTTGAAAAATTCTTCTTCTTCTTTAAAAGAAAAACAAAAATCAGATTTTTACTTACCCCAGTCGCATCCACTGACCTGACGACTTTTCCCCTCTTCTTGCTTTGTATGCGCACTAGTTTATTTTCATCTTCTTCTACTGTTAAGTTCACAACGGGAGAACGAGTCTTGCTAACTGGGTTGGTATCAGGTGGTTTTATCCTGGATTCGATTTGTCATCTCTAAAGTTATAGCAACACTTTTCCAAAGGTGTACCTGACAAATATCGAGTTAAGGGTAGTCTGTTAAACAGGCGACTCCATCTCTCTGTGATTGTGTGATTGTCTGAAGTGTGTTATCTGTTCTAACCCTTAACTCTTTTCAAGTTTCTGTTTGGTTTGCTTACTGTTACAGGAAAATTCTCCAACACTCTATCACAAAGCTTTGCAAGCCCAAAATCTGCAATATCGATGCAGATTCAGAATTGATTTTGCCGAATTAACAAATTGGCTAGAAAAAGTAGATAAACCCAATGTCAACAAGTAGTTCCTAAGTTCTAATTATGGATGCATGTAACTTAGTGAACACATAGTAGTTGCAGACACTCTATATGAGATCCTACTTACACTTGAAGAAGACTAGTTCTTCATATAAAAACAAATTTCCATTCATCCCAATGTCAACTGAGTAGTTCCTAAGTTCTAATTGTTATCATACGAGCCTCTAATCATATTTAAGATATATTTTATTAGCTACTAAACATGCTTAGCATAATTAGAATTACGAGTTACAACATATATTGATACATATAATTTACTTTATGCTTAGGATCACATGTTTTATGACAAGAAACATCAACATGTAGACATAGAGAACATGATGTACTTTATGCTTAAACATGTTTTATGCTTTAATTTCATCATATTTATGTAGAGCTACTTTATGCTCATACATGTCGCATACATAGTATTAAGTGTTCTACAACTAATACATGATAAAAAAAGGAACAATAGAGTCTAGGTATACCTGTCTTTATCTTATTGAAGAGCACACAATAGTTAATAGTAGATACCTTGAGTTCCTTCAGAAACGACTTAAAAGTATAGCATGTTGATACCTTAAGTTAAGTATTGTTCAACTCAGATTCCTATCTTTGTTGTAGACAATCACTAACAATAGATACTCTAGGTTAAACTTTTATTTTTGGAAGTTCTTCATCCACTTCTATCACCCTTATCTTTCTAATGGCAGAGGCTAGAAGGGAGTCCACCTCTAATTGCACAGATATGTGTCACCCATTCATCCATCATGAGGTGGAGACACATCCCTTAACTTTATAAAATAAACTAGTATGTCACTTAGTAGATTAACTTGATGTACTTGGCCTTATGTACACAACCCCACAAGATAGAAAGTCTTGCCTTTAGTACATGATCTAAACCTTAAACACACACTCGATTAAGATTAGACTAATCCGGTTTTATTAAACTAAACATGATTTGCTGCTGAACCATAAAAAGTCTAACACTTTACTAAAATTAAACATAAAATTAGACCTAAAATACTAGTTGTAATTACAATCTCACTAAGCTACAGTTTTGCATATGGAAATATATAACTGATTATGTATAGTACTACAGTCTCTACTCTATATATAGAAGTTCTCTTAGAAATAATCAAGACAATCATATTTCTCACCTGAAACAAACTGGTACAACTAAAAACTCCGCAGAACATCAATGGAGAACCAAATTGTACAAACTTCTCTTTTAAGCTGACCTAACTAAGGATGATGCATTGTATCACAGAACAATAATAGTCGCCTTCATCGATGACTCGGTTTTTAAATACCAAATCTCTTCCATACACGTGTCAACCATCAAGGAAAGAATCACCGGATTATGATATATCAAGAAGTACCAAATCAAAAACTAAGAAAAACTTTTTTCATATCTCGAAGAATCATCAAGAATTCAGATTATTCCGTTGATAGTCAAACTGACATGACAGATGGCAGCAAGAACGACAGTATTATTGCATGAGAGACACCTAATTTACAGGACAATATCTCAGACATGACAAGTACATAACAGATGGCCCAAAACTGACATTAATTATGCATGAAGGACACGTATCAATCATATAAGTTATGGGACAAAGGAATCAAAGCATGACACTTAATTCCCGCAAGTCACGTGTCAGGCATGCAATAACTTAAAATAGATAAATGACTCAAAGTTTATCTACTCCGCATCATATCTGCGGGAATATCCACGTGGAGTAATCTAATAAGATAAGTTAAGAGGTGAGACTGCAAGTAGGTTGCGATCCATCCAACATGAAATCAAATAAGGCATGAAAGACTCGCATCATACCCTGTGGAATGCAGAAAAATTATACGAGACAAAAATCATAATAAGATATAGATAAGGTCAACAATGGACAAATAAGATTTAATGGGACCGTTATAAGATCTTATAAATACTGATCTCAAACAACAGAAGAGGGGTCGGAAAAAGTATAAGAAGGAAAGATTTACTAAGATAATTGAAGAGAAATCATACTAAGAAAATTCGATTTGGTAAGATTCTGTATATTATTTTGATCATCATATGCAATCATTCAAAACTTCAATAAATGATCTTTTTAAGCAAACCTTTTTTGTTACTGATTCAATCGTGCTTATAATATCTTATAAATAATTGATTCATTTGATTGTTTTCGGTAATCACAATTTGGCGCTAGAAACAGGGAGGTAGTAAAGAATTTATTCTACCTGATTTCAATCCTATGCTTTTTTTTTTCAATGATAATCTCAAAAGTTTTACAAATGAATTTGTAATCATATAACTTTTATAAGGGTTAGATTATCTCTACAAGAATTGAAGTTTTGTTTCCTTTTTTCGTTGATTAATATCTTAAAATCTCTGCAATATGAATATTAAGATTATTAGATATTTATATTTCATCTGATTTTCAATATTATTTTTAACTACTGATCTAAGAAATTTTGATCGAATATTGATCTGAATCATATTCAATTTCGAAATTATACTTTGATTTCAAGCAAATTTACATTAATTTTAAATCCTTTTATATCAAATCATTATTTCAAATTCAATTTACATCAATCATATCATTTCATATAAAAATGACATATATGTTGATTCCTAAATTGTTACTCTGATTTGATTAGATAAACAACAGAGATGGAAATAAAAAGAGATAATCACCAAAAATCAGAATATAAGTAAAGAGATTCCTACAATATCAAGAATAATAACTCGAAGTCAAACAGAAAAGATTAATTCAACGGTTAAAATGGTAAATGGAAGATCCAATGGAGCAAAACAAGATTCACGAAGTTGAAAAAATAGAGGAAACAAAAAATAATATGGTTCATGAGCAAGTACAGATTGATAAAACAACATATATTCTTGCAGTTAATAACATAAGAAATCTTGTAAATCAAGTAGAAGACACTGCGAGGAATATTATTGACTCCCAAGAAGTAGTATAAGAATCACGAGGTCCACAAGAACCTCAACCCATGTATGGGATGCCCCACAATAGAAATAAAGATACTGAAGTTACGGTTGTTATCCCACTACAAACAAAAGAATTGAGAAATGATGATCAATTCCAAGAAAAAAAAACAGAGTGAAGAAAACACAAAGACCATTGGATAAAGTAGTGGAATCCGATAACCCCAAAGATCAACCAAATAGTAACAACAAATCTGCGGGACAACAACAAGCAGAAATATTTCAAAATAGAACTGATCTTTCATTCAACTATTTGCTGAGTTAGATGAGATGAACAAGCGTCAACAAATTCATGCGGAAACAATTATACTTCTGCCAAAAGAGAACCAAATCCTCAGGAAAAAATCAAACATAATACTGAAGTACCAGTTCCTCAATCACACGGACAAGAGGAAAATTTCAAAGGTCCCGCAGAAAGCAAATTTGGAATTAACAGAGACCAAAGAATAATGATAGTTGAACTAATAGATGAATCATATGAACAATTACACCAGGACAAACATGATCAATTTCATACAGGAAAAATCAGACTATTATGATTGTGAACCAAGAAAACCTCAAGATACAAAATGGAGTAAATGTCTAGAGGATTTAGAAGCAACGAGAGAAGAAATAAATTCATCAAAGACCAAACAAAAAGGTGGATGAAATATTAAAATAAGAAGGTACAACACCACTCGCCCCGCATCTTGCATTTGCAATCATCCCAACAAAGTGTACTCTGCCCAATTTTGAATGTTATGTGGGATAAAGACCCCGCAACTCATTTAAAATATTACAATCGCAATATGGCCCATTGGGAGCAAGATGATGTCGTCATGTGCAAATATTTCTCTTCAAGTTTAAAAGGATCCGCACTGACCTGGTTCGATAATTTACCCGAAGGAAAGATTCATTCATATGCATAATTGACCCGCAAATTCCTAGAAACTTATATGTACAATAAACCCGTAAATGCAGGTACGGATAAATTATTTTATCTTACATCATGGTCAGAGGAAATTATTCGGGATTATACAGATCGATGGCAATCAATTTGTCAAGCAACGGGAAATATCAGTCCAAATATCACCATAAACTGTTACAAATGGGGAATATCCAACCGCATGAGTCCACTTTTCGTAGATATTCACGGGGAAAATCCAACAACTAAAGGGGAATTAAAAGTGATTACTGAGAAACATGCGAGACTTCAAGATATACAAAGACAAAATCCAAGAGCAAATTCTCAAAGTTCAAAAACCTCACATAGAACTAATTCTGTTGAACCAGCATCAATCTCCTGGAAACGTGTTGCGGAACAATTCCCTCCAATGACTCCAACCGAGGAAAATGTGATGATGAAAGAAGATTCAATAAACCATTTGAAGATCGAATCTACACTAAATTGAACACCAAATATTCTCGAATTTTAAATTCAATCAAGAATAGACAAGATTTTGAATAGCCATGGTCTAAAGGAAAGCAATCTCCACATACAGAAAATTCCAAAGACTACTGTGAATATCATTGTTTTTACGGCCATGCTACAAACAAATTCAAAATTTTGAAGATACAAGTTTACAAGTTAAATTAAAAGAATTTCTCAATTTACCTGACCCGCCAACAAGAACGTGCCTTGATAAAACCGTAAATATTCCGCAGACACTCGAACAATAAATACAATTTCTCATGTAAAACATGATTAATTGTCTATAAATGGAGAAATTAACAAAAGACTGAGAAAAAGAGTCGATGATCAGGAAATCTTCAAAATTAAGGGAAGAGTTTCAGAAACATGGGAAGACTGGATGGTAGCACCGCTAACCTTTTTATCCAGTGAAGTTGATCAAGAAGTTGAAACACATAATGATCCATTGGTACTCACCTTACCAATGTCGGGATGGAATGTAAAAAAGGTTCCCATGGATGGAGGAAGTTCGGTCAATGTGGTATTCTATGATGCGTTCCAAAGAATGGGGCTTAAGGATGATCAGTTTATGCCTTCTTGTTACATTATTTATGGGTTCAACGTGACAGCTTCGAAACCAAAAAGAGAAATTTTACTCGAAGTCATGGGAGGACCAATAAACATTCTCACCAAATTCAGTGTAGTAGAAGCACCGTCTCCATATAATGCAATTATAGGAAGATATTGGGTTCATCGCTTAAAAGGTGTAATCGCAACTTATCATCAACATTTGTGATTTCCAACACCACAAGGAGAAATAAAAATTAAAGGAGATCAAAATATTGCAAAAGCATGCGTCTCCACAGAAACACAAATGAATGAGGAACACACCCAAATAGAACAACAGAAAAAGAAAGAACGAAAAAGCAAAGACAAAGAAGAAACTATTAATTAGTACATGGTTGAAACTACGGGAAAAAATCTATCAAATTTTAATCTTACATCCGAAGAAGATTAATCAAAGATTGGATCAAGTAGCAACCCATCCAAATAACAATTAAAGGGATCTCCTCCACTTTTAGGATCCCCCAAACCAACTTTTTACGCAATTGAAGAAACCAAAAAAATGTCAACATAGGGACAAAGAATCACCAAAAATGATTAAAATTGGAACTTTGATGGAACCAGAACGGGAACGTAATTTGTTCACTTTACTCAAAGAATATGTTGACATTTTCGCTTGGAAAATGGGAGTATGCTAGGTATTGATCCAAATATTGTTCGTCACGAACTACGTATACAACTGGGCACAACTCCATTCCGACAACGGGTACGCAAGGTATCCCTGGAATATCATTTATCTGTTAAAAAGAAACTTAAGAAGCTTTTGGATGCGGGATTTATTCAGGAAATGAGATACTCAAATTGGATATCAAATATGGTGATTGTACCAAAGAAAAATGGAGGAGTCAGAATCTGTATAGACTACACCAACGTTGTGAAATCGTG
This sequence comes from Papaver californicum, assembly GCA_023531435.1. Classification (NCBI taxonomy): domain Eukaryota; kingdom Viridiplantae; phylum Streptophyta; class Magnoliopsida; order Ranunculales; family Papaveraceae; genus Papaver; species Papaver californicum. The sequence continues at coordinate 2,491,997 of JAJJMC010007139.1, read as the reverse complement.
AAGCGCGAAGTGACTCCTTTTTTAATTTTGAAGAATCGAATAGTATGCTGAAACGTGAAACGGAGTTTCATGACCATTTTTATATATGCCTTGAAATTAAAAAAATAAAATATATATAGTTGCATTAACATAAAACTCCCATAAATTACTGTAAAATATAATATACATTATATTATATAAAAAAAACTCAACTTAATGGTTTAGCACTCATCCTATGAGCTTTAGGTGGCAGGATCGATCCCCCCCACGTAATATTTTTTCCTTAACATTAACTTTCAGTTTTCCCTTCAAATTAGTTGGTGGCAGGATCGATCCCCCCCGTGCGTAATACTTTTTCCTTAACATTAACTTTCAATTTTCCCTTCAAATCAGTTGGTTAACAGTTAAAAAAAAGTCAAAATTGCATCTATCAAGAGAATCTTACGAGTCTTGGTAGATTCGGTTCGTAGCACCGTTCTGACTCGATTTCAAAAGCTTAACGTGACTCGTACGAGTCTAATAACCATGGACTTCACCAATTTAAACAAAACATGTCTGAAAGATAGTTATCCGCTCCCCAACATTGACCAATTGGTAGATGCACTTGAAGTACTGAGACTTCATCTTTTATGGATGGAAAATCAGGATACAATCAAATTACATTAGCTGAAGAAGATCAGGAACATACTGCATTTACCCCACATGGCTTATATTGTTATACCAGAATGCCATTTGGATTAAATAACGTAGGGGAAACATATCAACGACTTGTAGATGCAATTTTTAAACCATGGATAAGACGCACGTTGGAGGTGTATGTAAATGACATGCTTGTCAAAAGTAAACTTTCAAAAGATCATCTCCGGGACTTAAAAGAAATTTTTGAAGCCCTGCGCCAATAAAAAATGAAGGTCAACCCAGATAAATGTACTTTTGGAGTTACATCAGGAAAATTTTTAGGATACTTGGTTACTAAAAATGGAATTGAAGTTGATCTGGCCAAAATCCAAGCAATTATTAATATGCCCTCTCCAAGAAATATCAAAGAAGTTCAAAAGTTGAATGGCTGCTTAGCTGCGCTTAACAGATTCATTGCAAGATTTTCTGACAAGTGTAAACCATTTTTTGATACTCTAAAGAAAAAGAGCAAATTTACGTGGAATGATATTTACGAACGCGCTTTCCAAAGTGATAGACTTATATTTGTGTCTTTATTAGTCCCGAACATATATATATTAGTATTTATTTTGTACTAATTTTTGTATTTAATGTGTGTAGGTATTTTTGGAGAATAAATATTTTTGGAAAAAATTGGCTCGAAAAGAAGTATTGAAAACACCCAGCTAAATTACTAAAAATACCCCCATCAAATGTTATAAAGGCACCCGGAAAATTGTTAAAGGAACCCCCAAGACTTGGATAAAGGCACCCCTTCATTGGATAGGGGCACCCACGGGATAATTTCTTTCTCAATCTGAAACTTCTGCGTGAATTCAATAACGAATTTTGGAGAAAATTTTGGCTTTTAAGACAAGAGAATATTCTTGCCTTACTTGTAGAGACGTATACAAAGTTGAAATATCACACAAGATCTCGTTGTTGTCATAAAATTGTATTCTCGATATTTTGTTAACTCAGGGATCCTTGCTTAATTAACGTAACAACATCAAGGATAGTAAGAAGATTATTCGAGAAATATGAGAAGGAAACAACTCAGAATCAAATCAGTTCGAGGAAAAAAATTAAAATCACCGAGAAATATTTTCTTCCCGAGAATTGTTTGTGAGAATTGATTGAAGATTTGGAGGAGTTATTACGAGATGGGGAGGCTGCACTATAGATAGACGAGTTGTAGGAATGATCATGGGGGGCTGGAGAGACCAGAAACGAAAGAATCAAAATCCAGAAAAAATGCTCGTGATGAAGAAGATGAAGAAATCGTTGCTAAAAGGTTGAAGTTTCCGTGGCCAAAAAGTTGAAGATTCTGTTGCTAAAGCTTTTACCTTTGCAATATTTATCTTCATTGCAACGTTTATCTTCAGCGAAACACTTTTCCCTCTGTAACAGTGAGTCTGTAACGCTTATAAACGTTGCGAATTTCCTGTTTTTCATTATTTTCACTCTTTTTCATCATTTGTAAACATTTTGAGCCATGAACCATAATTTTGAGCAAGATATTAATATGAGGAGATAAACCATTTTGCTGAGGCGATGGAGGAAGCCATTGTTCCAAGAAAAGATGTATATTTTTATTTTAATTGATTTTTGCAATTTCTTTTATGATTATTTGTTTTGATTAAAAAATTGATTTAAGGATTTTTATTAAACAATTGTGATTTCTTTTGATAGAGCATGCTTAGCCTAGGGTTTTTGATGTTCTATGCCTTCGATTTACAATTGTTATTTTGAAAATCTACTTTTGCAACATATTAGAATCATTTTAAATGTAAAGAATTGCATGAATATTGATTAGATTGAATCACTTTAATTGGTTAATGGTAAAATTCATAACCTTGGTATTTGTGAATATTATTTTCATATTTTGTGTATATTTTTATTTTAAAATTAATTTATTAAATCTAAAATCAATCTTCACAGGTTCAAGAGTTTGAAACCTTTTCTTACCACTATAACAAAAACTATCAATTTTTGGCGCCGCCGACGCAGACTTGTTTCTAGTTTTGATTTTAGTTGTTTTTTTTAGGTTAGTTAGTTTAGTTAGATTTTTATTTTTATTTGTTCTATTTTACGTTTTTGGGTGTTATTCTTCGTATTACAGGTTTTGGATCAAAAAGAAATCGGAGCCAAAGATTATATTGATTGATTAAAGACTTGGAGTCAAAGACAAATCGAAAAGAACGGAAAAAGAAGACAAGACTTTTTTTAGTTAATTTTTTTAATTTTTCTTATGGTTTTTATTTTCTTTTTAGAAAACTGTATCAGGAAATTCTTATTATTTTTTTAATTATTTTAGGTATTTTTCTGTTTTTTCTTATTTTTGGACTTTAGACTTTGGATTTTGAACTTTTGAACTTTATTATTATTTTTAAACCCTACGGAAGGGTATTTAAATATAAATTGCAACAGGGAAGGACGACAATTACGATATTGTCTCGACCCCTCGGGTTTGTACACTGACACAGAAGTCGGTTGCCCGAGTCAACTACAACCGACTCATCCCCTGTCTGGAACGGGAGGTAAGAATCGATCAACCCACGAATCCCCAACAAGTGGGTTTACTGTATTCCTTCGTATGCATATATGTTGAGGAACTGAATGCGGATTTATTTTCTAGTAAAGGGCGAGGTTTGGCCATATAAGATAAGGACTCGGATTTCATCATCGTTTCCTTTTTGTCCGCCTTAGGAAAATGTTACCTAACGCGAACCTAATACTTAAAATTTGACAAGAAAGAAGACCGATAGGGTATCGAGCTTATTAGAAAATCATTCAAAAGGACTGTATTGGTTACTTTGTTAGCCGAACTTAATGTTCAGGAAGATTATTTTAAGTTGATTCGAGCCGCCTTGTAACCCAAGGAAACATTGTCAAAGAGGCAGGGTTATCAAAACTCCTTAGAGCTTATCTTGTTTCTATTCGACTTAACATAATTCGGATCGTTCTGAGAGATTCGCTAAAACTGTAACTAGTTTCCTTTTAGAAGAATAAAAGCTGGTCTAGAAACAATCTAAATGGAGCCATCATGCTTTTTGTTTGCTAGATTCAGTAAGTTTGATTTGGTTTATTCGGCCTTGTTTGTGTTTGTTTACAACCCCTTCCGGTAGGATTTATTTTTAGAGTTTAATTTTGTTAATATATTAGAAAGTTTTTGTTAGAAAATTTTAAATTGGTATTATGAAGACCAATACAATGAAAATCCGACTGAATTTCAAAATAGATATTATCTGTACTATTAACATGGTGTGGATAGTAGTCGGGACCACCACCAACCTTTTGGAGGTTATTGCTCATACCAGGGTGATCCCAATTACTATTCATATACACACCCATCTGATAAACATGAAAATGTGAAAAATTCGAGTTCTTTGTCTTGGAGGGATGCCCTAAAGCAGATGCAATCTAGTACTTATAATGAACCTATTATGCCTCTAGAAGAATCACATAAGCAATTGCGATCTAGTACTCCTTATGATCCATTTGTTTCTCTAGAGAATTCCATCAAGAAGTTGACTGAGGATACAAGAAGGATCGTTTAACTATGGGGGGAACAATTAGTAGTCCAACTTTTTCTCTAGAAGAATCACACGAGCAGTTGCAATCTAGTACTCCTTATGATCCATTTGTTTTTCTAGAAGAATCCCTCAAGGAGTTGACTGAGAATACAAAAAGGTTCAGATTAAGATGGTGGGGAACAAATAGTATCCCAACTCTTTCTCTAGACGATTCCCTCAAGCAGTTGAATAAGAATACAAATAGGTTTCCATTAACTGTGAATGAAAGTCTTGCAAAGAATAATATTGCTCAAAATGATCTTAATTTCCAATATAGTGCTACCCTTGATAATTGTTCACCTATTCAAGAGGACGAGGATAGAATTGGTAACACTACCTATTTAGACTGGGTTCAAACATCTTCATATTATTATGATGATGAGGGTAGTATTAGTGAAGAACTTGAAATACATGCAGAGTGATCAAGAAATTGTCACTCCAATTGTGCTTCATGATAATAGTATTATTTCTGGTTCAAATCCAAATAATTTTAATGATTATTCACCTATTCAAAAGGAAGAGGATTTGACTAGAGATACCATTGTTTTAGACGATGTAGAATTTTCTTGTTTTGAAGCCGATAATGGTTTAGAGGAACGGGTTTGTCCTAAGACTAGTGATTTAGAGTCTAACGATTCAAAGAAAAGAGTCTCTGACGAAGATGATAGACTCTTAAAGAATTTTAGTGTGATAGGGATAATTTGATTCACGTTGATAGAATAGTTTCCATAGTGGATTTTATTGTCATAGAACCCCAACCTTTTCAGGTCACAGAGGCTCAAATACCAGTGATCTTAGGTCGTCCATTTTTAGCTACATATAATGTCGTCATCAAGTATAGAAATTGAATAATTAATTTTTCTTTTGGTAACTTGACTATTGAACTGAATCTATTTAGTATGAGTAGACAACCTTCTTATGAGATCTATGATTTAGAAGAAGTGAACATAACTAGTACTTCAGTTCAAAAACCTTTGCCAAACACTTTGTTAGAAGATCCATTAGAGAAATGCCTATCCCACTTTGGGTTTGATGTTGACGATGATAGTGTTATTAATGAGGTGAATACTTTTTTAGATTCTTCACCTTTGAGGAACACTTATAATGTATGAAAAGCTAAGTTTTAAATTCTACTAGTTTATAAGTCTACCTTATTTCCTTCTATAGAGGAAGCTGAGTGTAGTTCTGACCTTAAGGACCCTAAGTTTGGGGGTACCGATGATTCTTGTGATTGTCAAGTATCCCTGCTTAAAGTCCCTAACTTGGGACTTGACATTTGCACCTCTACCATTTTTCAATATCATCTTCAAACTAGATTCTCTGAGCCTGTTGATGTTCAAAAAGAAGTTCATTTGTTAGAAACCCATCATCTGGTCAATGTGGTTTAACTAGGAAATAATACCAAGATTGACTTTATTTTCCCACCAAAATATTTTCTTCCATATGTGGGAACGTTTGAATTTCAAATGTGTCAGTTGTTAAGTTTTGATACTAAGCCTAATTACTTTAGGAGATTAGAATCGACACATTTGTTTAAAAATGACCACCATTTTCATAGTAGTCAACTGTGTGGGTCAAATATGATTGACTTTGAGGATCCACAATTATTCAGGTTATTATTATGTGCCTTAAATTTATTAGTTGAGTTTTTTCAGACTCTACAACCTGATCCTCCGGATCCTGCCTATGGGGAAATTCATCCTAAAGAGATTTATCTAGACCCTTTCATAGAGTCCGAACCTGAACCTCATTAGATGTAGTTGTCTTCAACAAGACACTAGATAGGGATAAGGGTGTTCTCGGTTTGTTCACTTTCTGAGCCTGCTGCAGTTTCCTTCTATTTTGGATAACATTATTTTATTCAGATGACCCACAGTTGGTCCGACTATTTATATATGATTCTATTAGGTGACTAATTCTTTCTTAGTATGTTGAAGACTTTAAACTTAGCACTTTTTGGGAGGTAACCCATGCTCATGCGACACGGTAATATCTTTCCTTAACTCCTTTCCTTCGATTGGTAACAATTTCTCATTGTTCATCTTTTAATAATTCATCTTTAGAACATTTAGGACAATGTTAGATTTAAGTTTGGGGGTAAGGGAGAAACTTTTAGTGAAATATGAAACTCCAAAGTCTAAAAACTTGTGAACAATTCAGGATGACACTAACCATTCTAGGTAGATGGAAACTTACTTTTTTTCTATAGGAATTGGTGTGCCCATCTAAATGGTCTATTCATAAAAGGATGCCTAGCTCAGGTGTTAGAAATCACATGATAGTTGTCACCATATCTCGGAGTCTATCTCGACCATATCACCTTTTATTTATATTTTTGTAATTTTTGTGTTTCTCTAAGTGATTTGGTGGGGCACCAATATCGAATTGTTATCGCTGTCAGGATGAAGTTGAGTGTTTGAGATCAAGCCCCATTATTGTATTATTTAGACCATTATTTAAAAAAATTAAAGTAAATAAAAAATCAAGTATTGACACTTTTATAGCAATATGTGTGTGTTCTCCATGTCATCGTCGCCTAAGCAAGCGTGGAACACAGGATCCATGAGAACTGTCATGTAAGATGCTGATAAGGAGCATGCGCTTGGATTCATTTGATCCAATCATATTGTCAGTACATTTAAAAATAATAAAGAATTGTGTTATTTTCAATAAATCGACCGTTGGGACCTTGTATTTACCAGCTGAGTCAATATTAGTATAAGGATTAAGAGCAGTGAGAGCGTATCTCAATCTATTAGAATTCATCCTGGCGGCGACCTTCAAAGAGATATGGGAAACATCGTTCACCTTAGTCAATATGCAAAAACTTCATTTTGTCTATATCCATTTTCTAAATCTATTTATGTGATTGAACTTTGATTGTTTCTGAGTATCGTGGTTGAACGACTATCTAAAGAGAGTTTTGAATTCTTGTATGAATTTAAGTACACTAAATGAAAACTCGTATACAATAATTGGACTCATATAGGGTAATGATTCCCATAGCCGAAAATGGAATGTTACCTGCAAACACAAAAGATGCAAGAAAAATTCAATCTAAATCCGTAAATTATCAGTTGCAGGACGGGTTTTTATACCACAAATTATTTCTTGGACCTTTGCTTCGATGTTTATCAAGGCGCGAGGGACAACGCATTCTTACTGATATTCATTATGGGGACACAGGGAATCACGATGGAAGGCGTTCACTTTCACTCAAGACAAGAATGAAAGGATATTATTGGCCATACATGAATAAATATGCAACTAATCTCGCAAGGAGATGTGAAGAATGTCAACGCTTTGCAAGGAGAATCAAAGCTCCCGCAACAGAGATCAATTCAGTAATAATCCCGTGGCCATTTGCAAAATGGGGAGTAGATATAGTTGGACCATTAGTATAGGGTACACAAAAAAGAAAATATCTGATTGTGGCAACCGACGATTTCACTAAATGGGTCGAAGCAAAAGCTCTAGCTCGAACCAGAGATACTGATGTCTTTAAGTTCTTGTTTGAAGACATAATTTGTAGATTTAGAATCCCGGTGGCAGTAGTTTCTGATAATGGACAACAATTCCAAGGTAAAAATTTTGATATGCTTTTTGAAATATTTAATATTCAAAAGAACAAGTCCACCCCTATTTATCCCCAAAGTAATGGTCAAGCTGAAGAAAAAAAAATAAAACTATTGCCATGAATTTGAAAAAGACTCTAGATGGCCATCATAAAAGATGGTTTGAACAACTTCATAATACTTCATGGTCCCATCTTACAACAAGGAGAGAAACAACTGGTGAATCACCATTCCTTCTTACTTACGGAGCAGAAGCAGTTATTCCCACTGAAATCATTTTACCGACTACAAAGAAGGAAGCTTGGGAAAAGAATTTAAACACAGATTTAATGCTTGAAAAATTAGATGATTTAGAAGAAAGGAGAGAGATTGCGCTCCAAAAGATGGAAAATTATCAAAGAAGATTGTCCAGAGAATACAACAAGAAAGTGAAGTTTTGAAACTTTGTTGAAGGGCAATATGTATTACGGAAAATCCCAGAATACCAAAGAGATAAAAAAGTAAAGAAATTTGCACCTACATGGGGAGTACCTTACATCATTCAAGACATCGTGGCACAAGGGTCATACCATATGCGGAACATGAACGGAGAAATATTGCGACACCTATGGAATACACAAGACCTCAAACCATAATGTCCGTAAGAAAAATAGAGACATATCATGCAATAATAGCTTCAGTATCATGATAAAATGCTAAAAAATCACATCGTTTCATACTAGATAAAGCATGACAAATGCTATCTCTCTAGAAAATCCATGTAGAAGTCTATGAGTGTATGATCAATAGATGTTTCGTAAGCAAGAGATGACTAACATGATATTTTACTTATTGTGAAAATAGGTACAATGCGTTACCTGAACATACTGCTTTCACAATTGGGACCGCATTATTATCTTCCTTTTGGCCAAGATGAAGTTGACCATGTGATTGTGCCCTCAAAAGTAACTCAAGTTATATTTTATGCCTTATAGTTTCTCAATTCATACACTCGTTACAAAATTCAATTAAGTGTATATATTTTAAATTCAAAACGCACTACTGATATATATAATCAAAATATTGCAGGTACTATATTATACAGATCAGAAATTAACTTCAGCAAAGAGGTTCACATGAGAATCAAGAAATGAAAAACAACTATTGAGGGACAGAAGGATCAATATTTGGAGTTTTATAAAGTTTTATTAATTGATTTATTTACTCCTATAGCAGCTTCGGTTTTCAACCAAACAGTTTTGGCCCGTGCAATCCCAAGTTCACGATTTAATTCATTTACTTGACCCGCAGCTTCTCTCGCCCATACATCCAACGCGGCAGCCTGATTTTTCCAATATTTCACTTGTCCTTGTTGAATGGTCAAATCATGTGACGTATTATCAGCTCTAGAAGTCTCAAGCTTCGGATCTCCCTCAGTCTTTTCATCTCTAATAGTTGCGACTTTAAGCTGGCCCTCAACTTCACTCATTTTGACAGTTGCAAGCTTCAATTGTCCCTCAACCTCCTCTGATTTTATGAACGCAAGCTGGAGTTTTCCTTCAATTTCTCTAACTCTAGCTGTTGAAGTATCGAGTTGTCCCTCAACTTCTTTAACTCTTGCAGTCGCATTTCTGAGTTTTTCCCTGAAGCATGTAATATAATGTAAAGTAGTATATTAAGTAATGTAATAAATTATATAAAAACTACAATTATGCATTATAATAAGAAACTCCAAAAGAGATTTGTGAACAATTAAAGATGACATTAACCATTCTAGGTAGATGGAAACAAAATTCTTGTCTATAGGAGTTGGTGTGCCTAGATAAATGGTCTATTCATATCTGGATGCACCCAGGTGTTAGAAATAACATGATAATCATTGAACAATTATATCTCGGAATCATTATAACCATATCACTTTCTATTTTTATTATTGCAATTTTATGTTTCTCTAAATGATTTGGTGGGGCACTAGTATCGACTTGTTATCGCCGTCAGGATTAAGTAGAGTGTTTGATATCAAGCCTCATCATTATATTTTATTTAGACCATAAAAAAAGAAGAAAAAAAATGAAAAAATCGAAAAAAAATGAAATGAAAAAAAAAGTAAATAATTATTTTATTTTCAATAAGTCGACCGTTGGAGCCTTTATATATACCAGCTGAGTCGATATTAGTATAAGGATTTAAGACCAGTAGGAGCGTATCTCAATCCATTAGGATTCATCCTGGCAGTGACCTTCAGACAGATATGGAAAACACCGTTCACCTTAGTCAACATATGCACCATTTATCACCTCCATATCCATCTTCTAATCTATCCTTGTGTTTGAATTTGATTGATTTCGAGCAATGTGAATGTTGACATTTTTATCCAGTTTTGGGTCTGAAAAGTGAATAGTGGACGGCTAGTGGACTTATTCTCTGAATGTTGGGAAAAGCTAGGTGTTTGATATGAAGTGGGGACTCTTGGTCGAGCTCCTGACATGGTCAGATAAATAGAGTCTAAAGTTGCTGAATTAAAGCACGAGGGAAAAAAAGTACAGAACGAAATAAAAAACAAGTGGGAGACAAACTTCTTTTCAAGTTATCGTCAGAATCTGACCGAGAGAGGACGTATTGGTGCTGACTTACTTTCAATAGTGGCGTGAAACAAGAACATAATTAGGAAGTGTAGGCTATGAATTGTGGACGGGGCTTAGAGGAGAGATAGACCGAGTGAGGGTCTGACACGGTGGGATAGGTGGTCGGCTATTAGAGAAGGGATAAAAGGAAAAATGACTTGTTCGATTTTCGGGGGAGATACAGAGAGGGAGAGTGGTGATGGCTGGTAGGGAGTTTCTGGTTCTGTTGGAGGCGGACGTTCTGATTTTGGACGCAATACAGAGAAGACGCAGAAGATTGTCGTCGCTCGATTCTTGATTTCGGTTCAATATTTTCCCTATGCTTTTGTAACTAGAGTTTTATGTTGAAACCACTTTGAATTTAAGTCTAATTGAATTGGTTTACATAGCAAAAGACTATTATGATTTGAATATGATTAGTTCTTGAATACCATTTATTGATTTAATGATAATATGAGTTGTTGTTTCACCGGTTCTGTACAATACAGTAACCTTTGCATATAATTGTTAGGATCATAAATATATTTGTATTATTATTTGATATTTCATGTTTGGGTTAAATCCTTTGATGGGGTATGCTTAGAATTGCAAGTATTATTTGTGAACCTACATTTAGTTTCGTATAATTTTCTCACTAACATAATTTGATGGTGTATGCTGAGACTTGGAGCTTTTGATGCGACATGCTTAGGGTGTCCAAGTGATATTTGCGACTATAATACATATAATAGGTGATGTCGATAGAACTGACAATAGATTAATATTCAAGAGTTATGTTTCATTTCAGTAATTGAATATAAATAGTGGTGGATACTGAAAACCCTGGTTACTATTTCTCCCATTTGATTCATTTTATTAGTTTAGTTTAAGTTTATTTTTTCGTTTTCATTCTTAAAAATCCAACAATATAATTCTTGATTAGTTGATTAGATGTATTGATTGCAGTATTTTCCCGTTCCACCCGTACTTGCCTTTGTCTACATTGTAGACGCCGTGCGATTGCGATTATTTTAAATAGGGTTATTCCAAAATCCTATCAGGTGAGACCGCAAGTAGGTTGCGATCCATTTAACATGAAATCAAATAAGGCATGAAAGACTCGCATCATACCCTGCGGAATGCACAGAAAATATACGGGACAAACATTATAATAAGATATAGATAAGTTCAACAGATGGACATATAAGATTTAGTGGAACCCTCATAAGATCTTATAAATGCTGATCTCAAACAACAGAAGAGGGGTGGGAAAAAAAGTATTAAGAAGGAAAGATTGACTAAGATAACTGAAGAGAAATCAGACTAAGAAAATTTGATTAGGTAAGATTTTGTATATTATTTTGATCATCATATGTAATCATTCAAAACTTCAATAAATGATCTTTTTAAACAATTTTTTTTATTATTAATTTAATTGTATTTATAATATCTTTTAAATAATTGATTTATTTGATTGCGTTACCGTATTTTGGATAACCACACGGTTCAACAAATAAATTAGCAAACATATCAATGATTTAAGTCCTTGTTAAATTATACACTGCTGATTAATTTCTTATTCCTTCTACAAATCGTATAACAACCACCAAATTCAGTTTCAATTTCTATAAAGCTTGTTTAGACTCGCAGTTTGTCTAACCAGTAACATCTGCATTACATGCATCACAGACAATTTTAGAAATGGTTTTTGTACAATTAGTTTCTCAAATTAAAATCCTATTAACAGCAATACAACATACAATAAAAAAAATCAAATTTAAAGACTAAAATTAGGTTTAGATTTTACCTCTTTTTTAGAATTGATTTTGACTGAACAATTATTTATTTATTTTTGAGGCATCTTTGTGTAATAAATCGATCAAGAAAAAAATAAAAAAAAAGATTGAAGGTTTTTGGTGGCGATAAAAAAGGAAAAAAAAATAAGGTTAGAAGCCACTATCGGGTGGAGAAAAAGAAATGGGACGATGATGTTGGTTAGGTAATGATTTTTAATGTGGAGGTGGAATAAAGATAGTCAGGGTCCACAAAATCAAAAAAGATACTAGTATTTAGGAATCTCTAAATTACATGTAAATGGTAAATAATCGGGGATAGGAATTAAGGAATGAGAAATAGGAAAAATAGGGGTGGGATTCGTGGGAAATACATTTGACTCTCGGCCAGACACACTCTTGCCTTTGCACCAGCTGTGAAAACACAAGCTATTAGGTGTCACTTGACTATGACCACCACAACCATGTGATCTCATGAACCAACTTGATCCCCTAATCCAACGCTCAATATTCAAAAAATCGCAAAGACTTTCACTCACACGAAGATCAGAAATGAACTGTTGGATTTGGATAACAACATTAAACCCCCTTCGTTTTGACTATTAGTTATGAATGATCAAATTGGGGTTAGACGTACGACTTTTTTGAGTAAGTACAGAAAGGATTGATCGCGATGATGATGATGTTGGTGGTGGGAAACCACGCCTTTCCGGCATAAATTCCCAACGAATATCCCCTTTTTTTTTCTTCTTGGAGATATATATTCCCTTGTTGCTCTTATAAATAAGAAACAACAAAGAGTTGACATTACTTACAAAGTCCAATACCACCCACAACAACAACTTCTACAGCACCAGAATTAGTAATAATCGATCACAGGAGGGAGAGGAAGTAAGAGATGGAGAATCATGCGGATCATATGGGGAAGGTAACATGTGCATCATGGATCAGACGGCCAGAAAATGAACATCTAGTAGTGATGGGAAAATCGAGGCATGGTGATTCACCTTCTGTTCTTGAAATATTTTCTTATGATTCCAAGATTATTTCTCTATCTCCTTCTCCTCAGGTAATTACTCTTACTCTCTCTTTTCTCTCTATATAATTAGTTTTTTTTTAATCATTTAACGTGTCTCTCTCAATGTAATTGTTTCTTGAATCTTTTGATTGAAGGTTGTATATGAATGTGAAGATGGTAATATAGTCAGTGTTGCTGTACATCCAAGTGGAGATGAAATTGTTTGCTCCACTACTACTGCTGGCTGCAAGTGAGTTCAAGTTTCTTTGAATTTTACCCTAATAATGATTCATAAATGCTTTAGCTTTAAATATTGTTGGTTTCAGAAATAGGGGTTTTGTTTTTTAACGGTTAATAACATTTACAGGTATTGAATTTTTTGATTGTGAAATTGTAGTAAGAACTGATGGGCAATTAGTGCTACTAATAACACTCTATGTATTTCTCTTCATTTATTCAATTTTATGGGGGGTTTATTGTGTTACTGGATTCGGGATTTCTAACCTGTAAGCTAAAATCATGTTATTAGGATTTTGGAATCCATTTAGATTTGCAAAGCAAACAAATGGGGCTGATGGACCTCTTGCTATGCAGTTTAAGTGGTCCCCGGTTTGGACTTATTGTGGGTTTGGTAGTGTTAGATTGCAATGTTTACTACGTGTAGTAATTATGGCCTGAGGATCAGTTCAAAAAGTTGTTTCCATCATATTATCATGTTTTTGTGTATTTTACTTGAAAAAAGGTAGAAAATGAGAGTTTTGTGAACTTGCAGGTTGTTGGAGTTCCAAGACAAAGGAGAAGAAGGTATAAAGATCCTGGCGAAAGATCTACCTCCTCTTGAAGGTGTTGGTCCTCAGAAATGCCTAGCTTTTAGTGTTGATGGTGCTAAATTTGCTACTGGAGGAGAGGTGGGTTTGTTTTGTAAGATCAACATTCTTATTATAAATTGCCTAAACCTGCCCAACCTCATGTCTTCTAATACAATAAGTATTCATTACATGTAGGATGGACACTTGAGAGTCTTTGAATGGCCAAGCCTGCGAATCCTTATTGACGAACCGAAAGCACACAAGTCATTCAGGGATATGGATTTCAGGTAAAAACATACAAGCATGTATAACTCATTTTTGTTGTGTTCCATGCTTACCTGTTTAAGTGTGTGCATGTTGTCGTAGGAGACTATACATGACAACTTAACTTGTCTAGTCAAGCTTTCATTGTACGTATGTTTATTGTGTTTATTGTTCGGTTGCACTGCGTGCTTTCTCAACAAGACTACAAACTCATCTCATTCTCCAGCTAGTTGTTCGACATTATTGTGGCTGCTAATTCTTGTCTCTCTGTACTCCAGCCTAGACTCAGAGTTCTTAGCTTCTACGTCAACTGACGGTTCTGCTCGAATATGGAACATAGAGGATGGGGTTCCATTGACTTCTTTGACCCGTAATACGGTATAATATTTGTTAGTTTGTTAAATTTTAAGTTTTTTTTTTTTTTTTGTCTTTGTATGTCATTTAAATCTTTGGACTTGGAATGATATTTTTCTCTTTCTAGGGCGAGAAAATTGAATGCTGTCGATTTTCAAAAGATGGGACAAAACCATTCCTGTTTTGCACAGTCCAGAAGGGTAAGTTGTTATAGTTAAGAAAATAAAGAAGCAATGGCCAAGTTGGCCCGTCTACCTTTCCATTTTTCTGATGTATGTTGAACCTCAATACAGGTAACAAAGGTGTGACTGTTGTATGGGCTATCAGTAATTGGGAAAGAATCGGGTACAAAAGACTACTTGGAAAGAGTGCTTCTGTCATGTCCGTGAGCCTCGATGGGAAATATCTTGCATTGTAAGGATTCTGGTTATAACCTTATTTTCAATTAGGCTATGTTTTTGGGGCAGCTTTGAGCCCCATATTTTGTCATATTTGCGATACTTGAGTGCATGCATGAGGATTTTGGAGTCGTACATTGCCCATAATACATACGGGGTGTGCTAGGTGTTGATTGATCCTGACAGGATGTGTACTGCTTTCACATGCTATAGGGGAAGCAAAGATGGTGATATGATTGTAGTTGAAGTAAACAACATGGTGATCAGCCACGTGAGTAAGAGGCTTCATCTTGGTACCTCAATTGCATCACTGGAGTTCTGTCCCAGCGAAAGGTAAATAATTTGAAATATTTTTGTGCAAGAGAAGTACCATTTTTCATTGTATGTCAGGGACTAAATCTTTGATAGGGACCTCTAGTTTTGGTTGAAATTGGAAATAAGCTACTGCAATTTCTGTTTATTGAAAGTGTGCTCCAAGTTATGGTATATATCAGTTGAGAGATCTTCATATTGTTGTAGTATATTGCGTATATTTTCTCTTGGTGGCTGATGTATACATCGTCCTTATTAATAAAGAAGCCTTAGAAAAATATTAATAAGTAGTTCAGTGGATCTGGTTTTTCACGGCACATAATTCCTAGAATTAACTAACCACTTCATTTAATAAATTCTCTTGTATTTAAAACTCTCCCAATTGTATATTGCATCAGATGGAACATAGCAGTTGGTATTGATTGATTTCATATTGTATGTTTGGGACTGGATGACCCAGTAAATGTCAGTTTGTGTGGTACTAAGTTCATATTTTCTTTCTGTCTTTGGAGCCCTAACCATTTGAGCGGTTTGACAGGGGAACTGATAGGGTGGTGGTTTCCACGTCTACTGAATGGGGAACTGTGGTGACAAAGCTGAATGTAACTCCTGACTGGAAAGGTCTTACTCTTTCCCTTTCATTGTTTCTGGTTTATTGGATAGTTTTGGTTAGATGTCTTATGTGTTCAGATAAATGGAACTGACATTCTGCTGTTTCTTCTACTACAGTATGGCAGATATACCTGGTGCTGTTGGGACTCTTTCTGGCATCAGCTGTTTTATTCTATATATTCTTTCAGAATTCGGACACATTCTGGAATTTCCCCGTTGGACCGAATCAACCTGCAAAACCAAGGTCTGGAGGTATTTACCGTGATTCACAGTCTGATGATCAGAGTGGGTGGGGAGCCTTTGGCCCGCTAGATATGTAGCCAATGGAGTGATTTTTCTTTTTCTTCTCTTAAATGTAGACTTTCTGATGATTGAAATCCTCAACCACGAGAGGTTCTAAATTGTGCTTCCATTAGATTCTTTTTTGTCGATAGTTGGCCTTGTGATATTGTATTTGAGATTTGATTTTTTGTTAAATTTTGAGTTTCCAATGAATATGCTTGATTCATTCTTACCGAATCACTTGGGGTTTTTGTTTTTATATATGAAATCATTTTTTCTTGGGGCGGTGTTGGTAATGGATCCTAAACACAGTTTCGTATATTCCCCTTATTAAAAGCTGGCGGATACCGCCGTAAAAAATAATTAACTAGATATCCCCTCTACGGCAAAGTCAGTACCAGCAATCCGCTTGGACCAGGTAGGCTAGGTGATAGACTACTTCCAAAGACTTCGGAAAGTAGGGTCATTTCTGAGAACATGTCCTGCGGAATGTTTTCAATATTCGTTTGATTCTGCATTCTCTGTAGCGAACTTATTCTTTTTTATGAATCAAGCCTACTTAATTCCCAACTAGGGAAGCAGAACCAGAAGCATCCAGATTCATGACGCAGCAGTTCCAACTTCCAAGTCCAACCACTATCTAAAGCAAGGAAATGAAAAGCTTAAAGTTGAATTGTTTGCACGCTTTTCTTATGGTATGTACACATGCAAATACAGAAGAGAGAGAGCTTATCCCTAGACGCCAGTTTCACAAATGTATTGGTCCATTCTAGTCCAGAAACAATGCGCTGTCTTCGAAATAGCACTCAAATCTGTAACAGCTATTTTTTTTTCATAATCGGAAATAACAATCAAATTCCTTGCACCATCGCTTTTTTAAGATTTATATAGCTCTTTTAAGATTTATATCTCATACTGAAAAATATCATGCCCAGAGGATTATTATTAAGCTGCTACCACTTTTAGTAAGGCCAAGCGGCTCAGATTCTGAAGTGAAATCCCTATTCCAACTCCGAGAACGATAATTTCTTTGATATGTTCCACAACGGACAATTTGCCTCCCAATACCCAGAGTTTAGGACAAAGAATTTCTCATTTCTGCGACTGACAATCAACAAGTACAATATTCCAATACATTATTCTTTTCCCCCGTGTCCCGTGAAGTATCCATTGACTATTTGAATACGGAGGGACAAATCGTAATTGACCAACTCACTAGGACCTATTCATGATTTCTACCTTGTTGGACAAATTACCTTTTAACATTGATTCTTCACAAAACAAAACAGAGGCATTTGGCACATTTTCAAACTCCTCCCATGTTACATTGGTCCAAATCCTATCAGCCATGTCAGGCAACCAACTTCAGTCTCATGCCCACGGGATTATAAAAGGATGCTCGTGTGAGAGAATAGTCAACTAGCTGTACAGCAACGTCAAGGCACAAGCAATAACGACGACCGTGTACACAACAAGTACTTTCAAATAAAATCCATTCCTACGTTTTTATCTGACATACAAAAAGATTAACCGCTAATATGTATTGCATGTTTGGTTGGATTTGTGTTGAACAATGTAAACTCAAATTACTCGACAACCTTGAGTAATTCAAAACATGGAATTATTAGAAATTTCTTGAGCTAAATTATTCATTTCTCTATCTTTCAATTCAATAAAAAGTCAGATTTTTTTTTTCGCTTCCACCTAAGTGCAAGCTTTCTCAACAGTTGTGAAGACTTTACTTCTCTTTCAACAAGAGGGAAGTACATGTTAGAAGTGAATTCAACTCTTCTTCTGTTGCCAAACCAAAACCCTGCCATCTAATTCTTCCAAACTTCTCGAGCAGAAAAATGTACCTGGTACAGTAACAGTAGAAAACAATAATGAGAATCAAATTAAGTTTAGACTTCAGATTCAGAAAAGTGTTATAATTTGAAAAACTTTGAACAGACTCACCCTGTGAGAAGATTCAATATTTTAAGCTCTTTCCTGAAGTAGTACTTGTCGCCAAATGAGTAAACCTGCAACCTTTGAAGTGTCTCGTTCTTTCCATCACTACTAGGTCGTCGTGTTGATCGAAGAAGTAACCATCGAATAGGCTTCAATGATAAGAATCACGATTCTATGATTGACACCTGAAATATAAAAAAGAAAATCATTCTTTTCAAAGCCACACAGAAATAAAAGTGCAGATGATGCCGTACCAGAATTTCAAGCAACACGATAAATAGAGACTAAGTAATTTGTTTTTAAACAAAATGATATCATATTAAATTTGAGTCAGTAACAGGCAGAAGCCAAATTGGAGATGAGTTCTAGGACATAGTAGTGAGCTAGCCCAACTAGCAAGTGAACGGGCAGCCATATTACATGTACTGAGAACAAAAAGATAAATTAGAGTTCCTAACAAGGATAGGAAAAACTGAATATTCTTTAGTAAAGCATCATTTCTAGAGAGCAACTAATCGATAAGTACCTCATACATACGGAGATTGTCAGAAGCGCTGAATGCATCAACAAATGGCACACTCCAAGAATCAATCATTTTCTGTTGAGGACAACAAAATAAAGTTGTAGCATCATATATAGAATTATTAATCAAATCATTGTGTGGCATCCAATGTTGACTTTTAAGCAATGCTTAACATTCCTAATTTGTTAATGTTATGTACTTAAACCTTTTCACTGGTTTTGAAGTTCAAAGTAAACTTGAATGTACATTGCAAAACCAAGAAGGCAATAAGAAACTTTCCATTTCGTTAACTCTAACTTCGACTTTAAGGAGAACAATAAGAGTGATCTGAATACATGTAAAGTGACTAAAAGCTTAAAATTCATAATCAACACATAAACCCTACAGAAACCCAAATTCTAAATAAACCTGAGAGTTTGCACAGAATGAAAGACATATCAAGGATGCATGAGGCAAGATCATTTTGCCGCCTCCATCAGCATTTTCTTCGGAAGCAACAGGTAACTTAATACAGGTACCATCAGAGAAAGTTGCATCCAAGGATGGGAATTTTACAGATTCTATTGCTGGAATAATTGTGTCACTTGCCATTGCAATCTGCATTATAACCAAAAATTGAATAATTCTATACATAAATGTAATGCATCCAATGGAATAGATGAAGTCCACCCTAACCTAACTGCACCATAAATTTTCAGAAAAATTGAACTTTCACCTTACCACCATGCTTCTTAAGCTCTTGCATATCAGCAAAATACCCTCTATTCATTTCATCCGATCTGCTTATTGAACATACACAGTAATCAGCACACCCTAGATAAATTCAACTTTGATAATAAATTAGGGTTTTAGAAAGAGGAAATTTACAGTCTAGCACGCTCTTTGGCGATGGCTTCTTTATCACCCAACTGCAGAACAATAAAAGATGACGATTTTCTTTTGGATCGAAATGAAAAAAGAAATACAAAATAACAAGATTGGAGAGAGATGGAGAAACCTGAAAAAAGTCGAGGAATCGATAGGTAGTTCTTTGAGAAGGAAGGTAAAGCATCTCTTTTTGATCATGGTTTCTACTTGTTCCAGTTAATTTCGACAATGGAGATTCAAATGCTGTCGAATTTCGATGATGCTGAAGAACCATTAAACGCTTCATCCTCAACGTCTTTCTCTTCGAATCCAAAGTCCGAATGAGAAATGAATACTGTATAGGACATCACTGTTTGACCAAGGCTGTTATGGGTCTGAGTCATGACCATCCGACCCGAATCATCCCCTTGTGCATTGTACTATGTGAACACGGCTCAAGCTTGATCGTTTTAGAAAAGTGGTAAAAATAATTCGTTCGCTGAGACTTGTGAAGATTCGTTTTAGACATAATTTTAATTTAAACTAAAAAATAAGTAAAAGATTTTAATAATATTGGGAAGAACTGGGACTCAGGATTCTACCAAAATCACTTCTGAATGATTTCTACAATGATTCTTTAACAATTATAGCTCTTTTATTGACTATGTTTCTTTGTCAAAAGTAGATTTCTAAAACATTAATTGCAAATCACAAACATGGCGCATCAAAAGCTCTTAAGTCCTAGCATACACCATCGAACAAAATCACAACTAATTAAGAAAAATCATAAATTAATTATAAATTAATGCAAAAGTCATTAAGAATCAAAAATAGTTATCATTCATTCATGAAATATGGCTTCTTCCATCGTTCCAGTGGTGGAGTTTAGCTCATCATGCTCAAAACACTCTCAAAAGATTGGTACATGGCTCAAAAGTGCTTGAAAAGAAGAAAAGAAGCTAAAAATAATAAAACAGGAAATCTGAAACGTTTATAGGCGTTACAGATTAACTGTTATAGTGGAGCTTGAAGATAAATGTTGCAAAACGAAGATAAATGTTGCTGATGGGTTGAAGAAACCGTTGCATCTGAAGATAAACGTTGCAAAGACGAATAATCCGTTGCATATGGGTTGAAGAATCGTCGATGTATCCCTGTTCTTCACTAACAGCAAAACTTTCTTCTTCTTTTTTTTCCTGTTTTTTTCCGAGCCTCCCCTCCTAATTTTTCTTCGTCCTCTTTGCATTTATAGGTCTTAGATAGTATCTCTATTATTCCTTAATAAATTAGGACTCAAATAACTTTGTAAAACTGAATCAAACTCGTATAAATCCAAATCAGGGAGTAAACCCTTTTCCGACAAAAACATGGATTTTCACCCATTTTCCCGGATTTAAAATCTTGTAATTTACGTGTTCAATCCTCTAATGATTGTTGCTTCATGTTGATAAGGTTTAAACTCTTTGAATCCCCCAAAAATCGGTTTTGAAAATCACAGTTAACTTCTCACATAAAGAAAAAAAATTCCCGCCTTTTTCGAATTTTTGAAATTGAAAGGGGGTGCCCTTATCAACCTGGTGGGTGTCTTTATCAATTTTCTGGGTGCCTTTAGTATTTTCTCCTGGGTGCCTTAAACAACTTTTTGAGCCAATTTTTCCACAAATGTTTATTTCCCAAAAATATCTACAAACACATAAAATCACACAATAAGTATAAAATTAAGCACTAATAATACAAAGAATTGGGAACAAATTAGACACAAAAATGTGTCTATCAAAGCTCTATAGGTGTGCATGTGTTACTGTTCTGTTACATTCTGAAGAGTCTTCGTAGTTTTATGTAGTATTCATTTCCGGGCTAAAATGAGGCCTACCTAATAAAATAAAAAATAGGGTGGTTTTGAAGTAAAATAAAAAACTCTTCGTCCATATATCTTTGTTAATGGCTAATTTATTTTTGATTAATTAGTATTAATTAATCAAAATGACAGTTGTATCAATTAGTGTTTGAAATTGGATTATAGTTAATGTTAGATGATAACAATTAAAGTAGAGTTTTTTTTAGAAAGGTTTGAAGAAAAAGAATAAGAACTTGAGGAAAACTAGGATTTTGTGATTTTGGTAGCAAAATTGAAATTTCATAGTGACGACGTAGATTCTAGTGGTGATAAAGAAGTGGGGTTCATTTACATATCGCCAATCAAATTATTGTGCTTTCAATCTTACCGATTTGGGTTATTTTTGGATGAACAAGAACATGTAAACCAAGCATAATTGATGATTTTACTCAAGCAAACGAAGAATAAACAAGAAAAATGAATATTGTAATGCTTTCAATCGTCGGGTACACGTGTTAAGGATTTTGAAACATGTATTTGTAGCTTATAATCGCTAAAAAATGGAATTTTTCAAATTTTAAATCCTTTTCTGGCCAATCCATAATCCAAAATTGTCGGGTACGATGACATTACACCCATCGATTTTGTATCATCCCAACATATTATGAACCACAATCGGTTTATATGGTAATGAACAATAGTCGTTTGTAGTTCAGATTTGGGAGGATTGGTAGGTGAAATAATCGGTTGTTATGGACTCCCATATCGACCATTGTAGCGCTTGGAGAATTTTTCCTAAAACACCAAGTATACAATTGGTTGATGTATGTTTCTCTATGAGACGATTGTAATCGAAAAAATGGTAAAAAAAAACTGCATTTTGCTTAATGCTAGAATCTGTTTTAGAAATCATTTCACGTGTGCCAATTTTGATACTTGGGGATTTTCCCCAAAAATCAAAACCAGGTGGAATCGGTAGATATTTATGTACCTAAAGGCCGATTATTAGCAATCGGCCGACACGATTGTTCCTTGTCCACCGATTGTGTTAGCCTGATTTTTCGATATATATTGTAGATTGTTCAGGCAATGATCAACTTGAACCCGTGTTTCAGCTAGGGTTTGGTACTTCTGCCCAATATTACACTGATTTGGTGTGGGAAAACAAGGACGATGCAAAGTAATGGTTTGTGGTTGAAGGCATAGAGATCAAATGCGCATTAGTCTTAGGTCGTCGTTCAAGGCGTGATCGTTTAGATATCGTTTGCGAGAGAAGTGACAAAATTGAAAGTCACAGGGAAAAGGATAAACCGTATGTAAAGAGGACATAGAAGCATGATTGCCCATTGAAGATTATAGTGCATAGACTCAATGGTGTATATAAGCTTTCTAAACTGATGAATGATTGTCATAATCATGGTGATATGGAATCTTTTATTGGACACTCTCCACAAAAAAATGAACTTGTTTAAACTAGTAAATTGCATAAAACGAAACTCTTATTTCCCGGTACGAGATTCAATTATCGATGCAGTTTCGAAATCACTAAACAATTTTCCTCTCCAGTTGATATATTCATCTTGCACTGTAGACCTGTACCCTTTGTGTCTATATACAAACTTGTTGTAATTGTAGCACAAATTTCTAACCGCTAATGTGCGAGAAGAAACATACTCCTCCCATATTATTGTTGTGGTTTATTAGTTGTACTTACCGTCCCACTTGGATATGAAAGGACTTGTATTAACAGGATTTTAAAATAGACTATCAGGTTGGCTCTCCTTGGGAATATCTAACACGATGTAAATTTTTTTAACCCGTTCGGTCTTTCCCTTAACATCTGCATCTATTTCGTTTTTTTGATTTGGTTGTTAATTTTTTTTGTTTCTTTTGAGTATCTTTTCTTCCGTATTGACTCGGTAGTTGATCATAATGGATTTGACATTGTAGTGGGATTTTTTTGAATGAAGTAGTGAATGATAGAGAATGACTTCTTTGAATGAAATGGTGTATGATGGAGAATGGATTATTCTATTTATATACATAGAGGGTCAACGACTATATTTACAAAAAATAAATACTAGCCGTTGAGCCGAAGTTTGACCATGTGCAAGGAAAAATAACACATAAGTTTGAGGGAATCGGCTGATATGTAAGGCCATCAATTATAGCTTACTAATTCGTATTGACTCATTCATAAGACGTAATTAAACCTTAGTTCATTCATTTATGAAACCAAATACATCTTATAGTCATTACAAACCAAACCTAATAAGTCTATAAAAAAAAGCTTAAACTATTGTTTTCGATATAAATAAAAATCCATAAACTAAATCATTTTCAGCACCTTCTCAGTTATCATCATCAACAACAACATTGTCAGCACTAGCATCAGCAACACCACCATTATCAGCAACACCTTTAGCAGGATCATTTAGACTGAACACTGGATCAAATATTCTCCATAATGCAATAAAGTCTTTTTTGCTTGTTACAAAATTAATAATCTATTTAAGTTCCTCCGAACAGAGCTGATTAAGTAGGTTCATGACTTTCTCAACTTTGTCTCTACTTCGTAAGAAAACTTATATTGGGTTCGTAAAATATTTTGCGGTTTTCTATATGCATCACAATGACAGATAGATCCATGATTGTCTCTCCTCTTGTGATTGTTATTCATGTCCACAAAAAATAAATTGAAGAACAAAGATAAGTATGACTAAAGAGAAAATAATCAAAAAATTCAAAAACAAAGATTATTTATATCACTATTAATGCTATTAATTGCTACTAATTGACAACAACTACGACTACTACTAGCAATCAACAATCACTAATTCAATTAATAACAAATGTTAACCACTAAAATAAATAAAACATAATCGGTCGATAAGACAATGTTTATTCACTGATTCTAACCATAAAAAACAATAAAAAATCAGGAAGTAAGAATCGATGGATAAGGCATTTTGTGCCACCAGTTCGTGTGGTTGGTAATACTCTATGCTATATTTACGACCAATCAAGCATCCATAGAAAATAGAAAAAAGATTGTTCCACCCCTAAACCTAAATCCTTTATCCTATGTACTTCACTCGACCACCACTCTTCATTCTTCTCTCGACAATATCTTCCTCTCCTCTATCTTCTCCTTACTTCAGATCGCCAGTTAAAAACAACCTAATCATTCGATTCATAACCGTCTTTTATTTGATTCTCATCATACGATTTATAGCCCTCTGTATGTCTTCGTTAAAACAACCTAATCTCTCTTCTTATTTAATTTTTTTGATGCATAACCCTAATCTCCCTCACTCTATTGAAAACAAGTTTTGAGAAAAGAAATTGTTGTTGAGAGAGTGAGAGATATTGGGTTTTGCTGAGTTTGTTGTTATTAGCTCATAGAAGGAAAGTGATGAATAAGACTCTTGCGGCTTATATCTCTTATTTCTCTCATATTTTTGTAAACCCATATCTTAGGTCTGAAAATTTTAGAGTTTTTATTGTATTTTCGATGATATTTTCAGACTTAAATCTCTGTCAACATGGTATTTTCCGATGATATTCCAATGGAAATTTTAGTGTTTGTTTGATTTCTTTTCATCAATATAGGTTATAAATTAGGAATTTTGTTTTCTAGCGATTTAGGGATTTTTGTTGTATTGATGAAATCTGTTGTTATTGCGTTTGATATATAAATTAATCTTATTTTGGTGTTCATATGTAAGTAGGTACCACTACGGAAAGTAACCTATCACCCGAATTGAAGGTAATAATATGATACCTACATGAATTTAGCATCGAATTGGTTTGTGTTTTTTAATATTTTAGTTTATGACCAAGTATTGTACATATTTTGTAGTTGGTGTCATTATCTTATTGTTGAGTGGAGGCCTTACCTGGTCTTAAAGGAACTATAATATTTCTAGTTGGTAAGTGCTACTGGCATATCACTGCGTGTGTTAAAGCTTACACAATGCGTTTACTGCGTTTATTACCAGGTTTGAAAAGCACTATGAAAACCAACTTTTGGGAAAAGTATTAACAGATGCATTAAGATATTACTACTTTGATAGGTACATCCATATGAATTTTCTGCTCTATATTGTATATCTACTTATTGTGGTAAAATTCTGTAGAGTTTCAACCTAAGAGAAGTCTGTTTCAATTGCATGTATGAAGCGGCTGGTGGTGAACAAGCTGCTAGGGATTTTAAAGAGAGCGATGAGAAAGGATACCGTGAAGCCGAGGTCTAGCTATTCTCACCTTCAAGAACTGATTTCTGTCTTGCATACAAAGCTACATTTGCATAGATCCTTGGGTACTCATGATCATGTATATTATTTGGCTTAGTTTGAGGATGTCTTGTGCTGGAGTTAAACATTATACCAATAATTTAGGCCTTAATATTCGATTCTAACCGTTAGTTGTATCATTACACCCTTGGCTAAAGATATCAGGCCTGTAATGAATGATGGGAGTCATGTGTCATCTCGCGTCTAAGTTTCAATAAGGATGTTGTCATTCAAGCTTTGTCTGCTTCCTGACTGATTCTTTATCTGTTTCAACTTTTTAGATCAATCGATTATTATTGGAGGATGACACAGCTTCCAATAACCATAACCCATAGTACTATTCCATCATTCAGGAGTTGCAATCTTTTCTCAGTGATAGCAAAGATGTACCGGATGAGGTGACCACTATGACTCTGCTAGAAAGGTATGATCATGTTATACAGAGTTTACTTACCAAACCTGTGTATTCTTTTATGTTATGAATTCTTTCCATGGTTAATGTCTGTTAACTTTGTGCTGCTTATTTTATATGGAGCTGATAATGGATCTACATTTTTTCTCTTGGTTGTAAACAGATGAATTTGGTTCAATATTGGTTGAAACTTCTCTTGTACTTCTGGGGGGAATATTTCGAGTTGATAACTTGACTTGATTGTTATGACATGGATTAGATAGATAATATATTTTTCTAGTCTGAAGGAGCACTATGGTAGATTATGTTGTATACGAGTTTTGAACATGCCACTCAGTGACTTTGCCAACCTACTGATATATCTTACTAATATTGCCTGCAGGAATGACACACACGAGGTTTTGTATTCAATTTGCATCCATTGAGAGTAAGTCTTTGCTTGAGGCGTGGTGGTGCGGATTAGTGGAAGGTGATATTGGTGGTGGTGGTGTTTTCTATGATTTGTTATGTAGGCCTTGGCTTCACCAATCTTATTCCTTATTCTCATTTCTCTCATTGGTGCGACTTGGCTGGGCATCTCTTGGGTAAATATTCCTTATTCGCATTTCTTAGTTCTCACCTATCTTATTTCTATGTGTTGTAGGATGACTGGTGATCATGAAGACCCACATAAATTTGGACAAGTTAGGTAACTTCTTTTGTAGCTAGAGAGAAGAGGTGATTGATAGAGGTAATTGTATCCTTGTATAAAAGACCCTCACTTGTTGAACTTCTTGAATCCAACACATGAACCACTGGTCAGTGACTACCAACTCACCCCCAAAGTAATTGGGTAATATGATTGTATAAGTTTTTGGCTTGAATCTTTCAGGTTCATACTTTGCAACAAGGTGGTCACGGATACAAGAATATATTAAAAGGATTACTACGATTTTTAATCGTCAAGAATGGGAACAAGTCTTTGCTGGCTTAAGCTTTAGATATACGAAGGTAATGCTTCACTCTGCTGCACACTTTTAGATTCATAATTCACATATATGTTGTCTTTGGAAAATAAAAAAATAATGGATGATTGAGACATATATATCTGTGATTTTTATTGAAAACTCATTAGGTTATGTATTATTTTTATGCAGCATATACCCAAGTATTTGCCATAATTTTTATATCTTATATCTGAGTTATGGCCATCTTTCAGTTTGTCAGCATCCAACCGTTCTGCATGGCTCACCTATAAGTGTATCAACTTCATGATATAAAGATGGTTGACACATTGCAATATTTATGTGGGTTATATTAAGTGGGATATTTTTTGTTCCTTCTTAAAAGTTCTAGAATAGTTTGTTCTCTTGGCTAACTAACTTGTCAAGTTGATTGAGATTTTACATACTTGCAGTATTTACATGAATGTCATTGGTAAACATTGCTTTGAAATTTTTTGGTTAAAGATGGAAGGCCTCGATTTTGATTCACTACTGATGTTAACTTATACTTTTTGTTTCAAGTTGATACTCCCATATTGGCATCAGAATGGACGGGAACCTGGGGTACTCAGTTATTTCACTGATGTTCGCAAGCTTGAAAGAGGCATATTTCCAGTAGGATTTGCAAAAGAAGTTGCAGATAGACATGCAATAGCTAGCAGTATTATTCTTGGGAAAGAAAACAAGTAACTTAAGTTATGTTATGTTGTTTATGCTCTATTTATTTTTATTTTCTAAGAAAGATAGGTGTTGCTGCTAATATACTAGGTTGAACTACATACAAATTATGTATACAATTTGCTAGTTATAGATCATGTTTGTAATCATTCACTTAAACATTGTATCAACATCCATTGATGAATTTCACCATAGATTATTTGTATGTCAATTATGAGACATTGTAATTGAATTTTTATCTGTGAGAATGTTGAACTTGAATATGATTGAATCAGAAAAATTGGATGAATCAGGGTAATATAAGGGAACTGGGTAATTGCAATGAAACAAATGGGGGGGGGGGGGGGGGGGATCGATTTTGACTAGGTCAAACAAGACTTGACCATTTTTTTTCTTGTTGTAAAAATTTAGCAACGGTGGTCTCTCTCTTAGCGAATCCTAGCATCTCTCTCTCTCGGCGAATCCTAGCATCTCCAGTGATTATGCCGCAGCTGGACCCCTTCACATATATCACGCAACTCTTTAGGTCATGTTTCCTCTTCTTCGTCTTCTACACCGCCATTACCAACGACTCCAATGGCTTCTTAAGGATTAGTAGGATTCTCAAATGGCTTCTTAGGGATTAGTAGGATTCTCAAATGGCTTCTTAGGGATTAGTAGGATTCTCAAGCTGCGGAACGAACTGGTTTCATATCAAGGGAACAAGATCTCAACTAAGGCATCTAATGGGGAATCCATCTGGTTTCATATCAAGGGAACAAGATCTCAACTAAGGCATCTAATGGGGAATCCATCTTGACGAAAGGTTTGAACTGGCCTCTCATACATGAATGTGACCTTAACTGAAGCCTCTCAATGGTGTCGGGTCGGACGATATAAAATCAATAATCTTCGCAGTGTGGTTTAGTTCTTAGTGTTGCCCTTTCCTTATTATAATAAGTCTCGGTTTACAAACAAGAAGATAGTAAAAGAAAACAAAAAAGAGAAAATACGGAATGAAAAGGCGTCCATTGTCTAATTGATATGACAGAGGTCTTCTAAACCTTTGGTATAACCTTTCGAACTACTGTTGAATCCATGGGCAAGCGGTATGATAATACGATATGATGACAATGCCGCAGTTGTCTTTGATCAAGAAGGAAATCCAAAAGGAATTCGGGTTTTTGGTGCGATCAGACGTATGTTGCTAAATCTGAACCAGAACAACTATATCCAACTCGAATAGGAATATCCGAGAATAGCTCTAAGATTAACAACAGAATAAAAATTTAGCAACGAATTACTTCTGTTTTGAAATTTTAATTTTGCAATGGCTCATTTTTGTTGTGACCAGCCGTTGCTGACTGATAATTTTGTAGTTGTGGTAAATAAAGTTCGTTTAAAACTTGTGAAGATTTGTTTTTAAACCTAGTTTTCAAGACTAAAAATAGCAAAACTTAAATAAAATTGATAACAAGATTGAGAGAAAACTGAGGCTAAGATTCCACTATTTTCCAATTTTTAAAGTGATCTAATTCAATAATTATAATTATGCAATTCTTACATTTAAGTTGTTCTAAAATATTGCAATAAGTAGATTTTCAAAATAACAATTGTATAACAAAAGCATGGAACGTCAAAAACCTAGGCCAAGCATGTACCATCTAACGAAATCACAATTGCTTAATAAAATCATTAAATCAATTTTTAACAAAGGCAAATAGTCATAAAAGAATTGCATAAATTAATTAAATAAATATTACAACATAATTTTTGGAAAAATAGCTTCCTCCGTCGCCTTAGAGATGGGGTTAGCTCCTCATATTAATCACTTTCTCAAAATTATGATTCATGGCTCAAAATGTTTACAAATGATGAAAGGGAGAAAACATAGAAAACAGTTGGTTTGCAATGTTTGTATGCGTTACAGACTAACTGTTACAGAGGGGCTGCAGATGAACGTTACAGATGCGACAATATCCGTTGAAAACGAGTTGAAGAAACTGTTGCAACTTAAGATAAACGTTGCAGATGCGACAATATCCGTTGCAAACTGATGAAGAAACTGTGGCTGATTGGTTGAAGATACTGTTGCCTATTATGTGTTCTTCATGCAGCAGCAACAACAAGTTCTCTGGATTGAATTTTATCCCTCTGTTTGCCTCATGAGCTCTCCCCTAGACTCTATGTCCCTTCTATGACTCCCGAAACTCCTTTTTATACCCTAACAGATATGAAAATTTCGAGTAAATGCCAAATATTTTCATATCATTTTCTTTCCAAATTTCGGGAATTATTTCCCTGATTATCTCTTTCACGCGTCTGTGGTGGCTTACACACTCCAACACGTTGATTTCACATCTCAGATGATGTTAACCATGCAGCAACCACACGCAAACTTCCCAAAAATGTAGAAGAAAATCCCGAGAATAAGTTGTTTCCCTTGTTTTACTCCAACTCGACAATTGGGCTCTGTTTTGATTGATTCAACACCCTCAGCAACTTTGTTTAGCCCTAACAAGTCCATCCCAACCAAACCCAGTGATTGAATCACCCCCAAATCGAATCAAGAAATTTTGAATTTTCAAAATTCATTTTCCCGCAAAAACGTTGTTTGAACCGTGAAGAAGAAGGGGGTGCCCCTATCCACTATGCGGGTGCCTTAATCAATTATGGGTGCCTTTATCACTTTTTGGGTGCCTTTATCATTTTTTGGGTGCCTTTATAACATTTGATCCAATTTTTCCCAATGTTTATTTCTCCAAAAATACCTACAAATACAATAAATCACAATATAGGTACACAAATGAGTTCTAACAATATAGAAATTGAGATCAAATAAGACATAAAAACGTGTCTATCAAATACCCCCAAACTTATTATTTGCTAGTCCTCGAGAAAATCTAATCTAGAAATAAATGCTAACTCACTTTCGTAGGCATCGTGATT
The DNA here is from genome assembly GCA_023531435.1 of Papaver californicum. NCBI lineage: Eukaryota > Viridiplantae > Streptophyta > Magnoliopsida > Ranunculales > Papaveraceae > Papaver > Papaver californicum. The sequence goes on along the minus strand of JAJJMC010007139.1, from coordinate 2,461,335 downwards.
GCACTTAGCGTGTGCAACAAGCCTTTGAAAATCCCGAGAATAACTTGTTTCCCTTGTTTTACTCTAACTCGACAATTGGGCTATGTTTTGATTGATTCAACACCCACAACAACTTTGCTTAGCCCTAACAAGTCCATCCCAACCAAATCCAGTGATTGAATCACCCCCAAATCGAATCCAGAATTTTTGAATTTTCAAAATTCATTTTCCCGCCAAAACGTTGTTTGAATCGTGAAGAAGAAGGGAGTGCCACTATCTACTGTGCGGGTGCCTTAATCAATTCTGGGTGCCATTATCATTATTTGGGTGCCTTTATAACTTTTGAGCCAATTTTCCCCCAAATATTTATTTCTCCAATACAAATACAATAAAATCACAATATAAGTACAATACAATAAAATCACAATATAAGTACACAAATGAGTTCTAACAATATGCAAATTAAGATCAAATAAGACACGAAAACGTGTCTATCAAATACCCTCAAACTTATTATTTGCTAGTCCTCGAGCAAATCTAATCTAGAAATACTACAACACCATATATCTTCATTAACTCCCTCAAATTCTCTCTTTAATTCACACAAATCTCTCTTTCTCACGGGAAAATATTTTCTTCATTTTTTTGCTCCTGATTTTGTTCTCCGGGTGATTCTGTGTTTATATTTATGATATTGTTTCCCCTTGTTGCTCTGATCTTCAAAATACTCATGAATATTTCATGATAACAACAATCTGCGATTATGAAGAATGTCCCACTTTCCCGAAATTTTTGTTCTTCCCTGTTTGATTTCAGCAACAAAGATATTTACAGAGATTTTGGTTTTATCACGTCTAAGCATCTTGGCAAGAAGATAATCCTGCAAATCTTCCAAAGATATCATTCAAATCTCGTACTAATCTTCATGGATCAATTGAAATAAATTCCCGCTAAAAACAAATTCTTTTGAATTTGAAATGAGAGATGGGTTCCTTTATCAATTTTGTGAGGGTGCCCTAATCCAAAATGAGGGTGCTTTTAGTAATTTTTCCTGGGGGTCTAAACATCACTTTTTGAGCCAATTTTTCCACAAGATTTTATTCTTCCAAAAACCCAAAAAGCACATAAAATAATAATATTAGTACAAAATATGGGAACTATTAATACAAGTATGAGACTAAATAAGACACGTAAATGTGTTTATCAGGTATTTATGATAACAAAATCCACAGGATAAATAAACCTATCGACCTCAATAAGAACATCTTCGAAAATACCACGAGGAATTTTCACAGACCTATCAGCTAACTGAAATGTTATCTGGGTAGGTTTTATGTCACCAAGTCCTAGCTGGAGGTACATGGTACGGAAGTAAGTTCACAGTAGATCCTAAGTCAAGTAACGCTTTCTCTACACGGTAGTTACCTAATGTGCAAGAAATGGTAGGGGAACCTAGGTCTTTGTACTTAGGAGTTGTGTTGTTCTAGATAATTGAACTCACATGACTAGCTACAAAGGCTTTTTTCTGTACACTAAGCTTTCGTTTTCGCGCACAAAGATCCTTAAGGAACTTGGTATAAGTATGAATCTTCCTAATTGCATCTAATAAAGGAAGATTAATGTTAACTTGCTTAAAAATCTTAAATATATCATTAAAGTTGGTTTCCTTCCTAGTTGGTACTAGAAGTTGTGGTAATGGGGCTTTGGGCATAAAATCGGGCTCAGCGAGAACCACATTGGACTCTTTAGAGACTTTATCAGTCTCTTCAGCTATAGGCTCAGAAGGGTGAACTACAGCATGTTCACTATCGGGCAAGGTTACCTTATTGTCTACCATTCTACTACTCATAAGGGTTTTAATTGAATTCACATGGTTTGATGATTTCTCATCAGAAGATAACTCATGAAATCCTCTAGGGATGGGTTGTGGTTGACTAGGGAACTTGCCTTTTTCTCTCAAAGACTCATTCAACTGACTAAACTGGGTTCGTAAATCGTATATAGCCTGAGAGTTAGCCTGGATAATCTTTTTATTGCCTTCTAAACTTTGTTCAACCGATTGCTGAAACTTAGCAGTGTTATGAGATAAAAAGGTGAGAGACTCTTCTAAACTCATGATCTTCTTATCTGAAGGGCTCTGAAATTGTGTTAGTCCAGAAGGATTCTAAGTATAACCAAAACCTGGGGGAAACTGAGGGTTACTAGATTGACCTTGATTTTGGCCCTTAGACCAAGAAAGGTTTGGATGGTTTCTCCAACCCGGGTTATAGGTTTCTGAATATGGGTCAAACTTCTGACGATTATCATATCTAGTGTTATTGTAAAGAGCATGGGCTTGCTCTTCAACAGTCCGTCCTTCCCAAAATGACTTGGGCTCTGTTCCACAACTAAATTGACTCAATTCTACGGCTTCTAACCTTTTTTATTATAGCTTCAATTTTGGCATCTGATTCAAGAATTCCATCTACCCTATTGACATTACCTCGGCTTAGTAAAAAATTTCTCTGGGGTTCCTTACTACATTCCCATTGCTGGGTCTTTTCGGCAATTTTATTCAAAAATGTCATTGTCTCATCAGCAGTTTTACTATCAAAACTCCATGTACACAATGACTCGACCATGGTCGTCGTTGGATAATCAAGCCCTTCATAAAGGATCTGGACTAGTCTAACCTTTTCTAAACCGTGATGGGGACATTGTATCAATAAATCGTTGAACCTATCCAAATACCTATACAAAGATTCTCCCTCTTGCTGCACAAATGTGGAAATCTCGTGCCTAATAGATGATGTTTTGTGCCTAGGGAAAAATTTAGATAAAAAGGCAGCGGTAAATTGTTCATATGTCTCGATGGATTCAGATGACAAACTATATAACCAAGATTTGGCCTTGTCTCTCAGGGAAAAAGGAAATAACCTAAGTTTCAAAGCATCATCAGACATGTTGTGAATTCTTAGGGTACTACATATTTCTTCAAAATCCCTAATGTGAAAGTAGGGGTTTTTATTTTCTTTTCCTAAGAAGATTGGGAGCATCTGTATGGTCCCAGGTTTTAACTCATAGTTTGCTTGAGTTTCAGCTAACTTGATACATCATGGACGAGAAGTCCTAGTGGGATTCAACAAATCTTTTAAAGTTGCCATTTCTGGCACAACTGGAAAATTAGGAATAACTTCCTCACTAAGAGAAAAATTCTCAAAAGAAGGGTTTCCTAAATTCTCAGTTTCAAAGGAAGAATTACTATTCTCGTCACTGATCAAACGACCAATAGAATCTCTTCTCCATGCACGCTCACCCAAGACTTTAGGCGGCCTGGGCATGCAATTAAATAACTCTTAATCAGAAGGGAATTCTAAACAAACATAAACAAGGACGACTCAACCAAATCAAACCTATTGAATCTAGCAAACAAAAAGCATGATGGCTCCACTTAGATTGTTTCTAGACCAGCTTCTATTCTTCCAAAAGGCAACTAGTTACAGTTTTAGCGGATCTCTTAGAACGATCCAAATTAGATTAAGTCGAATAGAAACAGGATAAGCTCTAAGGAGCTTTAATAACCCTGCCTCTTTGGAAACTTTTCCCTGGGTTACAAGGAGGCTCTAATCAACTTAAAATAATCTTCATGAACTTTAAGTTAGGCTAACAAAGTAACCAATACAGTCCTTTTGAATGATTTTCCAATAAGCTCGATACTCTATCGGTGTTCTTTCTAGTCAAATTTTGAGGATTAGGTTCGTGTTAGGTAACGTGTTCCTAAGGCGGGCAAGAAGGAAACGGTGATGAAATCCGAGTCCTTATCTTATATGGATAATCCTTGCCCTTTACTAGAAAATAAATCCGTATTCAGTTCCTCAACATATATGCATACGGAGGAATACAGTAAACCCACTTGCAGGGGATTCATGGGTTGATCGAGTCTTACCTCCCGTACCAGACGGGGGATGAATCGGTTGTAGTCGACTCGGGCTACCGACTCCTGTATAAGTGTACGAACCCGAGTGGCCGGGACAATATCGTAACTGTTATCCTTCCCTATTGCAGTTTATATTTAAATACCCTTCCGTAGGGGTTTAAAAATAATAATAAATTTCAAAAGTTCAAAGTCCAAAAATATTATAAAAAAACAGAAAAATACCTAAAATAATTATAAAATAATAAGAATTTCCTAATACAGTTTTCTAAAAAGAAAAATAAAAACCCTAAAAATTAAAAAATTAACTAAAAAAATTCTTGTCTGCTTTTTTCGTTCTTTTCGATTTGTCCTTGACTCCAAGTCTTTAATCAATCAATATAATCTTTAGCACCAATTTCTTTTTGATATAAAACCTGTAATACAAAGAAAATACCCAAAAACATAAAATAGAACAAATAAAAATAATAAAATAAAAATATAACAAAACTAATTAACCTAATTAAAAAATCTAATAACAATTCTAAAAACAAGTCCGCGTCGGCGGCGCCAAAATTTGATAATTTTATAGTTGTGGTAAATAAAGTTCGTTTAAGACTTGTGAAGATTTGTTTTTAAACCCAGTTCATAAGACTAAAAATAGCAAAACTTAAATAAAATTGATAACAAGATTGAGAGAAAACTGAGGCTAAGATTCTACTATTTTCCAATTTTTAAAGTGATCTAATTCAATAATTATAATTATGCAATTCTTACATTTAAGTTGTTCTAAAATATTGCAACAAGTAGATTTTCAAAATAACAATTGTATAACAAAAGCATGGAACATCAAAAACCTAGGCCAAGCATGTACCATCTAACGAAATCACAATTGCTTAATAAAATCATTAAATCAATTTTTAACAAAGGAAAATAGTCATAAAAGAATTGCATGAATTAATTAAATAAATATTACAACATAATTTTTGGAAAAATAGCTTCCTCCGTCGCCTTAGAGATGGGGTTTAGCTCCTCATATTAATCACTTGCTCAAAATTATGATTCATGGCTCAAAATGTTTACAAATGATGAAAAGGGAGAAAAACATAGAAAACAGTTGGTTTACGACGTTTATAGGCGTTACAGACTACTGTTACAGAGGGGCTGCAGATAAACGTTACAGATGCGACAATATCCGTTGGAAACGAGTTGAAGAAACTGTTGCAACTTAAGATAAACGTTGCAGATGCAACAATATCCGTTGCAAACTGATGAAGAAACTGTGGCTGATTGGTTGAAGATACTGTTGCCTATTATGTATTCTTCATGCAGCAACAACAACAAGTTCTTTGGATTGAATTTTATCCCTCTGTTTGCCTCCTGAGCTCTCCCCTAGACTCTATGTCCCTTCTATGACTCCCGAAACTCCTTTTTATACCCTAACAGACATGAAAATTTCGAGTAAATGCCAAATATTTTCATATCATTTTCTTTCAAAATTTCGGAAATTATTTCCCTGATTATCTCTTTCACGCGTCTGTGGTGGCTTACACACTCCAACACGTTGATTTCACTTCTCAGATGATGTTAACCATGCAGCAACCACACGCAAACTTCCCAAAAATGCAGAAGAAAATCCCGAGAATAACTTGTTTCCCTTGTTTTACTCCAACTCGACAATTGGGCTCTGTTTTGATTGATTCAATACCCTCGGCAACTTTGCTTAGCCCTAACAAGTCCATCCCAACCAAACCCAGTGATTGAATCACCCCCAAATCGAATCCAGAAATTTTGAATTTTCAAAATTCATTTTCCCGTAAAAAACGTTGTTTGAACCGTGAAGAAGAAGGGGGTACCCCTATCCACTATGCTGGTGCCTTAATCAATTCTGGGTGCCATTATCACTTTTTGGTTGCCTTTATAACTTTTGAGCCAATTTTTCCCCAAATATTTATTTCTCCAATACAAATACAATAAAATCACAATATAAGTAGAATACAATAAAATCACAATATAAGTACACAAATGAGTTCTAACAATATACAAATTAAGATCAAATAAGACACGAAAACGTGTCTATCAAATACCCCCAAACTTATTATTTGCTAGTCGTTCAACCACGATACTCAGAATATATAAAAGTACAATCACATGAAAAGATTTAGAAGATGGATATTGACAAAATGAAGTTTGTGCGTGTTGACTAAGGTGAACGGTGTTTCCCATATCTGTCTGAAGGTCGCCGCCAGGATGAATCCTAAAGGATTAAGATATGCTCTCACTAGTCTTACTCCTAATATCGACTCAGCTGGTATATACAAGGGTCCCAGCGGTCAATTTATTAAAAATTAAATTATTTATTTTTAAATGTACTGAAAATATGATTGATCAAATGAATCCAAGCGCATGCTCCTTATCAGCATCTTACATGATAATTCTCATGGATCCTTCGTTCCACGTTTGCTTAGTCGATGGAGACAGGTAGAACACACACATATCGATATCAAAGTGTCAATACTCGATTTTTTTTTTGAATAATGGTCTAAATATACAATAATGGGGCTCTCTAACACTCTACTTCATCCTGGCGGTGATAACAATTCGATATTGGTGCCCCACCAAATCACTTAGAGAAACACAAAAATTACAAAAATAAAAATAGAAGGTGATATGGTCGAGATAGATTCCGAGATATGGTGACAACTATCATGTTATTTCTAACACCTGAGCTAGGCATCCTTTTATGAATAGACCATTTAGCTGGGCACACCAATTTCTATAGAAAAAGAGCTAAGTTTCCATCTACTTAGAATGGTTAGTGTCACCCTGAATTGTTCACAAGTTTCTAAAGTTTGGAGTTTTATTATTTCAACTAAATGTTTCTCTCTTACCCCCAAACTTAAACCTAACATTGTCCTCAATGTTTTTAATTAAAGTGCAATACCAAAAATATAGGTAACTAGAGGAATAAAGAGGTAAGTCAGAAAGATAGTACCTGGGTGAAGCGTAACAATCCTTCTTTGGAGAATAAGACAGAAAAATAAAAAACAAAAACCTACAAAAACTTACTAATGTACAACAACATCCTTGATGGTCAATCAAGGTAAGCAGGGTCCTCCAGAGGGACCTTCTCAACATCACCTGCATGAAAAAGCTCTAAAAAGGATTTCAATCTCTGACCGTTAACCTTTGAAGAACTACTACCATCCAGTGTCTCAATCTCAATAGCACCATGAGGAAAAACAGTGCGAACTACAAAAGGACCCGTCCACCGAGAGCGTAACTTCCCAGGGAATAGATGCAAACGGGTATCATACAGAAGAACTTTTTAACCTGGAGAAAATGACTTTCTTAAAATATTTCTATCATGCACAAGTTTCATTTTGTTCTTATACTCCTTAGTACTATCGTATGCATCTCTATGAATCCCGTCCAACTCATTGAGCTGGAGCTTCCTGTGAGCTTCTACCTTGTCAAGCGAAAAATTAAGTTGCTTTACAAACCAATATGATCTATGCTCTATCTCGACGGGAAGGTGACATGCCTTTCCAAAACTAAACGATAAGGTGACATTCCAATGGGGGTCTTAAACGCAGTACGGTAAGCCCATAATGGTTTATCCACCGATTCTTATCAAAGAAGAGACTAAAATCGGTGATAAAATTCAAAATAAATGAACACAACCAAAATTGGTGGATAAATATGTGCCTTATCCACCGATTCTTATCAAAGAAGAGACTAAAATGAAAACATTAGAATCGGTGGATACGATCTGTCGTATCCACCGATTCTGGATATGATATTTGTTAACAAAAAATATGAACAAAAATCGACGGATAAGCGTATGTCTTAACCACATATTTACCTTCATGTTCTTCATGTGAATCATGTCCATGAAGACTATAACCGGAATTGGTGGATACGAAAGACCTACACCGACCGATTCTGGTAATTTTTCAAAATTTTGATTCACAAAAAGTAACATTTAAAAGCATAAATCAATGAAAAATATTATTAAAAGAATGGGTTTATAGAGATTTACCTTATAGATCGAAAGGGATGGGAGATCTAGTAGATTGAGAAAACATTAGTTTAGGGTTTTTAGAATTTGTAAAGTTTAGATGAAAAAAGAAAGTTGTTTTTTGTTTTAGGGTTTTTAATTGATTTGGAAAGTGGATGAAAAGGGAAAGAATTTTGTGTTTATCGGCCGACCAAAGGGAGGTCTTCTATATAATGGGAAATCTGCAAGATGTCAGACACAACAAATGTGCAGAAAAAATTAAATCAGTTTTTTTGTTTTCCGAATTTCTTTTAATTGAGATGGAACTTGAGATAATCATTCAAATTGATTAGAAATTTCTTTCAAATATAATCAAACAAACAATTGAACAGTTCAAATTTCTTCAAAATATACATTGGATCGATATGAAATGATCGATTTCTTTATCATATTTATTTAAATTAAAAAAACAGAGTTGGATTCTATTTAGATAATTTGGGTCGAGATTGAAAGAGACAGTGAGAAGAGAAAGAATAATGGAATACAAACAAGAACAACGAGGGTTTTATGGCAATAAATTGCAGAGAAGAATTATAGGGTTTTGATTGTTTGGAATGGAACTGAAATTAGGTCTGTGAAATTGAGGGCAGAGAATATATAAGTAGGGTTCGATGGTGAAGTTACTGCTACCATAGGTTTAGTCTTGAATCGATGTTGGGTTTGTTATTGATGTGTTAAAGAGAATCGATAGAAGAGTATATGGTTTTTTTGTGAATTCGTTTTGCCGGTGTTGGTGTTTATGGTGAACAGAGTTTGGGTGGTCTTGGCAGCGAAATGGAGGAATTGAATGGTTTGAATGATGAGTTCTTGCAGAGAAGGAGATAGAGCAAGATTTAGATGAACACACGGATTTCATCTTTTCCAACAGTCAGTCATGTACAATACTTGTCTGAAAAAATGCCTTAACGACGTGTTCTCTTCTATGTGCTTGGTCATGTCTTTCTTCTTGGTCGGCCCTGCCACCATGGAAGCTGTCCTCTAGTATTATGATTTTAGCTAATGTAAAGATCAATTAAAGAGTAGAGGGTAGTTTGATATTTTTGACCAAAATTAGACATCCCTTATTTTACTATATAGTTGTAAGCAAAATTGGGTACGCCTCAAATAAAATGGGTATACCTCAGATTAGCCAAAAAGAAATTCTTACCACAGGTATAACAAAATATTTCCTCATAAGTTTTTTTTAATAACCTTAGATCCATATGGGTTTCATAGGGTCCCACACACATCCATGAGACTCTGTATATGTTGGTTCTAAAGAATATCATAGAAGATCCACTTTTGTATGTGAATCGTATCCACAAGGGGCAGGACCAGCTATGGAACCAAGAATCCATGTGTAGGGATTAAAATTTTTCCACAAATACTCAACTTTACTCATCTCATTTACGTAATGGCAAATGAAGTCGGTAATGGAGGTAAAACTTTTCTGTTGGGGGACAAGTATGAACAAAAAAAATAATACCCTTATATAAATGGCGGTTGTTGCCTGTCCAAAAAATTTAGGTATTTTTTCATTTATTTACTACAAAAAGTCCTGCTAAGATATCACAGTAGTTGTAAAAATAAATTAATTTAAGATTAAACTTAAAAGTCTATGATGTTTCTATTTTGTTTTAGATTTTGATACTCTACATATGATCTAATACAATCCACGCTATTAATAGTAACTTTGAAAACAACTAAATAAAATAGATAGAAGGAATAGCTAAAGACGTGGAATAAAAAACCTAAACTAATGTAAGTTTTTTTTTGTCACCATTGAGCTATGATTTTATATTGGGTTAATTAATTTTTGGTACTTGAATTTTGTCTAATTTTAATGTTTGGTTTAATTTTTGTCCAACTTAGTTTGGTACCTGGAATTCATATTGCCCCATATTGACTGTTATCAACTAAATTTTAACTAATTTTGTAATAAATTTTATGAGTTTATAAATATATCCCTGATGTGGGCTGATAGGCACATATTTGTGTCTAATTTGATCTCACTTCTCTATTATTGTTAGTCCTTATTTTGTACTAATATTGTATTTTCATTGTGTTTGTAGGTATTTTTTAGAAATAAACAATCGTGAAAAATTGGCTCGAAAAAGTGTTAAAGGCGCCCGGGAAATTACTAAAGGCACCCACTAGAATTGATAAAGGCACCCACTCAACTGTTAAAGGCACTCACTTTCTTCCGTTTGAAATAAAGTTTTGGAGGGAACAAATGTAGCTCTCATCTGCATGAAATAGTTTGAGAGATTTGCAAGAATTTAAGATAACATATTCTTGCCGCATTAAGAGTTTTAACTCTACACAAATCTTTCCAACCTAATCTTGTGAAATCTGATTCTTACGTAAAATCAGTTGCGTCAAAAAAAAAAAAAAAGAGGAAACAAAAATCTCGGAAATTAACTTTTGTGTTATTCTGTCGAGTTAAGATAGGGAAGTAAAACAACAGATAAAACAGGAAGATCAATGAGATGAATCAAGAAAGATACAAAAGATCAAATCAGATTCAAGCTTTGATGAAAAAAATCACCGAGATATTATTGAGAAGATTTGTGAAGATATTGAGATATTTGGAGGAGTGAATGTGGCGTGAAGTTGTTGTTCTAGAAATAGAAGACGGGAGAACATCATTAGGGGGGTCTGGAGAGTCCAGAATCGCAAATCAAGAATTCCAGAAAATCTGCTCGTGATCATGATGAAGAAGATGAAGAAAATGTTGCGAAAAGTTTGAAGATTGAGTGGCGAAAAGGTTGAAGATTCCGTTGTTAAAGCTTTTAACTTTGCAACGGATATCTTCATTTGCAACATTTAGCTTCAGGAAGCAGTTATCCCTCTGTAACAGTGAGTCTGTAACTTTTATAAACGTTGCAAACTCACTATTTTCATTATTTTTCACTCGTTTTCATTATTTTCAAACACTTTGAGCTATGTACCAAACATTTGAGGATGTTTTGAGCAAGATGAGCTAAACCCCATATGCTGAGTGACGGAGGAAGCCATTGTTTCAATAAAATTGATATATTTTTATTTTAATTAATTTTTACAAATTCTTTTATGATTATTTGCCTTGGTTAAAATTGATTTAATGATTTTTGTTAAGCAGTTGTGATTTCGTTAGATGGTACATGTTTTGGCATAGGTTTTAGATGTTCCATGCTTTTATTATACAATTGTTATTTTGAAAATCTACTTGTTGCAATATTTTAGAATCAAATTAAATGTAAGAATTGCATGAATATTGATTAGTTTGAATCACTTTAATTGGTTAATGGTGAAATCCGCAACCTCAGTATTTGTGAATATTATTTTCGTATGGTGAAATCCATAACCTCAATCTTCATAAGTTTGAGAGTTTGAAACCTTTATTTACCACTATTACAAAACCTATCATGGGCCTAATATCTAAAGGTCGTGGTGTAACCATTAAGCCTACGATCATGATTCATCTTCGCCACTTAACGTATTTAATTCCTTCATCTTCTAAAATATAAAATAAAATATCTGAGAACGTTTGAAAGGCAAATAGGAAACTGCCTTCACCACTTCATCTTCTTCCGCCTTCATCCTCCTTCACCACTTCATCTTCTTCCACCTTCACCACTCAGTAAACCTATTTAACACATCAAACATAAAAATAAAATCAAAAATAGTTAAATACCACCATCAACCGAAGCTACTACTGAAGAAAAACCTTATCCAACACCAAAACCAAAAGCATCAAAAGCTAATTTGATTCATAGAAAGTGAGTAATGGATCTGAGTTAGATGTTATGAAATCAATTGGGTTGGGATAAAAACAAAAGTTGATTTCACTATTATTTTAGAATCTTCCTCTTCCACTTTTATAACCCTCTGATTCTTATTTTTCTCTTTCAGTCTATGAGTATATATATATCTTTAAATGTTGAGTTTCTTCGATTAGATTATTTGAATTAATTTCATTGTGTAGAAACTAACATCATGGTCATAAGGAAATTCAGAAATTTAATTTTTGGTATAAAAGCTTGAATGAAGCTGACATTTAAAATTTTGGATGAGAAATTGACGGATATTTTCTTGAAAATATTCTGTAAATTAAACTCAAAGTGAAGGATTTGTTGTTTTTGTTTGAAAATGGGAAAAAATGATATGATAGTAAAGATATCAACAACAATAACAATGGGAGATGGATGTATTAAGATGTGACTATGGAGATTAATGTAGAAGAATTAGGGCAACTGGATTGATATATTAGATCAATGAGAGTTTTCTTATTAAATTAATCACATTCATTCATCTAACAAAAGACACTAGTGTATTTCCGATGTGGTGGTTGATGTTGCTGCAGTAAGGGAAACGTGGTGAATTCTATTACTCCATAGTGATTGATGATGAGTCTGTGAAGGAAACACAGATTTGTGGTTGTTGATGGTTTGTGGTGATTGATAGAGGGGATCTGCCATTATTTGAACAAGAACAAGATTTAGAAGAATTCTGGAGCTCTGAATTGATTATGAGATATGGGTATGAAAAATTCTTGCTTCTCTCGAATCTTTCAGAGCTCTGAATTGATTATGTAAATTTTAGTAAAATAAAAGGTACGATAGTAATTTTGTTTATTAATTTCATTTTATATAATTTTTAAAATAATTTTCTAACAAAAGTCAATATTTAACTGAGTCAACATATGTCAACGTTAAAAACAAGTACCAAACTCTAAGAGCAAAGCCAGTGGGGTGGGTATATTAGTTGATTTGCCAAATACCACCCCACATTGAAATTGGCAAACATAAATACTCGCTTGGCAAATGGGTATTTGTAGGAGTTTTCCAAGCGAGGTTCAAGTTGAGTCGATCGAATCAACATGAGAAGATCGACTCATGTTGAGCCGCTAGGCTCAACATAGGCCGAGCATCGTTTCATGTTGAGACGATCGGCTCAACATAGGCCGAGTAAAATAGTTTTTTATATAAAATTTAGTTAAGTTAGTTATTATAGTTTATTTTATATATATAAAAAACGAACCCCAATAATTTAAAAAAATATTTGTTTATACAAAAAATGGGTCTATTTGGCTAATTTTCCAATTCCTCACTGCCCAAAATCGAGTTTTCCAAGCCAGGTGGCTTAGCATATTGGCTAAAACGCCAATGCCCACTGGAATTGCTCTAAGTTGGTCAAAAGTTAGACCAAACCCTAATGTTGGACAAAACCCAAGTACCAAAAATCAATTAACCCTTTTATATTTGGGTGAATTTATTTATCTTTTGAAATTTTAATAACCTAACGACTTTTTAGTGGATTGAATGCTTGACCGAGTTCCAAATTTCAACCCCAAACAAGACGAAGTATAAAATATAAGAATTTTGTATTACTAGATTTGTGCCCATGCTACATACCGAGCGGAGTTAACTTTCCCTAAAATATTCATCATTTAGTAGGATATACGATAAAATATTGCATCTTTGAGAGTGTCGGGCAAAAACTCATGTAACCTTATCTAATCATCAAAAAAATCCCTTTGCGTTTTTTTATAACCTTTGTAACAAATTGGATCAAACATTTTCTTCTTAACAAAATGATGATGAAAATTGATAGTTGCATGTATCTTTCTGTTATACCTCCAACCAAACTATTTTTTATCATAACAAAATGACAATGAAAATTGATAGTTTCCTTTACTTTTTGTTTAACCCTCCAGCCAGGGTCTTCTAATTTCATTACGAGGAATTCTATTATTTTTCCAAACTTCTGTTGTCCATCTTCAAATATCACCACAATAAGAAGCTACTTATATTCAAGGATAACTTTTCACTTGTCATTTATTCAAGGACACAATATGAAACTCCTTTTCACTTATCCTTGATTCCACGATGGATGTTGTAGAATTTTTGGGGACAATTTAAAAAAAAAAAATATTTTTGTTTCAAATGTTTTCAGCTATAATTATTTCGAAATTTAAAACGAAAATACCCATTACTAATCCACGTGGAACTGTAGAGGACAAGTGTCAGTGCTCGAGAGATTTAAGAATATAATTAGGGATGAATATATCCGTTTATAATGTATATGGTGTAACTTATTTTCTCCATAACTTAGTGATGTAATTTTAGAAAGTGGTAAATAAAGATTCGATTCTCGAACTTGTGAAGGTGATGATTTTAGAAAATAATGATTTAAACTAACTCTAGAAAATTCCAGGAGTAAGAAAAAGACTAAATAACCTAACTATGATTTTTAAATAATTTTAAACGTACCAGGAATCAGGAATCAGGTAATTCTAACAACCTATGTGATTAATCAGATAATTCTTTTTAATTTAATTGAAGCCCAAATAATTGCCAAAATTGGTTTTGTTATGCTAACAAACAGAGGTAAATCACAAGCATGGATTATCAAAATTAATTAACTAAGCATAATCCATCAAGCAAAAGCACAACTGTTGAAAGAAAACCGTTTTTACTATTCAAAGCTATGCAATTTTAATGATAAAAGAATTATAAATAATTATTAGAAAATAATTAAATCACATAAAATTGAGAAAATTACCTTATCCATCATCCCAGTAAATAGACTTAGCTCATGGTGGAAAAAGATTGCTCAAAAGTTGATTTCATTGCTCAAAATATCGATTACAAGATGAAATAATAGTGCAACAGCCAAACAGCAACGGATATAAACGTCACAGGAACAGGGTTCAACTGTTACAGCACAGTTTCAAGCAACAAAAGAGAGAAGAAATGGTGACAGACAGATTTGAAACAACAACAGTTAAAACTGTTGCACTGTCTTCTTCTTCAGCGGCGATGGTGAAGAACACCGATCACCGGGAGCAGCAGCAGTGACCGGCCGTAGTCGGAACTTGATCGGAAAATTGCAAAAGTGGTTCTGGAGCTTCGTACCTTGATTCTGAGGATTGTAAACTCTTTATATAGGCCCTGTGAGTCTTCTAGGATGTTCCAATCCCATTAGAACTCGGTGATTTGACGAGAAATCACTAGTTATCCACACATATTCCTTTTCCCGTCCAAATTCATGATTCTCCAGCCCTTATCTTCGGCTTCTAGAGCTTCTAATCAATTATACGAACCTTCAATTAGATTGGGTACTTATCAATTTGCTGAAATCCCATCAAAATTGCGATTTGATTTGAGTTCTGTTTTTGCCGATGAAGCTTTGACCTGGTCAACTGGGTTTGACTCGGTCAACTGACTTTGACCGAGTTGACTGGGCCGAGTTGATCCGCTGAGTTGGTCCGATCCAGCCCATCCCGATCCAAGGGTGCCCTAATCCAAAGTGTGGGTGCCTTGATCCATTTTCCCGGGTGTTTTGAACACTTTTTGAGCCAATTTTTCCACAAATCT
Source organism: Papaver californicum (assembly GCA_023531435.1). Taxonomy (NCBI): domain Eukaryota; kingdom Viridiplantae; phylum Streptophyta; class Magnoliopsida; order Ranunculales; family Papaveraceae; genus Papaver; species Papaver californicum. Next base: position 2,446,064 of record JAJJMC010007139.1, on the reverse strand, counting down.
TTATTCTTCTAATGTCCCTACAAAAGCAATAAAACACGTAATAGACACAAAATCGAATGCTAACTCACTAGAAATTAAGGTGTAATTTAGACACTAAAATGTGTCTATCACTTAGCAACACATATCTTGTAACACAGATTTAATGTTCACACACAAATCTATCCGACAATCATTTTTTAGGAAAACTATCTAATGGCCCAGGTATTCTCGTCAGCCCATCCGACGGCTGAGATCTTTTTATAATCAAAATTCGAAGATTCCTTCGTTATTCATTCCTTATTTGGTTTAAAAACAAATAATTATGTACCATATAATCAATTCAATTAAAACATTTCATATTTCAAGTCATATATTTTTGCTTGCTTTTATCAAATGGCCCTTACCAATATTTTGAGGGGATATTTTGACTTTGGGTCCCAACTTCGAGACTAGTATTGCGTTTGAGTCCTACTTTTTTGAAATTATAGTTTGGGTCCCAGGAATTGAGTTGGTCGTTTTGATCATTAAAAAATCTGGTTAAATAACGAAATAACCAATTTAAAACTAGGTTTGTGTTTACTTACCAACTATACCATTCCTTTTATGTTTGACA
>JAJJMC010007139.1:2367376-2380472 GCA_023531435.1 Papaver californicum | reverse complement strand
TATTTAACCTTGACTTAGATAGATCTTGTGATGAATAAATTAGGTATCTCTATAAAATTTTGAAGAGATTAAACTGTAATTGTTGATAATTGCTTTGACAACTCTTTTTCCTTTGGAGTTATCTCGAAGCAAATATTTATATTACCTTGATCGAAATATATTTGATGGAAATCAAATAGGTTTCATGATGGAAGAAGACACTAGTCATCACGAAGGCATGTGGGGCGTATTCTAAAGAGAACTGGCGTTCTGCTAGAAGATTTACAAGGAAAACTTCTAAAGAGAATTTGGATTATGCTAGGAGTTTTACAGGTTCTTGAATACAAATGAAGCAGGGTGATTTTATGGGTATATTTTGTCTCAATAAATTTTAGTCTGAATACTGAGAGTAGGCAAGTGGTGTAACAACTTAAATCAATGCATGTTCAGTTTGGACTAAGTCCCGGGGTTTTTCAACAAGATTGTAGTTTCCTCTTTAACAAAATTTTGGTGTATTTGCTTTACTTTTATTTCCGTATTATAAATTCTTTTATTATTAAAGTGAAAGCAAAAAAGTATGTTAATCAACCTTGAAGAGTTTAGTTCTTGAAAGATAGAACAATCAAGACTTGCTCTTGTTGGAATTCAGATCTTGAAAGAGATCATTCTAGGTTGTCCTTAGATATTGATTTTTGAGATTGTCCAAGGAATTTGTATTATAGGTTCACAAACAAAAGAGTTGGTGGTGTACTAGGTACCCTCTCCTTTCAAAAAACCTTGTATAATCTTATGGATCTTATAAAAATTAAATATTATCTAGACAATGCTCTCTTGGATTTAATCTAAGTTCAACCAAGGAATATATAAAAGGATTGATCCAAGATATGTATTAACATACAAGTGTATTTAATTTAATTATGAAGGTAAACAATATAATTACGGAATAAAGTAAATAACACAGACTCACAAGATTTTGTTAAAGAGGAAAACTGCTTGGCAGGAAAACCCCATAACCTAGTCTAGTTTTGAATATTCTTATAATTAAATCGCTACACAAATTCCTACCCGCAACCTCATGTAGTTGACCGAATAACCTACCCCTAGTAACCATTTTCCTCAGTATACCTGCGCCTATAACCAATCTAGTCTACACATGTGAATCCCTCAACAGAGTCCACTGTCTTGAGTTGTTTCACCGTTGTGAAAACTTCTTCAACCCAATTCCTTTAGAACGTCTCACAAACAGCAAGGAACCAAACTATTTGCTAACCATTCACTACCAGTCACAAATACCAAAGATATTAGATGATTAGTTTAGAGTCAAGGATCTACCATTTAGATATGTGATCCAATGATTTACCAAATCTGAAACTCCTTGATAAAGATCAACCAAGATCACGATTTATCGAGAAAACCAATCTTGATTTTACAAGTTAAGTTTGTAAAACAAACAAATTTTCGATCTCACAATTCGTATGTTTATCAAAGATAAACTGCTTGCCTCCCCAGACTATCAATTCAAGCAGATGATCATGTCAAGATCAGAAACACAAAAAAACTTCAAGTATTCAATCTTCTTAATCTTTAAAAGTAACAACCTGTGCTTGATTCCACTATTCCGATGTGTCTCACAGATCGCGGTCTTGTTAATGTTGGCAAATCAATAGATTCTGAATTACTAGAATTTTGTATAGTACGATCTTCAAAACTCTCGAGTGACCTTATATCTGAAGAGAATGTCCATGGAATAAACAAGAACATCTATTTTAGATAAATATGTGTTAATTCAATAACAAGTAATAAACACTGAAAGTTAAATAACAATCTTAGTTTCCCACCAATGGTATTACTAGAGCTTATTAATCCTGAAGAATTTTTTAAACTAGTTAATTGTGATTTTGTCCAAATTGAATCAGACTATTAGAGCTTCTTAATCCCGAAGAAGTCTTTAAACAAGTTAATCGTGCTTTTTTCCAAATTGAATATCAGACTGCTTGCTACTGACAATAACCTCACACTTGTCTCAGGTATGTTCTGGGATTAGTTTGCAAGAATACAAAGCTCCACTATTTATAATGTTATGATAAAGGCTTGGTTGGAAACAAGATCTACCAATTTCAAAAATAAAAAGATATTCTTTAAATGACATTTTTGAAGTTAGCAAAGATCTTGATATTGCATGATTATATTTACATGTATTACTCATTTGTAATAATACAAAATATTGTTTCCAAAATATATAATCAATAATATATTTCAACATTAATACTCGAGATATCCTACTAGTATGACAACCAGTATTAGATAGTTGCAAGTCCATGTACTTTGCTAAATTAGTCAACCAGTTATGTGAGATCTTCTGGGAAAGGAAAGCACATCCAAGTAAACTGGTGTGACTCAAATTAGTGAACAAAACACAACAAAATAAGCCAAACAAGTAGACCGAGAAAAATAAAAGATTGAAGAACCGTTTAAACATCCAATTTCTGTATTCGAAGAAGACCGGTGAATTGGAGAGAAAAAATGGTATTAAAAGTGATCTTTAACCATTTTAATAAATTTTCTTCCGTAAAAAAATCGGTAAAAAAATATGCTTTCATGAAGAAGGAATAATTGCACATATTTTAGTGATTGCCATCAATTTCCTAAATCCTAAATTATTTCCCTCTTGCAACCATACTCAATATAATATGAAATGGCGCCTACTCCGTCGTTGCAAATTGATTTTGAGTTAAATCTCATACATAAATGGTCAAACGGTCATTTGTACACGAACGATTTTTGGGGACCAGCCCATTTTTGAGGGGACCCTTATCTACTTAGGCTATATGCCCTACACAGCTAAGGGGTTTCCTAATATGATAAAATGACTTAGTTACCCTTTATTAAATTTATCCTAATCTAATATAACCACCCAAATAATCACCCAAAACAATGTAAATATAACCCTAAAACAAAATCAAAAATTCTTAACCGAATTTTGTTTTTCAAAAACTCTTCTTCTCCTTTTTCCCTCTTCATCTTCCATAAACAATTAATCGTCGATTCATAAACGAATTTCACTGTCGATTGATTTTTCGTATACAAATGTCTCGTGTTAAACATTGTAAAAGAGATGTACGACCTAATCCTGGGATTGCGGCGATTTTAAATCAAGTGAATCAAGCAAATCAAGAAGAAGTCGAAAAGCCGATTCTTCAACCCGAAATCGAACTCCAAACGGAAGAACCAATCCATAATCAACCCAACATGCAAATTAGAAGGTAATTTCCGACAAACCCCTTCTATTGCATGCGTTTTTATTGTCAATTCGAGTAGAAATCATGATTTTTAAGAACACGAAGAACAGTTCTTATCCTTCTAGTCTCAGCCGAATTTTCTGTTTTTCAAGAACACGAAGAACAGTTCAGTTGAGAAATAATTTTAAGGATAGCCGAACTACGTTTTCTCTAGATTTTATAGCCGAACTTAGGAGTTCGGCTATATTGATACTTTGTTCTTTCAACCGAAGTTTTTAGTCCAAAATGTAAACTTAAAGTTCAGCTATACTCCAAATTAACATTCCAACCGAATAATACACTGTTTTAGAGGGAAAATGATGGATGCTAGCCGAATTTTTTTATTGTTGACCGAACTTTTTGTTCGGTTAACTCGATTGTGTGTTATTATTTGCCGAAGTTTTTTTTTATCCCAACTTCATGCTTTGCTGTTCGAATTTAGATAAGCAGTATTTATTTTGTTTTTAGGGGCAAGTCGAAAGGTAAAGTTAAGCATGCGGTGGTGGAAGATCTTAGAACTCCGACCCCTCGCCACGGTAAACACCTAGGGGAAAATAAGCGTGGATCTAAAGCTACAAAGTAATCGGGGTCGTTACCGAGAGTTGTAATCCGTGAAGTGAACCAAGAGATTGAAGAGGAAGTTGAGGATGAGCAAGAGGAAGAGCAAGAGGAAGATCAAGAGCAAGAGGAAGAGAAAGATAATGAGGATGAGGAAGATCCACAACGAAATATTTCTCTTGTTGTTGTTAAAGAGAAGAAGATGCCTAATACACCTTGTATTAGATATACACATATTCCTGATGATGATTTTTGTGTAACTACTACTAACCCACCTCATGGTACACCAGAAGATGAAGGCGAAATGTTGTTCGGCTACAAACACTCATGGGCTGCTAAAATCTACTCGACCAAGGTATTGAATTTTAAATATATATATTTTTTTTCCTAATTATGATTTCGTGTGTGTTAGTTAGTCAATGATTATGTTAATTTTGTAGGATCATAACAATGCGACTAGAACTTTGAGACGTCAGAAGGCGATTTCATGGGATATAGAGGATGAGTTTGAACAGGTGGTGGAGAGAGTCAAATCATGTGTTTTGTGGTTTGCTATCCATTTTACGCACGCCGAGTTTGAAAGTGTCACCGTCTCAGCGTTTTTCGAGAGGTTCTACCCAGAGACAAATACTTTCCATCTCCCATTTGGTGAGATATGTATCACTCTTGACGACGTGCACAGGATCACTTGACTTAACGTGGATGAGAAACGGATTGCAGAAGGCTATCAAGCTAAGGTGAGTTTTTAAGATCTAGAAGTGTTAGCGGAGAAGACGCTTCGGTGGAGCCGAAATAAGACCAAGTTGGAGTTCAGACGCTCTGTTAAGGAGCCTGAACCTGGTATGGAGTTGATGGAGATTGATAACAAGGGTCGTCCGATCAAGAAGCTGAGGAAGTTCAAGTTGGTCGTTTTGAAGAGGGAATTCGGAGGGAAAAGAAAGAATACGGAGATGAGAGTTGGTGATGGACGAGGACAAGATTAAGCAACATGTCACCGCTTACTTGTTGTATCATTTAGGCATCCTTATATTTCCCGATACTTCTAGAAACAGGGTAGATGCCAATTTTCTCCATCTTTTGCATCCCATCGAAGAGGTTAATGATTACTCTTGGGGAACTGCGGTCCTTGCGTTCCTTAAAGAACAACTTTGGAGCGTTAATCGGATTAATACTTCACAAATCATAGGCTACTACACTCTCTTCCCGGTTGGAAAGATGGGCAGTCGATAGCCGGAAAGTACGAGTTCAAGCGCACACAGTTAAAAGCTAAAGAGAATCCGTTGGCATACACGAGGAGAGTGTGGAATGATTTGAGAGTTAATTAATTAGTTTTCACCCCTACTCTTTTGCTGAGGTTGAGATTTCATCAATCGCAACTTACTATGGGCCATTATTCTTCCCTGGCGGTTACTCGATGTATAACCCTCGAAGAGTATTTCACCAACTCGCTTGTGTGCATACTATTCCAAATGTGGATAGTGAAAACTTTAGATTAAATAAAATGGGCACCAAGAACACCGCCAATTTCTTTAAGCTCTGTCATGACACACAGCCAACGCCAGAGATGTGGAACAACATGGCTGAATACATTATTGATGAAGATGAGTGTATATCTTTGGAGAAGGGTATCCAAAGTACATATGGAAAAGGGTACATGGATTGGTATCTAGGTATTACTCATCCCTATGTTATAAATCATGTTGAACAGGCTAAGGCGAATAAGGCAAAGGGAAAGGCAAAGGCGAAAGATATGGGAGTTGAAACCGAGAAGACGCCTACTTGCGGCGAAGATGTGGCGAAGGCTTTGGAGTGTATGGTAAATAAATAATGTTATTCTCTTTAAGTTTTTTGAAGTGTTATAAACTTTGATCTAAAATAACATATTTTTATGTTTAAATTTGAATAGGTTAGGGTGGGTAGGAAGCTATTGAGGAAAATGATAGCTAAAATTCGCGCGGAAGACTCTATGTCGACTGAGGAACAGACATCCCTTTACAACGAATGGGACAAGGTCATAACGAACAATGAGGTTGAGCCGATCAAGGAGAAAGCGTCCAAGAGGAATCGTGCACAAGGGGGAGGTTCAACTGCTGTTGCTGCTACTAGAAGGGGGCCAAGTGGGGAAAGATCAAGTACGACTACTGCTACTATGTTGGAACCAGGTGGACGTGGTAAAAGAGTTCGTCGCGATCGTAGACGTGGTGAATGAGTGTTTGATTTCAGTATGTTTGCATTTTAAAACAATTACATGGCTTAAATTTCATAAGTTGGTTTTTATTTGACGTTAAAACTTCATAACTTGGTTTGAACCTTTAGTTAATAAGTTTCGTAAGTTCGGTAAAAAAATTTTAGGTTCATAAAGCCTATTACATAACAAACCGAACAAATAGTTCGGTTGTTAAAAGAAAAGTTAGGTCGACATATATTTAAATCTATGAAAAACATAGAAATGTTCGGTTATTAAATCCTATTATCGAGCTAGTCGAACTGTATACTTGATAAAATTATTTCATATTTTGTGTGATGTTCGGCTAGAGAGAAATATTCGGTTATTAAATCTTATTATCGAGCTAGCCGAACTTTTTACATGATAAAATTGATTGATATTTTGTGTAAAGTTCGGCTAAAGAGAATAAGTTCGGCTAAGAATTGCACAATCCAGAGTAATGTTCGACTAGGGAGTAAAATATCAACCCTAGCCGAACTTCCGACACCAACAATCCCCGGTGAAATCATAAATATTTGGCTGCTTGAAATAAATAATTTCTAACCGAACTTCTGACACAAAATAACCTGGTAAATTAAAAATATTCGGTTAAAATACCAAATATAAGCTTAATCAAACTTTTTAGGATGGTTCTAGACGTACAAGTTTGGTTACTAAATTCTATTATCGAGCTAGCCGAACTTTATACTTGATAAAATTCTTTGTTGTTTTGAAAGTTCGGTTAACAATCACATTGTTCGATTTGAAAGTCTATTAAAGTGCTAACCGAACATTTCAGTTCGGCTACTACCATTAGTATTACTACCAGCTAAGTTCGGTTATTGCCAACAGTTTTAATTAATAGTTCGACTACTACCATGAACTCAGATAGTTCGACTATCTGTGTTCTTCATTGTACTAGCCGAACTTTCATCGATCTTGCCGAAGCCAAGCTATAAAGTTTGACATTTTCACCAAATTTAAACCAAAAACACATTAACAAATATACCCAGGTATCCCAAACATTATAATCTTCATCTTCTTCGTTGTGGTCTTAGTAATCTCAAAAAACCCTAATTTTGGGGTTGACTTTGGGTTTGCGGAAGAACACATTCACCATCTAACAATATTTAATCTCATCTAACACTTAAAATTAACTAAATTTAACTAACTCTAATTATTACCTCCTAATTAAGTAAGGGTATTATTACCATTAGTAAAATTCTATGGATATGGGGAGCCAGGAATTACTTCCTAATGACCTTAGCAAAATAGGGGAGATGGTCCCCTCAAATTCTTAGGGGTCCCCAAAAAATCGTTCTTGTACACGATCCTCGTACACATCCACATGTTAGAGGCCTAAATAGTAGAAACTCTGGCTTTTCTCTCTTTTTTTGTGTCTCCCAAACCTTTACAAGAAACTTATACAGGGAACCTAGCTTGGGACGCAATCAAGACCACTGACTTAAAAGTCCTATCTAAAGACTTGAAGGCCTAGACAAATAAAGCTCTCACGTTGAATGTTGAGGAAACCCTTGTTTCTTATTGGCCGAAATAAGATTTTTGTGGCTTTTGTGAATTCAGAGTTTTGGTGAGGACACTTGGCAACGTATGATTGGTTTAAAAAATTAGAGAAAAGAATAAAATAAAAAGGAAAACCCTATCTTACTGTGTTTTAAACTTTAAGAAATGAACATCAAAACCAAATTCAATTTGAAATTCGTTAGTATTAAATCTACCATTTTCTAAAACCGTGACTACGTTAGGAAACAAAAAAAAATCACATGTCATATCAAATCAAAAATTAAAGATAACAATGATGAAAAATTAAATATGCACAGTGTGTAATACGGACACAAATACAAACCAAGTTAACCAACTGCGTATTATCACAGCGGATTTAGGATATTCGATCATTAATGATTATTACCGTCCAAATTTCAGTTTCCCTCTTATCATATACTCCAATGTTTAAATTTATGTTAGATAACGATCATTCAGCTATCCTATTACGAGTCCCCTTGGGCACTCGTGATAAAAAAATCGATTTCAGTAACCTCTTGAATTAACAGCTTCTCGAGTGGAGATTTTCATTTTTATATTTTCGGTTTCTGAGAATAGTCTCAGGATAAGAAAAGAACCGTTTTTCTAAAATAGTAGGCACCATGTATAAACGTGCCATGTTTTTTTTTTTGTTGGTTCCTTTGGCCTAACTAACCGAACTCAATTCAAACTTCTAGCCGCCTTCATAAACAATATATATTCTCAGTGATTGATCACATGCTATTAATTGATTAATAAGTGATGACACGACATCGACAGTAGCATAGGAAAGAAAAATACTTGTATCAAGTAAAGATAGATTGAAGGCTAGAAGCCGCAAGGTGGAAAAAGAAGACTCTCTCTGGTTGAAGGAAGAAAAATGTCTCACGGGAAGTTGAGCACCCCAGACGCAGCCCTTGGATTTCTTCAAGGAAGAGAGCTGCACGTCACATAGGAAAGATGAAGCTTTTCCAAGGATGACCCAACCAAGCCCTGCAAGCTCACTGTTTTCCTTGGGTTACAAGGCCGGTAGGAGTCACATTGTCAGAGTTTTGCAAGATCAAGGGAACTTGTGAGGCTGTGACAATTATTGAAACCCTTCGGCTGTTTGTTGTCGGAGTCGTGCTTACATTCATTCGTTCTTTGAACACTGTCTGTGCACAGCATTTGAATGAGGAGGTCAGAGGAAGATTCTACAAGAACTTTGCCAGGTCCAAGCAAGAAGAAAACTTTCATAAAAATGTAAAAGAGAAATTGAAAATGGTACATGCCAATGTGCCACCTAATTACCTGTATACTGCATTTAACGTTAGGTGACAAGTGACAACTTTATTCAATGTCCTAGTTTTTGCCAGATACTCGCATAAAACTCACAAATTTGTCACGTCACGAGTTAAGAATTCTCACCTAATTTACTGTTTTGGTACGCATCAAGATTGCCAAGAAATGCATAGAAAAAGAGACAAACTATTGTACTAGGGTCCTAGACTCCTAGTTCTTTATTTTTCTTCTTTTCATCCTTATACGAAAAGTAATAAATTAACACCTACATCTCACTATAAATAATAATAAGAAGTCCCAATTAGGACCGGAAAGCATCTTTTACATAGATCTTGAAATGACTAAAACACCTCTATCATAATTTTCAGTTCGGGAGAAACATAAAGGTTTTTTGTAATATTTTCTAGGCACCTAATATCTAAACTCTAATTCAATCGAAAAACAAAGTTCTTCTCACTGAAAAATCAAAAACCATACCTCCCCCACCGAAAATTGCAGAGAAAAAGAAGAAACTACGACGAATATGAGTTTAGATCATTCAAGTAGACGATTCTAATTTTTAGGATTAACTCTATTTTTGATTAACTTCACAAATCTGTCTGGATAGTGGTTCTGTACTTGAACCCTAATTTAAAACCTAAGATGATTTGAAACCTAATTGGTCTGGCACAATTCTCTTCGTTGATTCGTTAATGATTCAGTTTTGTTGATCATCGGTAAGTGGTAAATATCTTTAATGTGATTTGTGATAGTCATTAGCTTCAATTTCAATTTCTAATAAATTACTCATTAGCTTCAATTTCAATTTTTAATAAATTCAGTAATGGTCACTACATGTTTGTAGAAATTACTAAGTATTTGAGAATTAAGTTTTCGATTACAACAAAAATTAAGGGTTAATAGTTAAATGTATCAAAGAGCCAGCAATTTTTACTCCATGAAATTGACCCAGTTATGGTTTGTCCTTGATGGAGTCATGGTAATAGAGGACTAGAAACGAATCAAATAGATATAATTCTGGAAACTGTAGCAACTCTGGAGATAACCGTAAAGCGTTAATTAGAAGCTAGCTAACTCAGGAAACTTAGCAAATTGAGATAACTCGGGAAAGTAGAAGTAATGATATACTCTTTCATAGTCTCTACCAATGTATATTTAGGGCTTAAAAGAGGAGGATGGTATGATTGAGTCCAAATATTAATATTCAGTCATAGAATGAAAGATAAGTTCACCCTAGAAGGGGAATCACTGTTCTTTGGTTTGATAGTTGTGCACATCGTTTTAACTTTCAAGTAAGTTTTTTTTTTTTATCTGTAAAGAATAATCGGATGTTCATAAATGAATTATATCAAGTAAGCTTATGGAGAAATGAATTACGGTTTGGTAGTTCATAACTGGTCCCTTTTAACAAGGAGTTAGCTAAGATATCTTCTTACTTCATTAACATCTTCTTGCTGATATTTTTCGTTTTCGATGGATCGATCCTTATAGCTACTCTCGGAGTGGACCTCAAGCTAATAGCAGGTGAGTGTAATGGTTCCCAACTGCCTAAATTCAAAACTTATGTTCAATGGATTTATTTTGTGTATGTATGGTATTCATCTGAATTTTAATTTTTGATGTTAATATTTGGTCAACGGAAAAAACGGGAGCTCAAACGAGTTAGAAACTAAGAACATATATAACAAGAAAATAGCTTTGGTCAAAATTCGACCTTTACATTATTGCAGTGCTTAATGTTTGCCCACTGTCTAACAAGAACAGATATAAAACACTAAGTTAGCTTCCTTGCAGTCTTTTATTAATAATCACTTACATTAGTAATCCCAACTGCCTGAATTCAAAACTTATGTGTGTGTATGGTATTCATCTGAAAACAGAAGAAAAAAAACGTATTACAGCCGATGAGTTGAATTCAGTGGACAAATTTAGTGCTACGATTCTCATCATTTGAGTATCGTGTTACTATTCTAGCATTTGTCAGTTCATCTGCCGAAGTCGAGGGATAGCAATCAACGATCCAATCTCTGTGGAATCCCTTGACTTAATTGTTTATATGGTTTTTGAATTGAGAAGTTATTGCATGAATAATTTGAGTCTTGGGTCTTGATAGTTGTCGGTCTAAAACAAGTAAAGACAGTTAAATTGTCTCTCTTCTTTTTTTGATTGTGCATGCATTGCACCTGCCTGCGGCTCTATCATGTAAAGAAAATGCATAGGATTTTTTTTTATGTATAAATGGGTATTTTTGGTTAAAATATTATTGAATGAAAATCTTAATTTCAATATGGTTTGGAATAAGTGAACAAACTATAAAGTGAAACCGCGTTTATTAGTCTGGAACAAGTGAAGAAACTGAAATTTTAGGTTGTTCTAGACAGTACAGGCATCGCTGCAGTTATGTTTTACATGTTTTGGAATGAAGCGGTAGGCGTATCGCGTGTGCGTATTTGTATTTGCTAGAGTTCCGAGTAAAATAGATTTTCATTGACCAAGCCTTCTATAGTCTCTTGGCTTCCTAGAGAAAGAAAGTGGAGTGAGGTGACAAATCGATGGTGCTCAACTGAACACAATATTGTTAAACATCATTAAAATAACATAGCAGCATATAGGTAGATAAATTGGGTTAGATATAAACCATGCAGGAAACTGAGGTCGCATCACATTTGTACCATCTAAACCATGTTGAAATCGATGAATTATCATCCCCATGAAAAAAGGAGATCCATATTTTTGATAGCACAGAGGAAAGTTTAACGTAATTGAAATAGATAAAGTCCGTGAATATGGTTGTATTGTGCAATGAAAATTATATTTGAAAATGAAAGAAGTGAGTAGGATACATAATTATGATATTAGTAGATTTCACTAGAAAACAAATTGTGGTTGGTTTATGTTGTGCATTTTCTTCAGACCTCAATTTTTTTATAGAGTTGTATATCGCAACGGGGATATTACTCAACAATTGCATTTTTAGGTGTTTTTTTTCTTTCTTTTATGTCTTTTCCATCGTCATTGACTTTCCATGTCATAGTAAAGAATACATGGGTTTTGCCTCAAACACTTGAGTTGACTCTTTCGTGCATCACACCTGATTTCTGATATCAAATATGTAAGAGAACATCAAATTTGTGTATATTTAAAAGAAATTATGCAATAAAAGATAAGCTAATTCTGAAATAGAATAGCAAACGCATTGTGCGTGCGTCTTTGCTAGCTAGGGGTGTCTTTTGGAATGCATAAACAAAAATACATTAATGGAGGTTAGATGGAGGTGTCTTTTGGAGCATGGGTACGTACAACGTGCTGCTTTCGACAACATACTTTTCCATAAAAGTATTTTAGTTTGTTACTCTTATGTTTTATAAGCTTTGTGACTGAACGGCAAGTCAGCAGGTGCATCGTACGTGCGTCTTTTGCTAGTTATTATTGAGAGAACTTCTAAGTTTCTAACCACACGACAATTGGTGTACATTTTCAGTTTCTTGCATTAATTGGTCTTCTAATATTGGTTAGTCAAAAAAAAATTATTATTTTGATTAAGAAGAATTACTGAGAAAAGGTGAGAGTACAACAACTTTTTATAAGATGTAAAAAGAGAAAAAAGAATAAAAAAAAAAGATTACAACCTTAAAGAAATATAAGATCCTAATTAAACAAAATATTATTGCAGTTCCCTCCTAAGCTTGATTTGAAGAGTGCATCCCATGATATTAGAAGCGGTCTAGAATCTTGACAAAGTTTCCACGGTCTTTGATTTATCTTTAAAAAGTCTGGTATTCCTTTAAGTTATTTGTCAAGTTAATTTTTATACTTGCTCAATTTAAGTTGTTAAAATTTAAAAAGAAGAAGATATATAAAAAATATTTCCATATCTCCCATAACACCTTTCACGACTTTTCCTTGTCAACTCGCTGGTTATCCAATTTAATTTTATTGCATAATACTACTGCCTTTTAGAATCTTATCATTTTTATTTTCATTAGTGAATGTCTGTTAAGCGGGCCTGACAATACTTATTCCTCTTCAATATGGCTCTTCATCTAGCTAGGGACAACCAAATGCTTGATTAAAAATGCTAAATATTTAGTTTACTAAACATGGTTTGATAAGTTAATCCAAAATTCAACCTTTTCGTTTGACCAGTGTAATAGCATGAGTGTTGTGGAGTGTAACAGATTGTGAGTGTGTGCCAAGTGCACGTGTGTGTGTGTGGTGAATGTGTGAGGATTGAGCGTGCTGTGTAAGCTTG
>JAJJMC010007139.1:2336307-2364244 GCA_023531435.1 Papaver californicum | reverse complement strand
CACTCATTGCCAATTGGTTGTGAGTTGGATGCCCGCAAACTTTAACACTTTGAATCTGTCTTCGCTTCCTCCTCTAATAATATATATCACTCTCACTCTCCATCTATATATATATAGATCAGGCCTGGATCAGATGAGAGTATAACATCAAAAAAACAAAGAGAAATCAGTCATATCATACTACTTAATTAAAATGTCAAGCTACTTAGGAAAATCAAAAAGTGTGCCTCAGTTTTTTAGCTTTGTGTTAACATGTCATTTGTTTCTACTTCTTGGTATGATTCATTCTTCCCCACCAGAAAATCCCATAAAATGTTCTTCAAAGAATAACAGTAATTGCACCATTACGAATTATCTAGGTGTATTTCCAGACAGAGCAATATGTAAAGTATCAAATGCGATTTACCCTAAGACAGAACAAGAACTTATTGCAGCAGTAGCTATGGCTTCCATGAACAAAACCAAGGTGAAAGTTGCAACTAGGTATTCTCACAGCCTACCAAAAGTTAGTTTGTCCAGACAAGAGTCCGAACGGTAATTTACTCATAAGCACCATGAACCTCAACCGGACATTAAGTATCGATAGTTCCACGATGATCATGACAGTTGAGTCCGGTGTGTTACTTCGAGATGTGATTTCGAATGCGGCCAAAGTTGGATTGGCACTTCCTGCTAGTCCTTATTGGTGGGGTCTAACTATCGGCGGTATGATTTCTACTGGTGCCCATGGAAGTACTTTGTGGGGTAATGGAAGTTATGTTCATGACTATGTGATAGGGCTTCGGATTGTCACACCAGCTACCCCTGATGAAGGTTATGCGAAAGTGAGGGTTCTTGATTATAATCACCCTGACATTAAAGCAGCCAAGTTATCCCTTGGAGTTCTTGGTGTTATTTCACAGGTAACTTCAGTCCTGATTTAAGAACGGCCCTAAGATATTTTGGCACGTCCATTCTTTCTATTCTTACACTTCATTTTTCACCCATGCTCTTGAATCTTGATCAAACAATATAGGCTTTATCCATTTTGAAATTGTGCAAGTAAATTCATAATGTTTCCCGGTCTTGTGAATGTATGATCTAAGAATTGATGTTTTTTTCTCCTAAAATTCGCATTTTATGCAGGTTACTCTTGAACTTCAGCCACTTTTCAAACGATCCCTAACCATTGTTAGGGAAGACGATTCAGATTTAGCAACTCGGGCAACCACGTTCGGCAAAGAACATGAGTTTGGAGACATAACTTGGTATCCTTATCAACGTAGGGCACTTTATCGACTTGATGACAGAGTCTCATTAAATAAATCCGGAAATGGTCTCAATGACTTCACAGGTTTCCGTTCTACATTGACACCAGCTTTGGCCGTCGTAAGAGTTTCAGGTACAGATTGAGTAGTCTTGGACTTTTTATCTTCTTCTGATATATCTATTTGACAAATTAAGTTGTCTTCGTTTATGTCCCGTCATATTTAATTTCTTAAAAATTTTGAGTACAAGTTTTTCCATCCTGTTTTTGTAAAAGAGGTTAATCATCCATTTACGGATGTCAGTGTTTTGTTTTAGACGCCTGGGATAAATTTACTAAGTTTCTAAAAAAACAAAAAAAAATTATGCAAGTCGGACCAGCTTAATTAAAGTTTATCTATTTGTGTTAACTAAATCAGTTTGTTGTCGCTTTTTCGTAAAAAAGAGGAGACTCAAGAAGCAACAGGTGATGCGAATGGAAAATGCATCAGCGCAAGGGTAACCACATTTGCATTGAGGATTAGCGGATTCGGATACACAAATGACGGTAATTTGTTTACAGGTTACCCGATAGTTGGAAATCAAAATCGCTTACAAGCCTCAGGAAGCTGTATAGATAGCACGTCAGATAATCTAATCACATCATGTGCATGGGATCCAAGAATTAAGGGCAACTTTTATCACCAAACTGCTGTCAATCTACCATTATCAGAAGTTAAGAACTTCATCCAAGATGTACAAAAACTAAGAGATTTAATACCCGAAGCTTTTTGTGGTTTAGAGCTTGGAAATGGAATCCTAATGAGATACATAAAGGGTTCAAATGCTTACTTAGGCACAGAAGAAGATTCCATCGATTTCGATATAACGTATTATAGAAGTAAATGGTTCAACACCTAGGCTTTTCGAAGACATATTAGAAGAAGTAGAACAGATTGCAGTTTTTAAGTATGGAGGAATACCACACTGGGGTAAAAATCGCAATCTTGGGTTTATTGGTGCAATTAGTAAGTATAAACATGCTGCCGAGTTTTTGAAAGTGAAAGAGAGTTATGATCCTAGTGGAGTGTTTTCAAGTAAATGGACTAATCAAATCCTTGGTTTAGATCAAAGTGGTGTGACCATTGTTAAGGATGGCTGTGCCCTGGAAGGACTTTGTATATGCTCCCAGGATATTCATTGTGCACCCAAAAAGGGGTATGTTTGTCGACCAGGTCGACTTTATACAAGTGCCAGGATTTGTACAGATATAAACAGAGTTGATACAGATATCACTACACTTGAAGAGGAGGAGGACCTTGGATTTTCAGACATGTAAAGAAAAATTATTTATATTGTGTATTGTGTTTATAATGCTTGAATTTCTATCATTTTGTGTATTCTTTCAATTTTTAATCAAATACAAAAAATTGATGCTTGTTGAAAAAAAACTATAATCAAGTGGGAAAGAGTGGAGATTCTACGAGAGTAATGCTAGTTTTCCTGAATATTTTACCGAAAGTTTTCTCGAATAGGGGATCCGATAGTCCTCACCCAAACTCTCTATCATTGGGATGGTAAAAGATGAAGGTGGACCATCCTTTTTATCTCAGTCGGAAGAATTTTTGGGAGAAAATATTCGGGGAAACTATCATTTCCGATTCTCTGAAGGTAAATTAATTCATGTATGAGCCATGATATTATTGTCTATTTAAGACAATGGAGATATATATGCCAAGATTTTACGGCACTATATTTAGGGATGCAAAGGAACCGATCCGAAAAACCGCACCCGCCCGAACCCGATAAAATCGAGGGTTTTTAAATCGAACCTGCCCGCCACGGGTTGGTATACGGTTTTGAAAATCAAAAACCCGATCACCACGGGTTGGTTTACGGGTTTAGTATAGCACCCGCCCGTATAATCCGATTAATTTGAATAATTGATTGAGATTAATAGTTTTTATCCTAGCCATCCATCTAACAACAAATTTATCAAAAAAAAATCAATTTTTTTAATCCATCTCGTTCTCTTCTCCGTCTAGACATAAAGAATTCATCATTATAATATGTTCAACGTACTAATACTAGCAATCTAAAATGTTAACTCCGTATAACTAAGTATACCCAAATGATAAAATGTTAAACCCCAGTTGATCCAAAACTTCCTGAACCTCTTTGTAGAATCCAAGTCTTAAACTTCTTCAATCTCAGTTGTAATTATTAGCATCAATAACACCAGGACCTACATTTATCGAATGCTTCGAGGCCAATCCCGTGCTACAAATCAAACATATCCATGAAATTAGTAAAAAATTGAGCATCCAAGACTAACACAAACAATCGTAGAAAATGAAATTACCAATAGGAGCAAAGTTCCTTCAGGTACCGCAATGCTTAAATCGGTTGGAATTAGAGCTTTTCTTTTTCCTGGAATTTCTACAAAAGAAGATATCATTCAATAACCGAGCCACTAGTGTAGTTGATTTTGGTGATGACTTTTGTTTCATCTCGAAATTTATTTAGTTATCGAGAGAGGAAGAATTTTAGGTGATGGCTAGGGTTTTTTTTTTTATCTGATAAACATAGAAAGAAAGAAAACTTGAGACTAAAGAAATGTTAAAGAGAGAACATTTCTTTAACATTTCATCTTTAATGGACGTGAAGAAGAGTAGACTATTTGATACTCTGTTTTCTGTGAGTGTGAAGGTTTTCTGGTTATGCGGGTTAAACCGCAAAATAACCCGAACCTGCCCAATCTGATTCGGGTCGGTTTTAAATCGACCCGCCTGTGGATGGGTTGATATACAGTTTTGAAAATTAAAATCCATCTATAAACGGGTTAATAATTGGTTTTACTCCAAAACCGAGCCGCCCGCCGGTTGTACAGTCCTAACTATATTATTATGAACTCAGTTGACCTTGTAATTAAGTGGCTATTTAAATATTGACAAATCAGATTAGAAAATGAAGAAATCGACTGTGTTCGCACGCTAATCATGTTCTTACCGACAACCCTAAGCTTTGGTGCATTTGACCACAGCTGTATGTAATATATTGCGTATAAGATGAGCTTATGTGAAGCTCTCTAACATACAAAAGAACTGGAGAGAAAGAGATAAAAGAGAGATGGGGAAGGAAATAGGGATGATTATTGGTGTAATTGCAAGTATTTTGTTGCTGAACAATGTCATCATCTCAAGTGAAGGTTTGACCAAGGAGGAAAAAAAGCTGATATATGTTGCTGCTAAGGTTCTGTGCCAGGACTGCAATGGGGATTGGATTAATGGAGCTAAGCCCGTCCAAGGTACACTGTCTTTTTAATGTTCTCTTTCAAATCGTTGCATCCAAACTAGAAGTTCATTACCCTTATGGATCGTGTCAGTGATGATATTTCTGGTCACGATTTTTAAATAGCCGGGACGAAATGTAGATTTTAGCATGAGAAGCCCCAAAATTTTGTTCTTCCAATTTAAAATATTGAGATTTCTAACAAGGAGCATATATGGTTGCAGGGTCTAGGGTATCCATATTGTGCATGGATGATGCAAACAAAAAAGTGGTGTACAGGGGAAGCAGTAAAACGAACAAAAAAGGGCGAGTTTGGAATAATCTTAAACCAGAAATACATCAACGGAAAAGAAATTATTAAGACAAAATTATGCACAGTTAAGCTTGTATCGTCGCTGAATCCAGACTGTTACATTCCTACAGATTTTAGAGGTGGCAGGCTGGGGGCGAAATTGAATAGTGTGCGTCCCTCATTTGATCAACAATGACCGAATGTTACAAAGTACACAACTCCTCTTTGTGATGAAATTGATACTTAGTAACACCGATATACTGCAGAATCAGCATCCATGTACCAATTACAACCGCAAATTAGAATGTAAATGCATTTATTTCTTGTTCACTAGCTAAATAGTTCCAATGAAATGGTTAAGGAGATTATTTACTCAATTTTGTTAACCTCAATTGACTATCATTTTCGCCTTCTCGTGGCTAATTTCTGTCCCCCCTTAATTTCTAGATATGTGTGGATGCAAACTGAGGCCACAGATATGTAATTTTCCTGCTGAGTGTGTCAAAAACCCAAGAAAACAGTATATTATGATCATATTCTTTTTGGGCGCAACTTAATCTGTAACATTTCATAGCTCTGTTTGTTAGAGCACCGCTTTAGTAAGCTGGAGGTCTTGAGTTCAACTCTCAATTATTGCAGCTTCACTTTTTCACTTATATTTAATAAGTGATACATGGCCGATTGCAGCACAAAAATGCATCGAAATGCACAAGCACAAAAAGAACTCATTACTAAGGAATACACAATAACACACATCCACTCATTTTACTCACTGAGCAGCTGTAGTACATAGGATACAACGAGTTTGGGGTAAACCAGACTTGTTTTCATCATCTTCATCTTCGTCGTCACTGTTATCATTTTCACTTGTACTGCTTAAAGAATGCATTGAATCCATAAGGCAGCTAGTATGATAGGCATGACAGCAGAAGAACACAGTAACGGATACATCCTGAATTGAGAATGGATCAAAGCACATACAACACCTTCCACCACCTCTTGTTTTGTACTTAACCTCTATCCTTTTCATACTTCCTGCAGCTGATCCTCCTCTTCTCTCGCTGCTCGTAGACCTGCCATTATCATCTCTTTTAGATCGCACTTCATCTTCTCCACCACCCAAGCAAACTGCATGTCGTGCTTCCTTATAGTATTTTACCAACAGGTTAACACAATCTGCCTGTCAACATCCAACAAGAACATAAGGAGGTATAATGAGCAAGACCTTTCCCCTCTTCAAGTTTGAAATTGGCCACCAGTCAAAGTAGATTGACAAAGCCTGTAACTTTGATTGCTATTTTGGTTATGGGATTATTTTACACTTTTACTCAGAAAAGCTGAATTCAACACGAAACAAATTTGAGGAAACACTTCACAGAATGTAGAATATGTGAATACCTTTAGAATATCATTGCATCCATGTCTAAGAGAAGTCTCTGTCCTGTAATCTGTAATGATTTTGACTAGCCGATCCCTAAGACTGAAATGGGACCCAGAATATAACAGAGTTAAAAAGGACAAAACCATATCAAGGAAATAAACAGTTATGTTAGTAGATTCAACCAAGTCGTAACTGTCTGATTTGCTTCACAGACATAAATGTAAATTTTTTATTATTAAATAGGATGCAATTGTACTGACCGAGGAATCTGTAAACCATTGGGGACCATATTTACAATGTATAATGGATCAAGGTTACCAACAGTGTGCTCCAACAACATGCCCACCTGCCATAGAATCAAATGGTCGTCAAACACTTCCTCACAACAACACAAAGAGTGATAACAAATATATTTAATATATATATATAGAG
The DNA here is from genome assembly GCA_023531435.1 of Papaver californicum. NCBI lineage: Eukaryota > Viridiplantae > Streptophyta > Magnoliopsida > Ranunculales > Papaveraceae > Papaver > Papaver californicum. The sequence goes on along the minus strand of JAJJMC010007139.1, from coordinate 2,357,624 downwards.
AGAGAGAGAGAGAGAAGAATGTAACTATGACGTACCATTTCAGGTCTGTATAGACATTGCTTAATTAGTTCTTCCCAGAGTTCATCGTCATGTTGCATAGTCACAAATTCTACAGCCTGTATTTAGGAAGTCATAAGGCTCTTTCTCAATTTTAAATTTAAGATAACAACTGCAAAAGGAAATAAATTATTTTTCACAATCAGCTAGCCATACCTCTTCTATGTCCTCTAGCTTATTCACGATGACAGCCAGAGCTTTTTTTGAGTTTCCCATCCTTCCAAGGATAAAGACTTGTTCTCTCAAAAGATCCCTTTTGACGCAAATGTCATATGCCTGAGCAACAATTCAAGACATCATTTGTTGTTGCTTCGGTTTCAAACTAAACTATTTGACTGTTACGAACCTTCTCAAGATGATAATGCTGACTGCTTCGAAGAAAAGGAAGCAACATCTTTTGATCGTATTCAGCGTAGAGCTCTACCTGCATAGAAGTTTAGCAAATATTAAGCAACGCAGCTCATGCAGAAAATTCGTGTGAAGCTACAGATCAATTCAATTTCAAAATTTTCACGAAATACTAGTAAAGTGGATTATGGCCAAAAAGACACCTACCTGCATATCATGGAAATCTTTCGCAGCATCTGGACTAGTCACAAATACTGAATGCAGATATAAGTGCAAAAAATATCTTGAATCACACTTTTTACGAGCAGCCAATAGTTTTGGAGCAACTTCCACTGGAGGAATTAAATCCTTGTGGTGGATCAGTAAAGAAACTGCTCGTTTAGCATCCAATATCATCAGCTCAACAACCTACAAAGAAGAAGTGCCAAAGAAGAGAATTGTCCATCCATGGTCCAGAAATGGCAAAACGTGATGCAATAGACAAGGCATAAACCAAAGTCAGGATATATAACTCCACAAAAAATTTATGATATTTATAAAATAAATAATACTAGTTTCCCTCCAAAATCTTCACTTGCTCTCTAAGGTTACTAATTTATCTTTCTTTAAAAGCCAAAAGAATATATAAAATAAATTGCAAAGGTTTTACATGTACTCATGTTCAGTACAAGTCCGTATCCTGCTATTCTCAGGCTTTTTAAGAAATTAAACCCTCGATAGGGTCCATCATGAAAGTACCACCTTAGATTCAAAAATATAAAATGATTGATTTCTGTGCCGTCGTAATTCAGATGTATATCCGAGTATTAATTTTCTGTGTTCTGAAATTCTATATAGCTAAGTAGAGACATTTCACCTGACCTGAGGTTAACATACCTTTTCACGAATGGCATCATGTAAGTTGTACTTTTCAATGAAGTCGAACAATTCAGGCTTCAAGAGCTGAATATACAAGGGAGGAAGAACAGCAAAAGTTAGTTGATGGATTTTATTGACTATGAAGATTCAGGTCTACTCGCTGATCAATGTTTATGTATCTTTCTATTCATAGACGTGCATTAGTACTTACATCAGCGTATAATCCAAGGGCTTTCTCATACTGTCCATCGATTCTATACAACTCAGCCAAAGTCTGAAAATGGATGAAGAAATGTTACTATGGAAAATAGAACGATGCAGAGAGTCATAAAACCATAGTACATATAAAGAGTTGTTCATCTTTTAATCCTCCTACCTCTTTAAGTGCCTCAGTCATGAATGACATATTAAGCTGGGGTTCTATTGCCGAAATAATAGGCAATGCAGAATATATCACCGATGGCCAAGATTTAATAGTTGATAGGAGGTCCTTGTGATAAGAAGGATTTGTTGCCAAAGCCACTAAAGCAACCTGCAACAGTGAAATCACAGTCTGACTTAGTCAGATCCTATATTGGCATATAAGAAGAGAAATCACATGGTTTTGAGCAAAGTTTGTATACGCCTGTCTTTCATGACAGACCTCATAAGCAGTATCGCGCAACCTTGGATTTTCAGTTGGTATGAATGGAACCAAGACAGGAAGCTGGCGATGATGAGCAAAGTGGAAAACCCATCTGTCAGAAACAACCCAGTTATTAGTAAGTTAAAACACAGTAAAGTTGCAAATAAGAAGTGTCTGTACCTCTCCCATGCTGAAGAAGATCCACGCAACAACTTGGGGCACAAAGAAGCAGCATCAGCGTATCTCCTTTCCAATATCAGATGATCAAGGTATCTTGTTCCAACCTTGGAGTAAGAGGACAATAGTGGGATTCATAAAGCAAGCCAATGAAAACACTAACTACAAAGCTAACATCAAACTATAAATGTTACCAATTACACTGTAGCAACTCAGTGACAATTGTTCTGTATCAAGTCCATTCAGGAACCAGAAGTGCATAACAGGACTACCACAGCCTCGGAAGAAAACATGAACAACTATACAAGGAATTCAAAGTACCTCATCGAGAAGTTCTGTTGGTCCCTGTCCTGCCTCGACCGCAGCCAATGCTTTCTCATGATTCCCGTGTTGAAGAAGCCAAGCTATATGATCTTCAGCATCCCTACATATAAAAATCTTATAAGTATCAAGACTAATAAGCTCTGGGTAACTCAATTGAAGTAATTCAAAGTAAATGACCATAAATAGGAAAATCGTGTGCCTCTAACAATAATAACAGACACAGAAGCACTTGTACAGAACAAAACCAACCATGACACTTGTCTTTAGCAAATTAGAAAAATCTGTTTTAGTGAACACTAAAGTTTCACATTGGTACACTTGACTCACCTAGGCTTCGCAATGACAACATCCTTAGGAGACACTACATAATACATCGGTTCATCCCCAGCAGCCCATTGACCCCCTGCATAGCTGCTACCTGCATTTCCAAACGCAAGTGTTACAACTGCTAGAATATAGACCATATTCCCAGGATGATTTAGTGATGACTCGGGATGATTTTAGAATTTAAAACTTAATACCTGAGAAAGGAGCATGAGCAAGAGCATAATCCTTTGCCTTGTAGTGCTCAAAACCATGTACTGGAAGAGCATCAGTTGCAAGCTCATCATTTTTCCACGTGACCATACGTACTTCAGGTCTCTGTGCATTCCCCTAATAAGCATGTGAAGAACAAGATATTAATGTTGGTGTTAGAGTGCTTGTGCTCAATTCTTTAGTACTTTTAGTACATGGATATGATAAAGAATTACCTGACGTGATGGAGCAGTGCTACTAAATTCTTTTTCTCCATCCTCTTTTTCAGGAATGTAAGCAAGGACAACCAAAGCATCACCATAGGGTGCAATTCCTGATATGGAATAGCTGGTTTGGAAAGACGCCACAATATCAACCTGTTTCGTACTGGAAAAGGCCACATGCCTTTGTGTCCCATTGGTTCCTGTGTAAGCATTCCCTCTTATTGCAGCAATTTTTACTGATGTTCCCCAACCAATAACCAAGAGAGTATCGTCCTATTGTATTAAGAGGACCATTAGCATGAACTTAGCATACAAAATATATTGGCAAATATGTGTAACATTTACAAACCTGCCAAACTAGATGAGGTAGTAAGAGCTCAGGGCGTGGGGTTCCTGTTGGCCTCTCAATAAATGTGATGCGCTGATCATTTGCTGTGTCATATACTTTGACCCCAGCATTATTAGCCCATGCAATAAGGCTTGTTCTCCACTTCACTGCATGTATTGGACCCTCGCCCGAGTGTAGAACCTATAACAATAACACCACTCATTTTATGAGCTTATAACTTAAAATGTTGCTTTGTATTAAAGTGAGAACCTCTGGATTGACAGACCTGGTCACGGAAGCCTAGCCATTTCTTTGCGTTCATAAATAACTGACCCGCTAAACCACCAGCAACAAACCTCCGGGATGAACTCCTTGAGTATTCTGGTTCAAGAGAAATTGCTTTCATGGGGCGGTGATACTCAAACTTCATTTTCTCATCAGTAAACAGACTGTTTATTACTACAAATCCATCATCTGAGCAACTCCCAACGTATTCACCATCTACATCAAAGCTGAGATCGTTTACAGTAGCTGTGTGAGAACGAAACTCCTTCACCTGTACAGAAGCATCCCAAATTACAAATTTCCTAGTTTTAAGCAACGCAACCGCAGAGCAACGGTGCCACATGATTTTCTAAATTCAATTATATGCTAGCAAAATTTTGACACGGATGAAGCAATTCAAGTGTCTTCAAGCTAATTCATGACATTGGCTTCGTCCAACACCCTCAGAAACTAAACAACCTTACCATAAAAGCGAAAGAAGTGATTAGGTAAAGCCAGAGTTTACCTCGTGATATATGGTGTTAAAGTTGTACACCTACCACCTATTAGCTAGGTAAATAACCCATACTTCTAAACCTCTTTTCTCCAAAACCCCAAGTGTGTCTCGTGTTATTATTCCATTATTTCATGCTATGAAACCGGTGGTACATCATCGTGAGTCTATACTATTTTTGTACAAACATTACATTTCTCATTCCGCTATCGTTTTATAGCCTTTGTAATTTCTGGTCAAACATAAGTATCAAATAATTTTCTAAAATAAGCCTACTTCAGGAATTGCAATGTAGACATTTTCTCCCAATTTTAAACCCTAATGGCCAAGTATAAACTCTTAACATACTTTTCATTCAAGGTGGTCATGCAGCTGTTCAGTCATAGACTCATAATACAGAAAAATAAACATACAAATGCAGTAAATTGCTCACTTCTTTTGTTTTTAAGTTGTATGTTCAGCTCAAATTCAGCTACAGTTGTTACGTAACGGATCATAAACTTCATTGCCTGACTTTCAATTTTAAAATTCTCGGATTTTCGAACAATCCAAAGAAAAGTGTGCATTTATCTAATCCCAATTCAACGTACAAACACATCAAAACAAGTTAATTCAATTTGAAAGAAAGAAAGAAAAACCTGATTTCCGAGAAAATCAAGGATATGAATAGTTCCATCATGAGTTCCAAGAGCGATCATACGTTCAGCAACAGCAATACAAGAAGCAGCATCATTAGATAAAAGCGTAGGAATACTTCCTCCCATTCTTTGATACTTCAATCTAGGTTCATCTTCTTCCTCTTCTTCCTCAACTTCTTCATCCTCTTCTTCTTCATCATCATCTTCTTCTTCTTCTCTTTCATCATCTCCTTCAACTCCATTCTCTGAAGGACTATGACCCATTACAGAGAAGAGAGAAGATTTGGGAATTGGAGAAATTTAGTTAGATCTAATTCCGTTAGAATTTTACAGAGATTTTACTTTTCTTTTTGATGATGATTGGGTTAATCGTTGAGAATTCAGTTTCTGATGATCGAAGAAAAATAAAATTGGGTAATTATTTGCAAGAAAACAAAAGAGAATTGTGGTAACTGACACCTGTTCAAGGTCTTCTTCTCAATATTTCCTTACCTAAAATCAAATAAACATTTGATAATTTTATTTTATTTGACATCTGCTGGATTTAATTAAAAAGTATCTAAGGTTGTTTCACTTTTTCATTTGTTACTTTGAGAACCTTTTATCATCGAACAGGTCCGATGGATTCCTATCACATATATTTCGGAGGGATTGCATTCCTTTTTGCATAAGAAAACGAGGCAGACAAAAGCCCTTACAGGTTACAACAAAGACAGGTTACTAGTAGTGTCTTGTCTAGAACTGGGCTTACACTTTCAATAGAGAGATTTTTTTAGATTCTATGATGGCTAAATAATTGGCTAGGGTATTCTATTGGAATAATAATTGTTTATTTTACCCTTTCATATATAAAGAGTCTAAACTATCCTTTCACTATTAAACCTAAACTAATAAAAGAAAAACCCGAACTCCTCTAATTCAATTTATTTTCTTCTTCTATACAAACCCAACTGTCATCTTGATTCTCCCATTTTTATTTTTTTCGTTGTAAATTTCTCGTCTTTGATTAATCGTCGATTCGAAAATCAATCAATCGTCGATTAAATTCGTTAATAAAGATGAAGAATCCTACTAAAGGTATAAAAGGTAGCAATATGATGGCAATCAACAACAATCAAACCATCCTAATCAAGAGATTGAAGAAGAAATTGGTGGTGGTTTCGTTGGAACTCCTCAACAAGAACGCATGGTGTATGTGAGGTATGATTCGACAACAACCCATGTTTTTTCTCCTTTTTGTGATTGATTTGTTGTTTGATTGATTGATTCTTTAAAAAATTAGGTTTTCAGCATGTGTTATATATTTTACGTTTAGGTTCGCAAATGTAACTGGTATTTTCATAAATTTACGTTTAGGTTTTTATAGATTTCCAACCGTAAACATATAGAATGAAGACGAAGATGATAGTTATGGTTGGATTGATGAAACGTAAAAGATGGATTTATGAAACGTAAATCTTTTACGTTTAGTTTCGATAGTCATAATTCAACCGCAATTGTTTGATTTTTTACGTTAGGGTTTTTCAAACGTAATTGTATTTTACGGTTGGTTTCGAAAGTAATTTTTCAACTGTAAATTTTCCTGGTTGCTCAAAAAAATTGTAGGACTTTTTACGTTTGGGTTTTTTCGAACCGTAATATGCTTCATGTTTGGGTTTAAATTCAAAATATAACCGTAAATTTATTTTCAGTTGGGTTCGATTGGTCTAACCCAACCTTAAAATCCTAAGTTTTCAAATTTGAGTTTGTTTGTATTGAATTTTTTGCAAATTACCTAACTTGTGATTTCAATTGTATTGCTTGTATGTTTTAGGAATAAGAATAAGGCAAAACCCAAGAACAAAAGGGGTAACAACTTAACACCAATTGATCACACTCCCACCCCTCGTCACGAAGTTCATTTAGGGGTAGATAATAGAGGCGTTAGAAAGAACGATAAGAAGAAGAAGAATTTGGAGGTAGGGGCTCTAGTCAAATTGTACTACCTCAAGAGGAAGATAATATTTTCCAACCATACATGGAAAACATTCAATACTTCAAAGGTGTACAATTTGATCTACCGATGATGACTGGAGGTACACTTGTGATTAGAGAACCACCACAAGAGGAAGAGCTAGAATTTGATGATGAAGAAAAGAAGGTGGAGAATAATTTGTCGTTCAAGGCAAAGGTAATATTGTTGTTGCTTCACCTCAACCTCAAGTGAAGGAATCCTAGTTAGCAATTCTACGAATTATTCACGAATTATTCTGAATCCGTATTATATATGTATCATACGCATATGTATGGAAGCCCGATTTAGTTTAACGAATTTTCAGCCTAAAACGAATTATACGTGTATTTACGAATTAACGAACTATACGTCCCGTATAGTACTCCGCCACATCATCATCACATCACCGTTTTCTATCATATTTTAATCTTACAACATTTAATTTCTCTTAAAAAATGTGAATACATAAGGATTATGAACCCGTACATGGATATGGATATGACAATGTAGTTCATTAAAATCATTAAACCATAGTAAAAATAATATATTTTTAGGTTATTGTATGCCGAATTTGTCTTGCCGAATTCGTATCCCTAAACCGAATTATACACGTACGTATGTCGTTCCGAACTATTGTCGGATCACGAACCGTTGACCGTATTTTTGACCGAATTTGACTTTTACGAATTCATATAATACTCGTACGTTTTTCGTTCTGTACGTTTGTCGAATTACGAATTTCTAACTAGGGGAAAGAAATCCAAGGAAGAAACCTTCATCGAAAGGCAAGCATATTTCCAAAGGAAAAGATGTATGTTGTTGGCTAAGAAGAGGATGGCGCACTTTGGGGTGAGGCCCTACATAAGTTTGCAATCCTATTTGGTTATCCACAATAATGGTCTACCAAAGTGGCTGAGACTAGGGTAATGATCTAAAAACTTCACTTGTTTTATTATGATTTTATTTGTTTAACTTCAAATTATAATTTGTTGGTATGATTTTGGTTTAAGAAAATTATTTTTATTCTTTGTAGGATCATACACATGCCATGAAGAAATTGGTTCGTCAAAGGGAAAAATATTTTGCCGTTAACTGAAGAATGTGAAGTTGTTCGTACTCTCTTGTTGGATACAGGGTTAGCGCCCGGACTTAGCAATTCCATATTGGAATATGATAATGTTATTTGCACATCCTTCAGGGAACAATATTGTCCTGAAGTCGACACGTTTCACCTCACATTCAACGAGATGACTATAACGCGGATGATGTCAAGCAAATTCTTGACTTAGAAGTTGAAGGAAAATGTGTGTATGAAGGTTTTGACAACAACATATCTTGGAATGATCTTTGTGTCCTTATTAAAGAAGTCGAGTTGGTGTTTCAACAAGTTGCCCGAGATAAACCGGGTGAAGCAATGAAGAAAGGTTTAGGTATGACAAAGAAAATATTATTGTGTAGTTTGAGGGGCAAGTTTGGAGGAACTGCGCAGAAGGAACAAGATGGGGAGGTGATAGACGCAACTAGATCTATGCATATAACCAAAGTGTACTTGTTGTATCTTCTTGGTATCATATTCTTCGTTGATAACTCGGGAAATAGGGTAAACGCTCATTTTCTACAATGGTTGAAGGATCTCCAAACGACATATGAGTATTCATGGGGTACTGCCAACCTCGCTTATTTACTCGCCAACCTTAAAAGTCTCGAGGGTTGGAGCTACTGAGATTGTTGAGAATACTGGTCTTCTTCAGGTAATTTATAGAGTTAATTTCAATGTTTGTCAAAAAAAGTTTTTGCGTATTCTTATATATATATTTATTTATTATCTTCATAGGCATGGGTATATGGCCAATTTCCGAGCCTTACTCCTAAGATAGAGTGGAAAAGTAATTTTACTAATCCTACAGGAAAGAAATTTAGATTCAGCGGTACTCAGTCAAAGCGGAAAGAAACTCATATATCAAAGAAGGGGATTGGAATTGATGCTCTCACCGTAGAAGATGTGGCGTTTGATCCTTATTTAAAACTTAACGAATATACAAAAGAAGATGAATGTAAATTTACTGACTTGGCAGCCTACAACGGGCCTTTGTACCATACATTTGGATTCTTAATGACCAACCTCGTCGAACTCTCCGCCAATATGGCTTTGTCCAAACCAAGGTAACAATCGAAGCCTTTAAATTGTGCGTGAATGGATCTGTGATCGAAGGCCCCAGTATCGTGCTCAACAACAACCCAACACCTTCGATCGCTGTTTGGAACGCCCGCTATAAACCGGAATACCAACTCCAACTTCGGGAGGTAAATCCAATTTCGAGCACAAAAGAGGCCGTAGAAGATTACTTGGATTGGTATCACCATTTTGGTCATCCTCATGTGATCAATTATGATCCGGAAGCTATGAGAATTATTCAACGGGGTAAAGGAAAACATACGGGTGGTCTATTTGATGTGGATTGGAAAAATATATATTTCAATCTGGTACGTAAATTACTTATGCTTTTAAGATTTATAAATATTATGAAATACTCAACTACTATTTATTTTCATATGTAAATAGAAAAAGAAAGGACTTGAATTGGCAGAGAGTATGACTTTATGTATAAGTAGAGGTGATCCAATGACGGTTGATGAACAAAGGACCTTGCAACACAAAATCAGGAAGCTTCATGAACCAAACCAGAATGACTCGGAGTGGAGCTTAAAGGGGTCTAAAGCCTGTTCAATAGGTGCAGGTACTAATCAAAGTCATTCGTAACCTAGTGATGAAGAGACACATGATGAATCCGAGGATGTGCAAGGTCGTAGTCGTGCTGGTCCTCCTACTTGTGGTCGTGGTAGCACGACCACAAAGAGAGTTTGTGGTGGTGCTCGTAATACCTATGTCGAAGAATCTCCTCATCCTTCTCCTTAACTTTATGTTGAATATCAAAATTGTATCAAACTTTGGTTGTTTGTGTGGGTGGTTTCTAGATTATTGGGAAAAATTAATGTTTTAGTTTTAGTTAATGGACAAATGTATCTCAATTCAATTAGAATGAATGAAGGAGTTTTTATCTAAAATTTATGTAGATAAATTTCAAGTGCTTGAATTAGAACAAGTAAGAAATCATGATTTATTTACCTAAATTTCAAGTTGGGAATCAAACAAAGGAGAAATCAAGTCCAAAAAAAAACCCAAGAATTTTTACGGTTGGGTTCGCAAGTTCAATCCCAACTGTAAAACTGCCACTTTCAGAATTTATAGATTTACGGTTGGGTTAGCAAGTCCAAACCCAACAGTAAAATGACAATTTTAAGAATTACATACTTACGGTTGGGTTCGTAAGTCAAAACCCAACCGTAAATTTGACTTTTCTTTTCTTCCCAAACTTACGGTTGGGTTTTTAACTTCAAACCCAACCGTAAATTTCGATAAACCTACAATCTTTGGTCCACTAGTGGTTACGTTTTTTTTTAGTTTTTGTATGAGTGAATGAGTCAATTTAGGTCAAATTTAGTTAGAATGAATGAATAAGCTTACAAATTTAATTTATGTACACAAATTTGAAGTCCAATTACATAGTAAAAATGATGGGTACAGGATTATTTACGGTTGGGTTTGAGTTTTCATAACCCAACCGTAAATTTGTTCTACAAATGGATATTTATTTACGGTTGGGTTTCAAATTTTGAATATTTGTTCACTATTTGCCAGGAAAAAAGAGCCGTTTGTACAGTGTATCACTAGATTTTCAAAAATTGAGTCGTTACACATGCTTTTGGATGTTTATTGTTTATAAAAGGAACTATTCTCTCAACAAAAATCCTCACACTACTCAAATTATATCTCATTTCTTCATCTAGTCAAAAAAATTAACATTTCTCAAACATGGCTACTAGTTGGTCCACCAACGAAGATGTTGCAGTTGTTCAGGCGTGGGTGGTTACCACAAAGCATGACTCACATCTGAAAATTAACTTGTAACATCCCAAGTTCCGGACCAGGGTCAAACCCATATGGAGATCCGAACTCAAGGAGTTACGTGTCGGAAAGAAACTGATGCATAATATATATATATATATATATATATATATATATATATATATATATATATATATATTATATATATATATTGTTTATTTATTTTATTCACCAAACACAATTGAATTTGAAATCAAGAATTCACTATTTAAACATCTTTAAGAATATTCTCAACAAACAATGGGATCAAATTACATATCAGGTAATTATAAGAGATATAACACAGCCAACAAGATAACTAACTTCTTAGTTCCACTTACACCTTTAATGAAATCTGCAAGGAATATCAATTGGGGTGAGATGACAGCTCAGTAGAATGCATTCTCAATCTCAAAACATGCATAACAATATGAATGAGTCAAATAACATATAACATGAGTATACGACATGATTTCGAGCAATAAATGATATATATAAATATATTCAACCAACAAGATTATCACGCGTACAAGTATTATTTTCAAAAAATCATTTAATTCATTTGTTCAATCATGAATTCACAATATCAATATTTTTTCTAACAAATCATCTAATTAAGATTTCAAAACAAGATTTGATTACAATATTAATAATATTTCAAATAATTTATCCAATTAGATTTCAACACATGAGTTCATGGAACGAATGTTCTTGGTTCGTACTCCACCTATCGTTTATCCGGCATGGACAGCCGCCATTGATGGTCAGGAACATGAGTTATTACATGGGGATCATTACCCATTTAATTCTCGGGACCGTTACCATTTTTACTCTCGGGAATCATTACCCGACGTTAGCATGGAACCAAGTTTTATATAGCGGAAAAAAATGAACTCATTTCCTTTTTGTAAATCATTTTTACAAAAAAAACTTGCAAAACCATGGCATAGAAATATAGGACAAATAACATGTATTTCTTTCAACCATTTAAACAAACAAATTAAATGCATAATTTTATACTATGTGTTTCATAATGCTAACTTGATCCGATCGTATTCAAATTCTAGATGAACATTTCAAACACAATTATATATAACATTCCCAAATTTTACCGAACTTAAGATATTGATTTTACAATAGCAACATAAAATTTGGCAGATTACATCATGTTACTAAAATATTCATAGTTAATGCACAATAATTTAAAATAAAAAAATCAAAAGCACAGTGAAAGATAAGACACATATCTACAACTTTCATTCAGTCCACAATTCATAATAGTATCTTCAAGATTGTTAAACACAATCAAGAACTTAACAAAGCGAAACTGTCCAGAAATTTCAGAAATACTATCCAAATTAAAATATATATTCAATGGTGAATTTATGGTGAATTATCTTCAAATTTTATCCAAAGATACTTAAGCATGTTATCTAATAATATAAGAAAGCCGATCATCAATCAGAGACATAAATTTGTTTATATAAATTATTGAAACCTAATAACACAAAATCATGCGAAAAATGAAATCAAGAAAAATACCCAAAGAGAAAAGGGTTTAGCATTCTACCTTTTATTAGCTACAATTCCTCTAGATTATCCATAGCCTTCTTCTTTAAGCACCCTAGCCTTCTCTCATTCTCCTTATCTCTAACATTTTTGGTTTTATCTCTAATTTATTATAAACCTATACTAATAATAAATTTTATAATTTTATAATTTTTAAATTATTTTAATTATCTTTTTCATTTTCCCTCAAATTTTTTCACTCATTAAAATTAATTAGGTGAGTCTATTTCTACCATAACTTGTAGTTTTTCTAGTCTAAGAAATCCACCTAGACTAAGGAAAAGGAAAGTACAACCTAAAGAACAAGATTAGCTAAGTTGAGTATAACCCGACCCGAAATGGTAAGTAAAAAATACTGGGTATTACATAACTCTTCTCAAACCTTGGAAACTTTTTGGAACTGGGTTTTCAAAGTTTTTGTGGGCTTAGACGGTAATAGAAGTGGAAGAACATGGAACGTAGTCAAGGATAAATTCTCTCAACTATATGATCGATGTGATAGTTTTAGAATTGATTTGTATAATGCTAAGTTTAATTTCCCTGAACTCGACATCAATGGATATGCCAGTATATCTCAAACAGATGTTAATCAAATCATTTACGATCTCAATATAATACTAACTTATTATTCATTTCTTTTTTCAGACTTCTCATGCTCTTAAGGAATATAAGCATATCTATGCCAGAAAGTTCACACATTTTGCATGCTATGATGTATTGAAAGAAAATGACAAGTATTTAGATCACGAGTATTTTACACTTGACGATTAACTAATCAAGTATAATTTTATGATCTACTTTATGTCTTTAACTTTATTGTAATGTCTTATCCTTCAATAAAAACTATTATGAATTTACTAGCTAAGTCCAAACAATCATAAGTTAACTTTCATTTGAAATTACGGTTGAGTTCGTGAGTCCAAAACCAACCGTAAACAATCATGTATCTCTTGTGTTACTAATTGATGTATTTTGTTTAGTTTTTGTTTGAGTGAATGACCCAATTTACCTTAATTTGAGTTAGATTGGATGAATAAGTTCAAAGATTTGATTTATTTACACAAATTTGGAGTGAAAGGAAATGCAAAAAATAAAGGGTCCAGGATTATTTACGCTTGGGTTTGGACTTAAGAACTCAACCGTAAAACTGACAGAAAAGGGGTCCAGGTTTACGGTTGGGTTCAAATCTTCTAAACCCAACCGTAAAACTGACAGAAAATGGGTGCCGAGGTTTACGGTTGGGTCCGAATCTACCATACCCATCTATAAATCTGAATTTTTTTACTTCCTAGTTTTACGGTTAGGTCTGTGCCACCTTTTTCCAACAGTAATTTGTTTTTTTTATTTGTTTTTTTCACTTTCAAGTCCTTATCCAAAAAGAGGCGAAGATTGACGGCAAGGTGGTATAATGAGTCAGAGTTATTGGCAAACCATCTATGAAAACTTTTGTTCTGAAATCGGTAATCCTTATAACCCTGATCGGTTAAGTTGTTTTGTTGATGTGATACTATACGCAGACAAGTGAAAGAATTTATGGCATTAGTTCGTATTATTGGTCAACTACGACTTGGGGGTGAAACCGAAGATGAAGTTTTAGAGAGATCTATTCAGGAATGGAGTAGATGGAAAATATGACATTTTCAATACCTACCCCATTACAACATTCTAAAGGACTTCTTGCTCACTCGCAAACCTATAAATTAGTACTTTTGTAATGTCATGTGGTTTGATTGGTGGTAATGTTATTTATCTATGTAATGGTTTAATGGTCTAATGGGTTGTAATGTGGTTTAAGTAATGAGAAATGGTTCTTTATATAAATTTTCTCTTTTCAGGTTTATTTACGGTTGGGTTTTTAAAGGTCGAACCCAACCGTAAACTAATTTTAATCCACACTTTTATTCCCAAGTCTTATTTACGGTTGGGTTTCTATACACCAACCCAACCGTAAAATAACCTGGATTACTAAAAAAAATTACAAAAAGACTAAAGACAAAAACATTCAACAAAATACTTTATCAATAATTTGATTTCTTAAAAACACATAAGATATTGTCAATACCAATCACATCATCACATTTAGTCAATATATCTATATTGACACTCCGACTCCGAGTCGGAAACAATTTGTGCGGAGGATTCCTTCGATAGTTGTAATGCGGTCTAAAGTACAAAACTTTGCTCAAACCGATTACACCAAAACCTGGGGATTGCGCCATCGTATCCCTTCCTTAATGGGGGTAATGAGTTTCCTTCTTTCAATTTGAGACCGAAAAAATGACACTTTTGCACCATCCCATCACACATCTTCTTTCAGACAATTGTTCAACAAAACTTGTTCTTGTTGGTGCAAATGTAAGACTCAATCCAAGTGAGATACGATGAATGACGCAATTGAAAGCGTTGGCGAGTATTTAGCCATATATTGGCATGCTCATTCAGTAGTCGCTTGTCAAACTCTTGTTGCCTATTAAACATCGTTCGAATGCAACTAATTTCTCATTTAACTCCGACTTTTGTTATCCCGGTTCCCCATATGTCATCATTGGCTTGTATAAATCCAGGTAAAAACGTAGTTCAATCGCGCACCTATGCCTTACATAAGTACATTCGTCCTAACCCAACTTTTTTTCCCCACTAAATGGTCCAACTTGTTCGATGAATACATGGTAGCCACAATTACCATCGCCGGCAACATCGTCGGTGGCCTTTATGTATTCACGAACAAAATCGGAAAAATAGAGCAAATGATTTTCATATATAATGTGCGTAGGTAGGAAAAACTTACCTTTCTCATCTCTTTCCAATGTAGATGGTGCTTGCATCAATTCGGTTGACATATGAATCGTTTGCGACTCCTCAACTTATAATGTATTTAATTTAACATTTTCTTTGTTTTTTCCTAATTGTTTAATACCAACTCTTCTTGAGTTTGGATTGGCCGAAAATTGGATCAGCTCTTCAACCAATGGTGTATTTCCTTTCACCTCAACTATGTTTATTGAGTTTTGTTTGTAGCGAAATATCAGACCTTTTCCCTTGGTACCAACTTTGATTGTTGAACTCTCTTGAGAGGGAAGATCGAAACCTTTTCCTTGAACATCTCGACGGTTTGGTCCTCCTTATTTCTTTTTACTTCTTCTTCGTTTGTTTCTGCCTTAAACATCCTCCTCTTTCTCATCCTCCGCTTCATTTTCCTTTTGTAAATTCTCAAAACCCGAAGGTTATTTTTTTTTTTATCCTTCCCATAATTCCCTCGCTTTTTTTCGTACTATACCCCTCTTTTCTTTCGCAGGAGGCCTACCCTTTCTCTTCCCTTTAGTTGGTTCCTTGACATCATTCCTTGTGTGTGGAAACACGAAGTTGCTCAACTTACTCAACCATATTTTCCTTTGCGCCTGATTTAATATGGAGTATTTCTATGCTAGAGCTTTTTCAATGTCGGTATCGGCAAACGCTCCACCAAAATCTTGCTCGACGATGGGTTCATTGAAATACAATTGTTGCCAAAACGGATCAATATCTTGAATTGGGATCACACCGTCTTCTTCGTACTTGGCCATCATATGCCGGCATGGGAGTCATAAACTTGACATGTTAGGACAAACACACTCTTCTTATCCGTGCAAGTTGTTCAACCTACAATGATCAACTTCGTACATTATCTTATCAATTGCGCAATGCGACACTTTATAAGAAATTCCCTCGAGCCATGGGTCGTCTTTAAATTTGAGGTGTTTTCTACAACGGCTTTTTTCGAAATTATCCTCAACTCTATCAAGGTCACGGAGGAAATAATCATGCATGGCTTCGAAGATAACAAACCCACCATCACAACTATGAAGCTTCTTCTTCAATCGGTTGTGAGATGAATCCGCGGTACTTGTAGCTTGGTTATTAAAGTTCTTATATTGGTTTGTGAACGCCGCTATAAACTTCTCTTTGTGCAGATTCAACCAATGGTCCATCAAATATTTCACAACACTTGGATAATTTCTCCAATACGCAACTAACATACGAGCATTTTTTTCATAATCTTCATTGGTGATAGACCATGTCAAAGCTTCCCACTCCCTTTGGAAACTAGCCCATTTAGCTCCGCCAACTTGTCATCCTCCTCGAATTTTTCTTTGGCCTTTTCTTGTTGAGGTACCGGTAATTTGTTAATTCTTTCCATCTCGGTTTTCTTTATTGGTCGAATAATCAGTTTGCACTTGGTTTGAATATTGCTCCACAAGTGGAACATGCAAAGAAGATTATGAGCATCCGGGAAGACCTTTGTTATTACATTCATCAAGGCTTGTTCTTTGTCAGTGATAATCACCTTAGGGGTATATCCTTCCACATAGAATAATTTAACTTTTTCCAATGCCCACACATAGCTTTCCTCGTCTCTCAAGAAGCAAAATGCAACACTAAACAGGGACTTGGTACCCGATAAAATTCAAGACCGGGAGCTCATACTTGTTAGTTTTGTATGTGCAATCCATTAGAAGTACTTGATGGGAGCACCATGCCAACTTCATAAACTCGGGCTTCGCCAATAAAAGATGTTTTATTTATTTATCCTCATCTTCTTCATGGAACATCGTGTAGTTGTGATTCTCCCCCAAGTATATTAGTTGTTGAATTTGGTCCCTTTCTTCCCATTTCTCACTTTTGAATTTGGATTTTTGCGTTGTAGATGGTCTCCGAATTAGAAACATTTTTTGGGTTTCTTTGCTTCAAGTGTCTGAGGATATCAATAGGTTTCATCCGTTTTTGGGTCATGGAATCTACTCTTCCTGGTGATCCGTGACGCATAAGAATGTGTTAACAACTCTCCGGTGGCAGGTAGTTATGACGACCGTATACAACTTTAGATACACGATACCCCTCTCTCGCATGACTTGTATGGAATCCACTAAACTCGCAAACCATCTGGAAGCGGCGCCCATTCACCTGATTATTATAAACAATCACACACATGATGAGTTTGCCATGTTCTCTGGCCCATTGCTTTGCATTGTCTTTGTTTTCCCATGTCTACATGTTCCAAGAACATAAATTTAGAAAAAAAAAAGAATTAACAATATTGTCCAAAGGAATTAACAACTTATCTATAACCTACCAAGTCGTTCAAATAGTGATCGGTAGTATCTTCAGTTAGAATATCTTTTGGAGGAGGTTGAGCATATATTGGGTAAGGTACAAGCAGACGATGAACCAAAAATATCAAAGCATTATCCAATAAAACACAAGGAGAGAGAAATTTACGGTTAGGTTAAGAGCATCGGATCCAACCGTAGAGGAAATTACGGTTGGTTTTCCCCCCCAAAACTAACCGTAAAAACAGAAAAAATATATACTGGATGAATTACGGCTGGGAATCAAAAATCGAACCCAACCGTAATTTTGTTTACATTTGGATTTTTTTTTCGAACCCAACTGCAACTGGTGCAATAAATAGCAACAAATACTCATGTACATAACGAGTTATAGTTGGATTCGATGTTAACACAACGCCATTTTGGCCATTTAGGGACGTTTATTTCCGTCCCCATGAATTTAAGCAACAAAAATATATGTTGCAAAAACGGTGTTGGACATTGATGCAACATCTATTGCAACATATATAATTGTTGCTAAAATTAATTTAAGTAACGTTATAAATGTCGCTAAAATTAATTTAAGTAACGTTATAAATGTTGCTTAAATTATTTTTATACGTTGCTTAATCATAATTAAAACAACATATTTACTAAATTAAGCAACGTTTATATAACCTTTAATTAGGATAACAAACGTCATGTTGGTTCCACAATAAATGTCACCTTCTTTTTTAGTTGTGGAACATTTATATACGTTTCTAATTTTAGAAAAGCTTAGCAACATAAAAATCACCAATGTTTATATCAGTTGCAAATTTAATTTAGGTTTCAAAAAGATATAAATTACATTAATAAATTCCTACATAATTCTGCACATGCATACCATTCTAGACGAAGAAGAAATCCTAATTTATTTATATAGAAGAAATTCTAAGAATTATAACACATTCGATTGATCATCATTCATAACCTTCAAGAACATTTGTTATAAGCCAGGGTTTCAAAGTCTTAAAGAGAATTAAATGAATGACGAAATTAAAGCATGCAATTGAAAGTGAAAAATAGTCCGAACATGAGTTTTTGAAATGTATGTACTAACAGTCAACACCATCACGACTGTAGCATCCTACAAAGTAACAACAACCAATTAAACTTACTCATCATTGAGAAAAGTTATGAGTTAACAACTATCAACTCGTGATTCAAAGGGGAACTTACCTCAATTTTCTTCAAGTGAGCTTCATGTAGAAGTTCTTCCTGAATTTTTTGTAGTGACGACCGACTTTCTAATGCTATGCGAACATGTCTTTCTGATAGGAGTTTGAACACTCACCAAAGCTTGCACGCAGTAAAGAGTATCAACTTCTCACCACTTATACAATCTCCTCAATCTCTCCTCACCCAATTGATACCCAGAGGTATCCAATCATCTTCGACTCGCACCTCGTTACCACAATGAATCTAAGTATCAACAATTGAAACCAACTAGTCAGATAGGCAGGCACACAGCTAGTCAGTTGTGTATGACTTAGACTGAGCATCAATAAGAAGTATTTCCTCTCAAATATATGGTTTGTGTGACACAAAAATTACACTCAATTTTAACTCTCCATCTCTTCTATATTAGATTACCAATGAAGCTAACTACCAACAAAATTTATTTTTCTATCAGTAACGACAGGCGACAACAATCATGGTGGTAGTCTGTATATATAAAAGTCAAGATAAAGTCTAGCAACAAATAAAAATAGCATATTAACATAAACAACTAGTTAAAATGGTCTATCATAAATACATCAAAGTATAATGAACATTTTCCTACACGTGATACAATGAGGTTGTGAGCTATAGTTCGACTGAATCATTTAAGCTCAACCTTTTGTTTAATTAGTTCATATACTTCGGCCATTTTAAGTTATCAGTATGCTCTTATCACTTTATATGGGTATCAAAAAAGGTGCAAATAATATTCTAACATCTGATTATCATAAAACGCACTACTACTTATCATAAGATCATACTTTCATGTTATTGCACACACACAAAAAAGAAAAAGATTAGAGTGAAAACTTAACCAGATCCAGGAATGGAAAAGAGTAAAGGAAAAAAAATAATTTTTAGGTGAAAATCAAACAACATCATCTATAAGAAAAACAAAGTTAGGGTTTGTACCTCAACTGTTGTCTAGTAAATGGAAGCATAATCAACAAAGTTAGGGTTTTTTTTGATTTCAGGAACAAAATCAATTTTTAGGGTTAGGAAAATTTCAATTAGTTTTTTTTTTCGATTTCTGGTATAATTTTGAATTGGATATAAGGGTTTAAAAGTAGAGTGGTTTCGATTTATGTTATGGTTTTTCAGCTGAAATCTTAATAGATTTCAGTGTTCTACTCGGTTAGAAAGAGGGT
Source organism: Papaver californicum (assembly GCA_023531435.1). Taxonomy (NCBI): domain Eukaryota; kingdom Viridiplantae; phylum Streptophyta; class Magnoliopsida; order Ranunculales; family Papaveraceae; genus Papaver; species Papaver californicum. Next base: position 2,337,745 of record JAJJMC010007139.1, on the reverse strand, counting down.
TTTCAGAAAGAGATAGAAAGAGACAAAATAACTATATATATCGAGTCTTATTAAACTTGTATAAAATGCAAGTAATAGAAATAGAAACTTTGATTTATTCATTAAATAAAATAGAACACAAACATCTTTTTACTAAATGAAATAAAAGTAGAGGTCTCTAATAATTAGTTTTAGGGGCGAAAAAAATCACGATTCAATAGTTTGGGAGGGAATTCATTGTTGGGTGAAAAACTACGAGGGAGAAATTAGGGGGAAAGCAATTTCAACATTTTCTCAAATTTTTTTAGAATTAAAACAAATATTAGAAAACTAAAAATAATAACCAAACCAAAGCACCCTTGTAAATGAGGTAATTTACAGTTATGCCATAATTTACAACGGATATATACGTTGCAAATCCGTTGCTTAATTATTCTAAGATAATCCATAACTGAAGCAACGTATTTTCTAATGTGCAACATATATTTCCGTTGGACACTTTGCAACGTATATAGACGTTACAAAGCCAAAATATAAGTGTGGTAAATTTCCTGATATGGCTTAGTGTAAAAACCCAACCGTAAAAATGTTACATTTGGGTTTTCCTCCATTAATGTCCACTTACGGTTAGGTTAAGATGAACACCTAACCGTAAAAAAGTCTTACAGTTGGGTTTGAGATGAAAATCCAACTATAAACTAGACTAAATCACAAAAATATCTTTCTTTTTTACATAGTTTTAGAAATTTTAAGCAATTAAAAGACGAAGAGTTTAAGTTAGAGGTATACCTGACTACTCTCGGCCAATGAATCTTAACTTTGATGGCTAGTTTCTCCATTTGGTTGAGATTCACCATCACCACTTCGAGTTAAAACCTCTCTACCATCCAAGAGATCATCCATAGTTGGGTCTCCATCAATGGGTATGTAAAATTTGGTTTGGTTATCATACAAGGATTCACTCACCTCAAATTTCTCACTAGAATCACTCATTTTGGTTGAGTGAATCAAAATATAGGTTTTTTCAAAAATCTCCAAAAAGTTTTCTTTTTTTTCTTCTACTTTTTCTTCCCACCAACACAAAACATATAAAAATCCGATTTGGTTTGATTAAGTATAACATAATTTTAGTTTTTATTTTATTAGTCTAATTTATTAGCTAATTAGATTAATTGTTAGTAACTAAATAAGGATAGTTTATCTATTATGAAAATATAATGGATATGAGTTTTTTGAATTGGATAACTAATGACTCTATTTTGTGCTCACATGAAAAGCCCCTTTATGAATTCATAAACCCCTATATGAGGTAGGGTGTTTTTCTTTATTATTATTATTATGGAAATGGTTAATTCTACTAAATCAAATAAGGTAATATTATGCTTCAAAAAAAGATAAGAAATAACGTAATACAACATGTTATCAATTTCTTTTTTAGTAAAAAACGTTACATAAAATA
>JAJJMC010007139.1:2281608-2336297 GCA_023531435.1 Papaver californicum | reverse complement strand
CAACATGTTATCAATTTCTTTTTTAGTAAAAAACGTTACATAAAATAAAAGATTTTTGGCCTTATTGTTGGAGATTCTCTGAAATGTGTTGGAGACTTTAAATCCTTGTTGTCTTTTTCATGGAGTCCGCAGATGTGTTGTATTTCCTATTGAAAAACTTTACCTTTGCTCGTGGAAGATTCACCAAAATCAAAGTAGTTTTTTCTATTGTATTTTCTGCTTGCCAGGGAGCCTCTGTTTTTCAGTTGTTTTCAATCTGATACTATTGACACGCTTGAGAGAATATTATTTTTTAACCAGTTGCTTGCAACCAACAAAGAAAGCGCTTCTGCATGTATAGTCGAGGAGGCCCAACTAGATCCTGACTTAATGTGTATAAAAGATTCTTGGTCTACCGAATAAAGAAGGAAAGCATATCACATCGAACAATCTGTCTCCTTGAATAAAGCATCTATAAATATAATCCAATATGTATCACATGTTGACCATGATGGCTTTATTTTTCTTGAGGCAATGGGATTTGAGGTCTGGGTGGTTGCAATTGTTGGAAAGGCTTGAATATGGGCTCTAATTTGTTTAAGCATTAACTTCGGGTTAGGATAGCAACACTGATAAAGATGTGTGAATATGTTGGAGAAGATATCCAACCAGCGACCCAATCATTCATTGACCCTGTGGGAGATATAAATGTTACATAGGCTAAGGAAAGTGAGAACTATATTGCTCTGGGAAAAGGGAAATCTAGGAAAACATGATTTTCAGTTTCCATATTTTGGAATTGTAAAGATAATACTTCGGGGATATCTCCGAAATATGAGTCATCAATCTGCTAGCAGTTGGAAGAGCTCCTTGAACTAATTTCCAAAGAAATGATTTAATTCTCGGAATAACCGGGATATTCCAAAAAAAAAATCCAGGGAAAATCTGTAGTATTATTTGGGGATTAGGAGACAGGAAAGTTGTAGATATTTTTGACTGAAAAAATGCCTGGCTGATGATGTTTCCACCTGATTATATCCGTTTTATTGATCTGAGGAGTAATGGCTAGTATTTTTGTCTTGATCTCTGGTGGAAAAATCTTATCTAAATTGGTATTCTCCCAATTCTCTTCCAGAGTAATTAAATCTATGACCAACTCTGGAATTGGTTACTCTTTGTCCGAAGGTTTTTGAATGACTGTGGAGTTATGAATCCAATTATTATTCCATATTTTGGTGGATTTACCGTCCCTGACTTGCAATATAAAATTATCTTTGATAAGGGTGCCTTTTTGAATACTTGTCCATATCCAAGATAGGTTTGCTTTTTTTTTTCTCTAAGAAAGGGTGGGAATATGGGAAATATTTCGCTTTCAGCAGTTGCGACCAGAGCTGATCTGGTTCCTGAATGAGATGGCTTCCCAGTTTAGTTAGCAAGGCGAAATTAAAATGGTATGGAATTTTAATTTCTAAACCCCTTCCTTTGGATTTAAATATCTACCCTTTTCTTTGGATTTATCTTTATTCCACCAAAATCACGTTGAATTCGATTAAGTTGATCTAGAGTGGATTTAGGAAGGACAAGGAATTGCATCTGATAAGTAGGATAAGATTGTAGAATAGACTGAATTAAAAGCGTTCTCCCTGCTTGAGAGAGAAGTTTCGACTTATATCCTTGTAGAGAAGAATATTATTTCTAAAAGAGAGGTTCAAAATTCTCTTTGCGATTTCTATCGAAGAAGAGCAGAATTCCTAGTCCAACCTAACGAAGTTGACATTAATAATCTACTCAAGGAAATTTGATTTTTAGAACTAAACTTGATATACCAACACTTGATGGGTTCAACCAAGCAGCGTTATAACAATCTTCCTCTTTGTCAATTGATAAACACTTAATTTATATATTTTTACCGATTAATCTATATTTGTTAGTACCTATTTTTTAAACTAATACGTTATTTTTATACGTTATACACATAATTTCTGAAGTTACAAATAAACATAGCTAATTAGGCTATTATTAACAGTACCCGAAGAACATCAAAATTGGTTCTCATGACTATTATGAGTTGGCTGACGGAGATAGAGAGGAGTGGGTGTCATGAACGTGTCATAGTGAGGAGAAAATAAGGCGTCTTCTTTTGGTTTTCGGAAAACGAAAGAGGTCAGAATAAGTGGTGACTGGTGAGACAGTACCGGAATTGATGAATAAAAGAAAAAAATGAGAACCAACAAAGAAAAGAAAAGTGAGGCAACGTGGCATAAAAGGAGTCTGACGCGGTCAGAGAGAGTAAGACTTTTCTTTTAGTTTTAATATGTGGGGTCATCTGGTTGGTTGAGAGTGGATCGGTTTGTAAGGATAGGAAAGGAAAGTGGGCGTACTATCTTTGAGTTGGGAGTTGACGTCAATAGTAGAGAAGTGTGCGAACAGTATAAAAGAGAAAAGTAAGTGGAGATCGAAGGGGGAGTTAGGACGGAAATCGAGGGAGGAGGCGGTTGTGTTTTAGAATAAAGTCAAATTAGAGAATAGGGCGTTTTTCTGGTGGGGGCTATGATTTTTCTCATAGAGACGGAGAAGGTGGTTGGTTGAAGTAGGAGGACAAAAACATTGAAGTTGAAGAGGCACACAGTGAATGGAGGAGAAGAAGAGGACGTATTCGACTATGGTGACATGTATGGATTATCGGTTTAATTTTCTTTTTTACTTAATTTATTTTTATAGGTTATAAGAAATCTACAGTCATGTCTCATCGATTTTATAGCTAGGGTTTTATGGTAAAAACTATTTTTAATATTTAGGCTAACTTTGAATGAATTATATTTAACGTAAATACTATTATGAATTGATTTGATTAATTCCATAATAACCTTTATGCGTAATTGATAGAATCGCAAATATATTTATCTAATTGTTGATAATTTATGCTTGGGTTAATTTCTTTGATGGAGTATGCTTAGAATAACCAAGTGTTATTTGTGAACTAATATTTAGATTCGTATTTTCTCGTTAATGCAATTTGATGGTGTGTGCTTGGGTTTATCTTTTGATGTGCTATGCTTATAGTATACTAGTGATATTTACGACTCTATACACATAATAGGTGATTTCGATAGAAAGGAGAATAAATATATATTTAAGATTTTTTTCCAGTAATTAAATAGAAATAGTGGTGGATACTATAAACCCTGGTTATCGACTCTCTCGTCGTATTAACTTATTACTTTAGTTTGTTTTCTCTGTTGTTATTCTTTTAAAAATCAGAAATTCATATCTTGTTGGTTGTCTACATTATAGACGTTGTACGATTGTCATTATTATTTATATAAGTTTCCCAGGCCTATTAACTTTTGGCGCCACTGCCGGGAAGCGGTTGTGGAATATTGTGATTATTATTTTTTATTTTCTAATCGTATTTTAGGTTTTTATTTTATTTTTTATTTTTTATTTTGTATATCATTTTTATTTTAGGATTTTTGGATCCTTTTTACTTGTTTTTTGTTTTAATGTATCTTTTTAGGAAGGTTATGACTCCTCCTCAGGAGATGTCATATGAGCATATGATTGAGAAATATATGTTTAGGTCACTGTTGATGGTGGATTTTTGACAAAGAAGAAAACTGTAATATTGTTTTCGCCTAGCTGCAGAAGCATGAAATAAATATGTATAAATTCCTGACTCGGCATCAGAATTATAAATACACATTGCTATTTAACATTCCGCAAGATAATTGAGAATGCATGTTCAGCTCATGACTAAATTAGCTCTCTATATATATATATATATATGCACTTCTATAATTCCAAGGCTTTATCTAGCTAAACCCTCGTTATTTCATGTGCATTCATATAAACTATTTGCATTAATCAAACACTGATATATAAAAATGCGGAATTCAGAACAGAGGCTACCCCATATCTGGATAAAAACGTTAATTTAGATGCATAACATCTAATTGCAGAGTCGCATTAAGCATAACCTCAAGATCACAAACTTTCACGGCTGAATCTCTTGAATGTATTATGTATGCACAACATAAAAGTTAAGCACAATGCTAACACTAAAATCTTATGCTACTGAGAAACTCAAAATAGGCCATAAACATGGCCACGACATTAATAAATGTCAAAACTAGTGGTGCACAGGTAATAATCATGGCACTAGCAAATGCTAGCCTTGGCGAACCTTAGCCACATTCCTAACAAAAATAAAGTAGCACACACATTGTGCCAAAGAGGCCAGAAAAGCCAACAAAATTAACATATGCGACAAGAGGGAATGAACTAAGTACTTAGCGCTACTAGCAACACTGGCACCTGTGCTAGCACAAGCGTTAAGTACTTAGCGCTTTTAATAGCACTAGCGTTCGTGCTAGCACAGGCGCTAAGTACTTAGCGACAATAGCGACACTAGTGTTCGTGCTATCATAGGCGCTAAATGCTTAGCACCTCTTGCAATGCTAGCGCCCGTGCTAGCACAGTCCAAGTACTAAGCGCCTTTGGCGACACTAGCGTCCGTGCTAGCACAAGCCGAGTATTTAGCGCCTCTGGCGACGCTAGCGTCCGTGCTAGCACAAGCCGAGTACTTATCACCTCTAGTGACGCTAGCGTCCGTGCTGCACATGCGCTAAGTACTTGGTGCTACCGCAACATAATTCTCCCCTTTTTCTTTGCGTTATTGACTTTTCACACTTGCACTTATGCAAACATTGTTCATTTGAGCCAAACTATTCACGTGTCTTGAGTTCATGACTCCACTACAACAAATCAAATCATAATGGGGGGATAAAACATGGGGTTTTGGTCTGACGGTTATAGCAACATGGGAGTAACGACATCCCATGATAAGTAAGTTACAAAGTCGTGAAAAGTGTGAAGCAGTTAATAAATAGTGGAATAATGGTTTCTCGAAGATTCCAAGGCGGTTAAGCCATTAACCCTACGACTTTCACTTCTCCACCTCTTCACTATCTCCACAACTTTACAAGGAAACGTGTGAGCCTTTTATTATTATAAATAGGCTACTCAGCCCATTTAGAAAAGATAACAAGCTTACAAATCTCTCAATATCTGTTATTTTTCTAAATAGTTATACTACTCTACACACAATTCAACACACTCGTTTCCTTCAACTTTCTTTGCTTCCCTCCCCTAAAATCAACCCATTTTCTCTCATCGTAACCGAAGCAGAGCGGAGCGACTGCTATCGTGGTTTAGGCTTGTTATCTACAATTTTGATCTCTAAATCTAAACAAAGTACTTTTGCAGTACATTGTTTTGCCTCGAATCAATTTTTAGGTACCAACAGTCACGATATAAGGAAATTTGTGCTTATAATCGTCTCAGGTAGGGAACTCCAAATCCACGTCACTTTGAGATTGGTTGTTATTCACATGAGTATCAACCCCAGTACCATGATGTTTATTTTTCGCATATGCAAGTGAACAATCACATGAAACAATGTATGATGGGGATTATAACTAGAGATGGTCTAGATTTGATCAAAGATGGAGAGTTCTAGAATGCCAAAGGTTATATGATGACGATGATCAGTTTTGTAATAACTCTCAATTCCATACAGAATATATAGATGATACACATGATAACCCTGTGGATCATTTTCCTAATTCCATAGATGAATCTATCTCAAAAGATCATTCACCCGACCTAGATGTTGTTCATGCAAGCTTGGACTTTCAAAAGTTACCTAATTTAGAGTTAGAATTGTGTGCTTCCAAAGTTTTATTGGATTACTTTGCATCCAAATACCCAGAGGATTTGCGTGTTCCTGACACCGTGCATGAACCAATTGATACTTTCCTAATCCCAATAGTATCTCCATATTTTGTTCTTTACACACTTCTATGTTTAGTAAAAACTTGGTTTAGGGGTAATTCTCTGTTTTTGATAGTTTCATTGTTTACACATTGTCATAGTATAAGTGTGAAGCTGCCATTTGTAAATATTATATTTTTGGTTGATCCCCAAATTTGCAGGTTGTTAGTTTATGGGGATCCTTTCTGTATATTCCAGTAGTCAGATTTTTATTTTCTTGTTTTTATTTTCTTTTTAGGATTTTTATTTATTTTCATTTTTGTATAACTTGTTATTACTATCGTTTGATTGTTCTACAGGGAATACTATTTTCTTGCGTCAGTCAGGTGAAACGTTCCAATCCATTTTCTTTGATTCATATTTGTCTTTCCTATTTATATATATTGCATGCCATTCTAGGTTGTACGGTTTGAAACATTGAGAACAATGTTAAATTTATGTTTGGGGGTATAGTTTCCGAAAATTGATGCCAATAAGATACTCCAAAATTTAGAAACTTGTGAACTATTCAGGATGACACTAACCATTCTAGATAGATGGACATATAGCTCTTATCTATAAGAATTTGTGTGCCCGAAAATGGTCTATTCATATTCAAATGCCCAACTCAGGTGTTAGAAATAAAATGAGCATATCTCGGAATCATCATAACCATATCACTTTCTGCTTTTATTTTTATAATTTTATGTTTCTCTAAATGATTTGGTGGGGTTATAGTATTTCCATAAAGTTCGTAGCTTTGATGCATTAGAATTTTATTTTTGTCAAAAAAAAATAAAACAAAATCCGACATTTGGAATGCAACAATTGTTTTCCCTGCCTCTGGCTCCTAAGGAAAGAGTCAAGAACAAAGAACATGATCCATGGGAATAATCACATTGCGAGCTGAAAAGAAACATTTACTTATATTCAAAAGATTTAATCATGTAACCGGGAATAAAAAAACAAATTATTACAAAAAAATCACAAAACAATGTACATAAATAATAAAAATAGGAACAGCCGATCCGGACTTTTATACAAATATTTTGGGAAAAATCGTTCACCTTAGTCAACATATGCACTCTTCATATCTTCCGTATTCATATTCTAATATATCAATGTGTTTGAATTTGATTGATTTTGAGCAATATGAACGTTGATAGTTTTCATCCAGTTTTGGAATGTTCAAAGATTATCTGAGTAGAGTTTAGCATTCTTAAATGAATTTCGTACGCGATTAATTATTTGTGTGTGACTAATGGATTTAAACCCTCACGAGACAAAAATCATCCGCTAAGGCCACTTATGGGTTTAAAGGCTTTTTACACATGCTAAGTGTAATCACCATTCCTGCGAAAGTGAGTTAGAATTTTTATTTTATTTTTAGATTAGTTTTGCTAGAGGACTAGAAAAATATAGGTTTAAAGGTATTTGATAAGCACTTAATTCGTATATTTTTACCGCTTGATCTATATTTGTTAGTGCTTTTTTTATACTAATATGTTGCTTTTGTGCTTTTATAGGTTATACACATAATTTCCAAAGTAACAAATAAATATAGCTAATTAGGCGATTATTATCAGGACCCGAAGAACATTAAAACACAACAGCTTCTTTTAATATCTGGACACATAATATTGTCATGCAAAATTGGTTCTTATGACTATTAGGATTTGGCTGACGGAGATAGAGAGGAGTGGACGTCTTGAACATATCAAAGTGAGGAGAAAAGAATGGGTCTTTCTTTTGGTTTTTTGGAAAACGAAAGAGGTTAGAATAAATGGTGAGACAGCACCAAAATGGAGGAATAAAAGAAAAAAATGAGAACCAATAAAGAAAAAAAAAGTGAGGCAAAGTGGCATAGACGGAATCTAACGCGGTCAGAGATAGTAATATTTTTCTTTTAGTTTTAACAGGTGGGATCGTATGGTTTAGTTGAGAGTGGCTCGTGTCAGACACTCCTCTTCTCACGCATGTGTATGACTTGGTAATTCAAGTTCCCCTTCTCTCGCTCCAGCTGGCTCAACAACTTCAGTTTGAAGCAGTCTTCTAAGACCTAGTATTTTCAGGATCATGATAACCGAACTCATTGTAAACATGTATATATATCACATTGTACAACATTAAGAAGTCATTAGAAATCATAAACACTAATATGGTATCAGAGCACTGATCCGAAAACACATCTTTTTTTTTTTTTTTTCTCTTCTTTCCTTTAATCTTTCACCATGACAGACACCATCAACGCAGCAAACAATGCATCTTCTCTTGTCAGCATCAACGTTGCTGCACAAGCGCCACTGAAACTCACAACCACAAACTATCTGTCATGGAAGATTCAATTCCAAACACTATTCGTAGGCTATGATCTCATCAAATACATTGATGGATCCTCTCAATGTCCACCCAAAGAAATCACACAGGAAACAACCACCATTCCAAACCCAGCGTACATCATTTGGAACAGACAGGACCATTTGATATTAAATGCCATTGTTGGATCACTTTCTCCACCTCTTATCCCTTTCATAGCAAAAGCTACCACCTCAAGAGAAGCATGGAATACCCTTGCTAACACCTACGCAAAGCCATCCAGAGGGCGCGTAAAACAAATCAAAACACAACTTAAGCATATTCTGAAGGGTTCTCTCTCCATTACAGACTTTATGAATTCTGTGAGAAGTAAGGCTGATGAACTTGCGCTTCTTGGCTCTCCAATGGATGATGAAGACATCACAGACAAGATACTTGATGGCTTAAACACAGATTACAAGGAATTGGTTCGCGCAGTTTAAGCACGAGACACCTCCATCACATTTGACGAGCTCCATGAGAAACTGCTGAATTTTGAAGCTACACTTCAACATGAAACTCATGATGAGCATTTTCCCATCACTGCCAATGTAAGTACAAGATCTACCAGACCCTGGCGTCCTCCATCAGCATCCAACACAAACAACTGGCGCCCCAACTACAACTCACAGACATACTCGCATGGCTACCGTAGCAATAGACCACCACCCTTCACAGCAGGCACCACCACCAACAATTTCCCCAGGCCACCTAGGCCTTATCTTGGTACCTGCCAAATTTGCCGCATCCAAGGTCATTCAGCTAAGCAATGCCCTTCGTATCGCATCATTCCAGCCACAGCATCCAACACCACTTCACCAATCACTCCATGGCAGCCACAGGCAAATGCGATCACTCATCATGCGTCCGACCAACCATGGCTTCTGGATAGTGGAGCGTCTCATCATGTCACGTCAGACCTTGACAATCTCTCACTCCACTCGCCTTATGCAGCAAATGATGACGTGATGATTGGAGATGGTACCAGCTTACCAATCACACATTCTGGTTCAACAACTCTTCCTACCTCTCAAACTATGTTTAAATTGGACAATGTCTTGTGTGTACCTTCCATGAGGAAGAACTTGATTTCAATATCTCAATTTTGTAACTCAAATGCTGTATCTATTGAGTTCTTACCCACTTCTTTTGTTGTGAAGGACCTTCGCACAGGCGTGCCCCTGATGAGAGGACCAACTAAAGATGGCGTCTATGAGTGGCCACTGCATCCACAAAAACTAGCCTTCTCTACACTCAAGCTCAACACTGTATACTGGCATCATAGGCTTGGCCATCCTGCATTTCCCATCCTAAGGCAAATTGTGTCCACAAATCACTTGGGACAACTTCCCAAGCACTCTTCCAATTTTTCTTGTAATTCCTGCTTATGCAATAAGAGTCACAAGCTCCCATTTTCGACTTCAACTCTAGTTTCCACCAAGCCTCTTGAAACAATATTTTCAGATGTATGGACTTCTCCTGTTCTTTCAACAAATAAATTTAAGTACTATGTCATTTTTGTTGATCACTTCACTAGATATGTTTGGTTTTATCCTTTGCATCACAAGTCAGATATTAACTCCATCTTCATCAAATTCAAAGCTCTAGTTGAAAACTACTTCAACTCATCCATAAAAACACTTTATTCAGACAACGGTGGTGAATACATTGGCTTACGCCACTTTCTATCCTCTTCCGGAATTACACATCTCACAACTCCTCCACATACACCACAACACAACGGTCTCTCTGAGAGAAGACATCTTCACATCGTGGAGACAGGCCTAGCCTTGCTTTCTCATGCCTCACTGCCACTTTCCTTCTGGTCATATGCACTAGCCACAGCTGTCTATCTAATTAATCGTATGCCCACCTCCACATTGCAACATCTTTCCCCATACCAGAAATTATTTCAATCCCCTCCAAACTACTCAAAACTGAAAATCTTTGGTTGCCTGTGCTATCCATACTTGCGTCCTTACACTATGCATAAGCTAGAATCTCGCTCCACACCATGTATCTTTGTTGGTTATTCTCTAACCCAAAGTGGGTATTATTGCCTTGATCCATCAACATCTAAAGTTTATGTCTCAAGACATGTTAAATTTCTTGAAAACCAATTTCCCTATGCATCACTTTCTGCATCGAGCTCAATTTCCTCGTCTGCCCACATAGACACATGGATTCCTCCTCCCATTCCTATTGTACAACCACAGAGGCAGCAGCAACCAGAGTCGCAGCAACCACTCATAGCACCAGCTAATGTACTCCTCGAACAAGGGCCCCCATGTGAAGCTTCTTCCTCAACTACTGCCTTGCACATCATTCCCACTTCTCCAATTTCTCCTGGTGAGTTGCCTCAACCTCATATTACTCCTGTAGCTGCTCAACCCACGCATACAATGACCACAAGGGCCAAAAATAACATCCACAAGCCGGTTCAAAAGCTGAATTTGGTCACTAAATTGGTTGCGTCCGACGCTCCAGAACCCACTACAGTAACTCAAGCACTTGCTTCCCCGGAATGGCGTGCATCCATGACTGATGAATTCAATGCCTTAGTCACAAATGGCACCTGGGATCTTGTACCACATGAACTGCATCAAAATGTCGTGGGCTGTAAATGGATATTTCGCACAAAACGTAAGAGTGATGGCTCTATTGAAAGGCATAAAGCTCGATTGGTGGCTAAGGGTTTTCACCAACGTCCAGGGGTGGATTATATGGACACCTTCAGTCCTGTGGTTAAGCCCACAACTATACGTGTGGTTCTTAGCTTGGCAACTTCTCGCAATTGGACACTACGTCAACTCGATGTCAACAATGCGTTCTTGCAAGAAAATCTCTCAGAAACTGTGTATATGCAACAGCCACCAGGTTTCATTGACCAAGATCGGCCCTCTCATGTTTGCAAGCTCCACAAAGCCATATATGGCCTCAAACAAGCCCCACGAGCATGGTACCATGAACTCAAACTATTTCTCCTTCACTGTGGCTTTGAGAATTCGCATGCAGATGCGTCACTTTTTGTGCTACAATCCTGTGGCAAGCTCATATATCTGCTTGTCTATGTTGATGATATCATCATCACAGGATGTGACCCTCAAAATGTCAATTCTTTCATTGACACGCTTGCTCGACGTTTCTCACTTAAAGATCTTGGAAAACTGACCTATTTTTTGGGTGTGGAGGTGGTTTACAATTCGCAGGGTATTCTCCTTTCTCAAAGACGATACATTATTGATCTACTTGCCAAGACTAAAATGCTTGCTGCAAAACCTGTGCTCACTCCCATTCCTACCACACCACAATTGAGTCTGCACTCAGGGACTCCCCTCACAGATCCCACTGCATACCGTACAATTGTTGGCAGTCTCCAATATCTCTTGCTCACGCGGCCTGATATGAGCTTTGCCGTAAACAAGCTCTCTCAATACATGCATTCTCCAAGCACTATTCACTGGCAGTTTCTCAAGCGTCTACTACGCTACCTCTGTGGCACACTTAATGAAGGAATTCAATTCTATAGGGCTTCTCCTTTAAGCCTACATGCCTTCTCTGACCATCTCCATCACAGGTCTTCACCTAATGTCCAAGCATTTTCTGATGCTGATTGGGGAGGCAACAAAGATGATTTTTCGTCTACAAGTGCCTACATTATCTACCTTGGCCGCAACCCAATCTCCTGGAGCTCAAACAAACAGAAATCCATTGCAAGATCTTCCACGGAAGCAGAATATCGTGCTGTGGCCAACACAGCTTCTGAGATCAACTGGCTGTCCTATCTACTATCTGATCTTCAGGTGCACCTGTCTACCTGCCCGGTCATCTACTGTGACAATATAGGGGCCACTCAGCTATGCTCAAACCCAGTTTTTCACTCAAGAATGAAGCATGTTGCCATCGACTTTCACTTCATCAGAGATCAAGTTCAAAGTGGCATTCTACGCGTTGCTCATGTCTCCTCTGCTGATCAGTTGGCAGATGCACTTACCAAGCCCTTGTCACATGCTAGATTCATCCATCTAAAGTCCAAGATTGGTCTCCTACAGCGGCGTCCATCTTGAGGGGGCCTGTCAGACACTCCTCTTCTCACGCATGTGTATGACTTGGTAATTCAAGTTCCCCTTCTCTCGCTCCAGCTGGCTCAACAACTTCAGTTTGAAGCAGTCTTCTAAGACCTAGTATTTTCAGGATCATGATAAACGAACTCATTGTAAACATGTATATATATCACATTGTACAACATTAAGAAGTCATTAGAAATCATAAACACTAATAGCTCGGTTAGTGAGGGATTGAAAAGAAAAGCAAGTGGGCGTACTTTCTTAGAGTTGGGAGTTGACGTCAATAGTAGAGAAAGGTGTGGGCGAACAGTGTAAAAGAGAAAAATAAATAAAGATATAAGAGGGAGTCTGGACGGAAATCGAAGGAGGGGGGGGCGACTGTGTTTTAGTATGAAGTCAGAGGAGAGAGAAGGGGTTTTTTATAGCGGGGGCTCTGATTTGTGCGCCGGAAATAGGATTTCTTTTTAGTTTTCTCAAGGAGACGGAGAAGGTAGTTGGTTGAAGTGGGAGGACAAAAATATTGAAATTGAAGAGGCGCACTGTAGAGGGATACTGATTTTGTAGCTAGGGTTTTATGGTAGACTTTTAACATTAACTTTGAATGAATTATATTTAGCACAAAGGCTACTATGAATTGATTTGATTAATTTTATAATGTTGTTTATTGATTAATCAAAAAATGAGTTGTTGCTTCATCGGTTTTGTACGATACAATAACCTTTATGCGTAATTGATAGGATCACAAATATATTTGTCTCATTGTTTGATATTTCATGCTTGGGTTAATTCCTTTGATGGAGTATGCTTAGAATAACCAAGTATTATTTGTGAAATAATATTTACATTCATATAATTTTATCGCTAATGCAATTTGATGGTGCATGTTTGGATTTATCTTTTGATGTGATATGCTTATAGTATACCAGTGATTTTGCGACTTTATACTCAAAATATGTGACGTCGGTAGAGCGGAGAATATTAGGAATTATCTTTCTTTTCAAAGTAGAAATAGTGGTGGATACTATAAACCCTGGTTACCGACTCTCTCGTCGTATTTACTTTATTAGTTTAGTTTATTTTCTCTGTTATTATTCTTTTAAAAATCAGAAATTCATATCTTGTTGGTTAGCCGATTAGGAATATTGGCTACAATATTTTTTTCGCTCCATGCAGGTTTGACCCGTACTTGCCATTGTCTACATTGTAGACGCCGTGCAATTATGGTTATTATTTATATACGTTTTTCGGGCCTATCATTAATTCTAGTGACAAAACTCTTTACATATGGAAAATACAAGAATTAATAAAAAAAATTTACATAACATAACAATTTTAGAATTCTATCTCCATGCGCTTGATCTGAGTTTCAACAACATCTTCTTGATATGCAATTATTCAAAATAAATGACGTTGTTGAAACATTTGAATAACAATTCTACTCCCCCTAAAGGTGAGCTAGGCATATATTCCATCTGAAAAAAATATTTATTCAATTCATAGTATACAGATACTATACAGCATGACATGTTTCTCCCCCTGAATCAGTATTTTATCTTTTTTTTTTTGTTAGAAATATACTTTTTACAACACATATGTTCTTTCTGAAATGATTGGAATCACTCCACACTCTATACATTTCGTCCCCTTTTTATCATGTAAAATGACAACAAGTATTTTGAAATAACTTCACAAGTTCATAAAAACTCTATTCAACCTATAAGAGTCTAAGCCAATCGGAGGTCTAACATACCATCTTCGACAAGTTAGCTAAGGTCAGAATTAACTTAGATTTTTATGAGGAAAAAAAATTACTTGAAGTAGTTTTTCCTAACTTTGGTAAGCCAAACTAGGATCAGAATTAACTTAGTTACTTATCAAGAAAGCTATTAACCAAATTAATACTTCCCTAGTTTCGACAAGTCTAACTAAAATCGAAATCGGTGTAGTTACTTGTCATAAATAATATTTCCCTTTAAATCCACAACTGTGAGACCCCAAAAATTTTTCTCGAGTTTAACTTAACCGTTAGTTACATTCTACGTTTATAGTTCCTAAATGTTTTATACGAGTGTCTTTAACACTTATAGATTTCTCATAAGAAATTTTAGTCCCTAAATTGAAATGTCAACCTAGTTCAAATTTGTAGGTGCTTAAATAGCTAAGCATGCAGCCAAACATGTGGCACGTTCTTGTCAACAAAAACGGAGAAAACTAGGTTCACAGAGGGGAGATTTGGGAGAGAAAAGGGATATCACCGTTAGGGTTCTATCAACCCACACATCATCAACAACATTTGCTCTCAAACTGCCTCTCTTTTTCCACCACCGTTACATGATTCATCATGGTTTTACCCTCTTCTCTAACTAACATTTCTGGTTTTCATCTTTCTCTATCTATCCTACAAAAGAATATTAGTTGTCCCCTTGTTTGATAGGGGTGGTTTTTTGAACATCAAATCATGCATACAGAAAAACATTCAGAATCAAATCAAATGTGATGTTAAAATGGTGGCGATGATTTCAAAGAGGAGAAGATTAATGAAGTCCTTACAATTTTCGTTGGTTTTAGAAGATTGGGTTTACCTCATATTTGAGTTAGCAGCAAGGAAATGAGAATCCAGGGAAGAAGTGGTACTTCTGTAGATGGATTTTGGTCAAGTATCTTGGCTTGAAATTTTAGCTAAAGTTGTTGTTGCTGCAACTGATTATTGTGGCCGAGTTGATGGGTGTATATGAGTTCTGAATGTATTAGAAGACATGGGTTTGCATTAGATTTTAATTTTGCAAGGAAGGAGACTTAAAAAAAAAGGGGTTTATACATTAACAGTTAATGTGTTCTTTTGTCAGCAGCAGGACGCACACAATGTGCTTGATGAAATGCCTGAACGAGTAATTCTTCACTGCAAGGTTCAGCCTCGACCAGTCTACTGCTCTAAGTTCACCAAGGTTTGTTGCTTCTCTAACCATGGTCTATGAGTGTGTTTAAAAGGGTTAGGAGCTTGTTTTGGGAAGTTAAGATAAACAGGGAAACAAGTGGTTCATGCTATGGAGTCTGTTGGTGAATGGATGTGAAATTGAGGATCTTAATCATGGCTCATGTTCTTAGCAAACTGATGAATTGGGTAACTTACAACCACCATTAAGTACTTTAATATCTATTTGATTTTAGAAATTATAGAACTTTTAGTGAACAATTTGTATTGAACATCTATTATACAACCTTGTAAACCCTTGAATGTCTATTTTTCTTTTATTAATATCGTTAGATCCAGTGGTTGGATTATGATGAAATTTTGGTATGCTTTGCTTAATTAAGTCATAATGATACGTTCAAAATTTCAAGAAGATCAGGTCATATTTACTGTTGCAAAGATTGAATAAACTGAAAACGTTGTGTGCTGAATTCAGAATCTGGACACTCAACTGTTTGTAATGTTTCTCATCATCCGCTTATCAGATAAAGCTGAAATTTTAATATGATGTTTATATCCATATAGGTGAAATACTGTAAAATTTTCATGAAGTTATGATCTCTTTAGGTACCCTAAACAACTGTGTTACAGAGTCTCTAGGTACAAAATTTGGTTAGAACATGGATAGGTTTGATACCTCTAGTTTTGAAGTTAGGTTGAACAAAATTAGTTTATTTTTGGATATGATAAACCCATTTACATGATGATACTAGTGTAGAAATTTCAAAGCAAGTTGATCTTGGGAACTACCCCTAATAGGCAATGTTCTTCAGATTCGACTGTAGGATTGCAGCCTGAACTATGCATATAGAATCCGTCATTACTTGATATCTAACCGTCACTTTCAGTTCAAATTTTTATAGCACGTCCCTGGTGTAGTTGTAAATGTATGGTTAAAATTTCATCATGTTCCTACAAGTATAAGACATGTTTTTGACAGGGACAACAGACTATGTTCCCAGGACATATTCCTGAATTTTCATGTATATGGTTGAAGTCTTGTGTTATGTTTGAATGTGTTGAACAATTTGAATGTTTTATATAATTGATATTATATATTGCAGCCTGTAGAGATAAATTGAAAGGTGTAGAGCTAAATTGAAAGGCGTGGACGCACTGTGAATGGATTTTGTTAAGCAATCATAGTCTTGTTTATATTCAATATAACGGTTGATGGTAGATTGTAAGCATATGGACCTGTTTTAATGCCAAGGAGGTTAGAGAACTATAAGTTATATTGCAGGTCATATATAGGTTGTCTTAATTTGAGTAGGATGGCTTGGTTATTAGTTAATGAATAACATGGGATTGAAGATTTGATAATCTCGCATTTTATCTTCTTTGGTGTTCTTGTTGATACCATTTTATCTCCTGAGGAGATCTACAATTTGAAATGTCATAGGACTATTGTATCAATGGTCTGCCAATTTCTAACATGGGTTAAAATAACCTTGTGATAAGGTGCTAATTTCATTATTTTTTAGTATTTAGCTACTGTACACACTTGGGTATACAAAGAAAGAGACGTTTAAGTCTTACTCTTGCATAGTTAGCCACACTAACCGTAATGGTGGGATAATAGAGTTGACTGTTTATGGAACTTGTGCTTGTTGGGCAAGTTATTGATGTGTCTCCATCTGTGTTAGTCTACTGTTAAGATTATTACTAGTCACAGTAATTTTAATCCTTGCCTACGGTATTTGTATTAATACAGACTCTGATATTTACAGTTTCATACTTACATTTCCCGTGACAGGTACAATTACTTACAGTTCAAACGGAAACATATTCTGGTATTTGTATTGTTGATTTTAAGTTGCAGGTACAGGTACAAACATAAATGATGGTATCTTGTTCATCAATGGATAGTTTCCAAGGTGATCGTTGGTGATGGGATGTGCTAGGGATAGTTGTTGCTATGCAACTCATACTATCCAAATTATCTAACTTACTGCTACATTTAGAGATAGTTACTGCCTTGGGTAAGCAGTTCATACTATCTTAGAGATTGTTTCTGCTACGACAAGCAGTTCATACAATCTATATAAGAGATGGTTTCTATCAAAATAGGATAGTTCAGATCATATAATAAGAGATAGTTACTACCAGAGAGGGTAGTTCATACTATCTAAACTAAAGAAAACGAACTACGGTCGTGCTTGATCCCTTCGAGCAATGGAGAGGGTACGTAGGCAGCCGCTATGCGGTTCAGCAAAACTTCTTAAGGTTTTTCATATCGTCGGGAAAGAGTTGGTTACTTCCAAGCAGTTCATACCATCTATTCGGAGATGATTGCAATCTTAGCAATTTATATCGTTGGCAAGAGGTAGTTGCAGTTAGCCTACTGGATGTTCATACTACCTTGAGAGATGATTGTAACCTCAAAGAGGTTACAATCATATCATCTAATAAAGAAATGAAGGGTGATTGTTCGATACTAACTCATATCACCGAACGAGACTTGGAGATGATTGTTTCCATTTAGAGGCAACTCATATCATCTGAGAAGAATGGTTATTGTTTATAATGACAGTTTATACCATTGATCTGGAAATGATTACTAACTCTTTTGAGTAGTTCATATCATTTGAAAAAGATAATCGGTTGAGCTTGACCTAGTACTGTGAATTTCCAGGATCACTGGGGATCTCACCTACAGGTGGCTATCTGGAAGACCGTCGCTGGAACGGGGGTAGACAGCGGAACTGATCATCCCCACCCGTCGCTGGAACGATGTGTGTTGTCAGGCTTGCTAGCTCCCATTTACGAGGGGCAACCCGGAAGACCATTAACTGTAATGATGACCGTTAGCTGTAACGACGGAAAGAGAACCTCTCAGTAGAAGCGATGGAAATCATTTGTCGGACTCGATGGCCCTTACGAAATTGTGGACTCTTTTGGTATACCGGGGTATACGGTATGGGACGTATGCTCAGAAGGTCCCAATTGACTTCACGACGAATATCACGGGATTTCTTAGTACTATGGTGAAGGACATATGATCAGAGAATCCTAACCCTCAAATCAGTGAGATTTCTGTTCAACAGAGTCTCAGTATCTTAAGTTTGGTGTTTTATAAGAGATGATTGGTAATTCATATCATCTGTTGGTATCGATAAATATCAGAAATGATATCAAAACTGTAAAGCCGTTGGAAGGATTCGATGACCCTTAAAATATAAAAGTTATGTTTGCATGCTTATAAAGCATTTTGAATTAAATCGATGAACATTTGCTTGGTAAGATCGAATTGGTTCGAAAAATTTAAAAGTTCGGTTTCTCGAGTGGCGTATCGGGAAGTTGGAGCTGGCCTAATGGACCATAACCCGACCCATTGGAAGTAAAAATTTCCGGTCTGTCACAACAACCACATTCCCCATAAAGATATATCATCAAATACAAGTTCAATAATAAAACCTGTGCATGGTATTTATTGTTGCAACAAAAAATCAACACAAAGACAACATTTACCCGACAAAGGTTAAAACATGATCTTGGTCAATACTTGCCACAAAATAGACTAAAAACGATCACAAACTCCTTGAGGAGTTGGTAATAAATTTTGAAAACAACAATAAACTTTCTAAGATTTTCAAAGGATAGTCTATCCGATGGTTTGGTGAGAATATCATCCAGTTGTCGTTCTAACCCCATCCTCATATAGTTATCTACTGAAAGGTTATCGAATATCAATACGTTTAATTCGAGAGTGTTTGACAGGACTCTTTGTTAAGCGAATTGCACTGGAATTATCGCATAAAATACTCACTGTTTGAATATTGATTTTATAGTCAATGAGAATTTGTTTCATCCAAAGTAGTTGAGTGCAACATGTTCCTACAACAATGTTCTCTGCTTCACATGTAGATATCGGTTGAGAGTTCAGTTTCTTACATGTAGAGTTCAGTTCCTCCTGGCATGTTTTTGCGATCTTCCACACATCTACCCCAGTCAACATCTAAATAAGAAATTAGACTCTTATTGGTGTCCATAAAATATGACAAATCATAGTCAACCGTTCCAAGTACACATCATATGATTCGCTTTATAACTTTAATATGACTAATTTGGTTCAGTTTGAAATATTGCATAACATCTTACACTGAAAGCAATGCATGGTCTTGTTCCAGTGGGATACAAAAAACTTCCAATCATATCTATATTGTGTTTGATCGACGGATTTTTCATTGATTCAGATTGAAGCTTTCCAGTGGTTGGCACAGGGGTGGTCATAGGAGTTTCATCTTTTGACCCATACTTATCAACAAGATTTCTAACATACTTTTCTTAAAATATAAAAATACCATCTTTTCATTGTTGTATCTGTAATCCTAAAATATATGACAGTTCTCCTTTCGAATTCATTGCCCATGAGTGCTAGGAATTTATCGGTATAAGATTTTCGAGGTTGACACTAGATGATATCATCAACATATATATGTGCAACCAAAATATCTTTTGATTTCCACTTCGTATACAATTTTTTGTTATCACCTCCTCTAGAGAACCCTTTTTATAAGAGAAAATAAGTTAGTTTGTCATACCAGGATCTAGAAGATTGTTTCAGTCCATACAATGCCTTGTCGAGTTTAAGTACATGTTCATGAAAAAAAGGATTATCAGATCTTTTTGATTGAATAAGATAGACTTCTTCTCTGGTATCCCACTCAAGAAAAACATACTTAATATTCATTTAAAAGAGTTTTATTTTTAGATTGCATGCATATGCTAGCAGGAATCAAATCGATTTTAGCCGAGCAACATAAGCAATTGTTTCATCAAAATCTATTAGCTCAATTTGTGAGTATCCTTGTGCTATAAGTCTAGCCTTATTTGGAACAACAATACCATATTCATCAGACTTATTTTTGAATATTCAAGAGTAACTAGAGAAAGTCTTAACATTTTTTTTGTTTTGTCTTCAATACGTCTTCAAGTATTCAAGAGTAACTTGTTTTTGTTTTGTCTACAATACGTCTTCAAGAATTCAAGAGTAACTAGAGAAAGTCTCAACATTTTTTTGTTCGTAGTCTAACCCAACGAAGTTGACTATAGTAATCTTCTCAAGCGACTTTGAGTTTTAAAATTAAAATTGACAACCAAACTTGACTAACCAACGCTTAGTGGGTTCAAACGATTAGTGATCTAACAAGTAGGATAAACACCTCTTCCGTAATATCAGGAGTGTCTAAGGATAAATCAAGAATTCGAGTCTATCCTCAGCAGTTGATTCCATGTGACGTACTATATCTTCCTTGTGTGAGTAGAAGGATACTCACATGTCTCATAAACCACTATCCCTAAACCCAAAAGATATCCCCCCATGTTGTGACTTAGTCAGCCTTCATATATGATTTTTTGTTGTGATATTCTCTGAAATAGAGGAACATTCGTGTTTGTACATTTGTAGCCGGCTTGAGTCATGATGAGATCTCGAGGTAGCTTAATGTAGCCCTGTGTGTCATATGTAGAGTACAATCTTAGTTGAGGTCGAGTGTCGACCTAATATAGTTGTTATTTAAGAGAGATGAAAGGCATGGACAACTATAAAGAGAGGATGTGGAAAGGTCGGTCCTGAAGAGAAGTTGTGGCCTTATTTGGTTGAGGTCAAATGTTGAGCTGGTTGTCTGTCGAATATTAGATAAGAAAATGCAAAGATTAATATCAAGCGAAGAGCGGAGGCATGATAGTACATTATGGTGGGATGAAGTTCTGAAGCCGTTAACATGTTTGCAAACTCTAGACGTTGTTGAGTTTCTGAACATGTTTGTAAACTCGAGACATTGTTGAGATTAGACAATCTCATGAGTCTCAGATATCATGATTGTTTTATAATATGCTCTAGACCCGGGGAGACGTTATAGAGCCTTGAGCTTGAACGAACACCCGGGGTGACGTCATATAATATTATGTTTAATCAAAGACTCAGGGTGACGTTACATAGTCTTGTGCTTGATCAAATACCCGTGATCTTGTGCTTGATCAAATAACCCGAGTGACGTTATAGAGTCTTTGATAGCTTGACCATGACACTCATCCGTAGGGATGGAATGATTTATTATAGAAACGAATAGATTAGGAATGAGTCGCGCCTTCGTTGAAGTTGAACCTCGGGTTACGTATTAAGGCTAGCTTGAATCATGTCTTGAGCTTAACTTCGAGTCTTGTCTTAGAACCAGGTTTGACTCTTACCTTATGTATAAGCTTGAGTCTGAGTGTAGGGTTGAACCTCATTTCAGGATTGGATAAAGCTCAGTCTACGTCTTGGCTTAACTGAAGCTTCGTCTTAGGCTTGGATGAAGCCTCGTTTCCATCTTGGATGTAGTCTTTTCTCAATCCGTCTTGGCTTAAGCCTTGTCTTCTGCTTGGCTGAGCCTTGTCTTAGTCAGGCTTAGATGAAGCTTCGTCTCCGGCTTGGATGAAGCCTTTCTTGACTTGTCTTCATCTTAGGCCTGGGCCTGAGCTGCGCTTTGTGAGACTTGAAGGTTGAGATGTATTTTTACGAGAATTATGTGTGTCTTGACCAAGTAGACAAGCTTGGACCGTCCTAGTCGGTTCAAAATGACCATTTTATACCTGGTCAAAAAAATTCACCATCTACAACGTTATAGATATTGTTTATGGCATATTATTAGGATTTCTATAAAAAAAATTATCTTATGTAACCAGCTAGTTTGTTTCGGAGTTCGCAATGTGCTTATATAGGTATGAGAGAGTTGAGAATCTCGAGCATGGTTGGGAGACATTGCTTGCGGATCATGAATTAAAGAACAGTAAGTGGTTATTAACATTGTATCAAAAATATTAATAATGGACATCAGTCTACACAGATGATGTATTTTATGCAGAAATGCATACAACATATTAAAACATAGTGAGAGCATAAAACCTTTTTTTAATGAATTATTGAATAGAAATTATGTTTGTGTGAGTTTGTCCGATAATATGAAAGAGTTATGCTTGCAAGACAAGAATCATAAAATAACATGGATTACGAAACAAATTATTCAAGACCAATTTTGAGATTTCAAATGGGTATTGAATAAGATGTGGCTTTAGCATACACAAAAACAATTTTTCAATTTTTTTTCCAATATCAGTTGTCACGGACCAGAAAATTCCGCCTCCGGTGCGGTACGCTGGGAAGGCCAGAACTCCCCGATGCGCGGCCTGAAAGATAGTAATCGGACCTTAAAGTTTAACTTCTCAATGGCAAATGCAGGTATATTTTCATTTGCAAGCATGGTACTCGAAATGTAGTTTCCATACCGTTTCAATTCACCCTTTTTCTCCAAAGGGTACAAGGCCATTAAAACCAATGGTGAATGCCTTTGGCAAGTATCACATACTTATAAGCATTGTCCAGGCCTAACTCATGCCTTGGACTAGAACCTAGGTCATTTCAAGCCTATTTTTTTGATTCATCAACTCTGCTTCGACCATGCGCTGGAGCCTGCATTAATCTTGCTCTTGCCAAGGGTGCGACATCAAGGCACATTTCATTCCATGTCATAAAAGTTGATATTAAGTATGAAGAATCCATCGAATGGAATTGCAACTAACTCATCAAGTGTGGCAACAAACATCTCTTGAATTGGCATTGCCGAGCAAGATGATACGAGTTACGATAATATCGCAATCACCTCTAAATTAGATGATATGAGCGACAAGGTGCTGCACCTCAATACATTGCATTGCAGCCGCCTACGTATCCAACCCGTATTTTGAAGGGATCAAGCATGACCATAGTTCATCCGGATACAGACAAGCAACTTAAGCCTATTAAGGAAAAACCAACATCGATTCCAACTTCGTTGTAAGGCCAAAGGCCACACTAAGCCTATTCCTCATAGGCCAATGAACTTTAGCAAAGTATGCACAGGCTTGTGCATACCTATCACTACTTAGCATGCATAATGCATTCTTGAGTACGCAATACGGATGAATGATGCTTTTGCATAATTCAAGCTTGCTCGGGTAAGCTACAAGCATATTGATGCTTAAGCATCAAGTTTGCACCAACGTATAGACCACACCGCGTATATGTGCATTACCGCTCATGCACATTCAACCACAGCTCCCTCCCTACATATGTCTTAATCGCATTTCCATATATTTGGTATAGAAGGGTAAGGGACATCCATCAACTGCACTTTTTAGTAGTGCATACTCAGGTACACATCACGGATTAGTGAAACTTCCTCGGGTACAGTTCCTCGGGTACACTTCACAACAATTGAAATGCTTGTTTGGTAAGCGTCCTCGGGTACGCTTCATCGATTTCCAAGCAATGAATCCTCCCTATATATGTTTTGTTCGTATTTCTACAAGTGGATATAAGGAGGGTAGATGACATTCATATACTGCCCTTTCTAGTGATGCATTCTCGGGTATGCATCACGGCATAATAGTGTCTTAGCACTATAACGCGCTCTCGGGTATGGAACATAAGGTTAGTGATGCATTCTCAATCATGCATCACGACATAAAAGTGTCTCAACACTATAATGTGTTCTCGGGTAAGCTTCATGAATCTCCAACCAACACCTCCTCCCTATATATGTCTTATTAGCATTTCTACAAGTGGATATAAGGAGGGTAGATGACATTCATCTACTGCACTTTTTAGTGATGCATTCTCGGGTATGTATCACGGCATAATAGTGTGTAGCACTATAATGCATTCTCGGGTATGCAACATATGGTTAGTGATGCATTCTAAATCATGCATCACGGCATAATAGTGTCTTAGCACTATAATGCGTTCTCGGGTAAGCTTCATGAATTTCCAACCAACACCTCCTCTCTATATATGTCTTATTAGCATTTCTACAAGTGGATATAAGGAGGGTAGATGACATTCATCTACTGCACTTTCTAGTGATGCATTCTCGGGTATGCATCATGGCATAATAGTTCCTTAGCACTATGATGCACTCTCGGGTACGCAACTTAAGGTCAATGATGCATTCTCAATCATGAATCCCAGCATAATAGTGTCTTAGCACTATAATGCGTTCTCGGGTATGCAATATTGGGTCAATGATGCATTCTCGATCATGCATCACGGTATAATAGTGTCTTAGCACTATAATGCGTTCTCGGGTATGCAACATTGGGTCAATGATGCATTCTCGATCATGCATCACAATATAGTAGTGCATTAACACTATAATGCATTTACGGATATGCAGCATTGGGTCAGATATGCATTCTCAATCATCCATCACGGTATAATAGTGCATTAGCACTATAATGCATTCTCGGGTACGGAACATTGGGTTAATGATGCATTCTCAATTATGCATCACGGCATAATAGTGCATTAGCACTATAATGCATTTCGAGTGTGCAACATTGGGTCAGTGATGCATTCTCAATCATGTATGATGGCATAATATTGCATTAGCACTATAATGCACTCTCGGGTATGCAACATGAATTGCCAACCATTATCTCTTCCCTATATATGTTTTTATTACCATTTCTATAAGTAAATATAAGGAGGGTTAGGGGCATTCATCGACTGCACTTTTTATTTATGCATACTCAGGTATGCATCACATCACAATAGTGCCTCAGCAGTATGAGGCGCTCTTGGGACGTGTCAAGGCCATTTGTGCCTTTCCCGGGTAAGGGTCATTTTTCACTTGTGATGCATTCTCGAGTATGCATCATGCATAATAGTTCCTTAGCACTATAATTCAAGGTCAATGCACTTACACCCTGATGCATTCTTAAGTAAGCTTTATAAGCTTAGGGTGAAGCTTTATACCATGTCACGACACGTCCCTGAGTAAGCGTCATGCGAAAATTACGGGTGTTACATTCTTACCACCTTCAAAGAATTTTATCCCTGAAATTCAACTCAAAAACTATTGTAGACAAGCTTCATCAATTTGGATTTCCTGCGCATATGTCCCATACCATGATGCACAGAAATCATGCAAGGGTCCAATGTTTCTTATTGAACACAAATTAGAACCTTCTGAATATGCGTTCCATTCCGCATATCCCGGAAGCCTAATAGGGTCTATAGTTGTCTTAAACGCCGATTAAGACCTTCCAAACATACGTCCCATACCGTATGCTCGAGGATCAGAATAGGTTTTACAAATCTATCAAGAAAAATCAATTTGGATCCCTAAACATATGTCCCATAACGCATGCTCAAGAATGCAAAAGGATTTACTCAACGCGAGATCTTAAGTGGTTGTCCCATACCATACACTTAAGAGTCCCCAAAGTTCACAAGGATTGAAAGGGTCATCGAATATGACAAGCAATATTTTACTTAGTACTGTAAGGAGCAAACTCAAATGCCAGAGGAGTCAGATGCAAGCCTACCGTTACAGCTAAAGGTCTTCCGGGTTGCCACTCGTAAGTGGGAGCTAGCAGGCATGACAACACACACTGTTACATCGACGTGTGGGAATGATCAGTCCCGTTTCTACCACCGTTCCAGCAACGGTCTTCCGGGTTACCAACAATATGGTAAAAGAGCCTAATAAGACCTGGCAAACTCATAGTACACTCGAGCGCGTCCAAATGTCAGTGAAGTAAGTATCGTAGTAGTTATAATTTTTCTTAGCACATGCGCTTGGCCTGATTTTCCAACACAAAATTTACAAAGTAACTGAAAAAACAGTCACAAACTCTTCATTTATGCAAAAGTTGGCCTACTCTTATAACTTTTTTTTTTCCTTTTTCCTCTGAAGGAAAATTTTTGTAGTCACATTACAAACACTCACTTGACGACTCCACAACGCACAGTCCCTAGTGTTTTCTCGGAACTTGCTCTGATACTATTTTTCACGGACCGGAAAATTTCGCCTCCAGCGCGGTGCACTGGGCAGGCCAGAACTCCTTGATGCGCGACTTGAAAGATAGTAACCGGACCTTAAAGCTTAACTTCTCGCTGGAAAATGCAGGTAGATTTGCTTTTCCAAGCATGCTTTCCAAGCATGATACTCGAAACGTTGTTTCCATACCGTTCCAACTCACCCTTGTTCTGCAAATGGTACAAGGCCATTAAAACCAATGGTGAATGCGTTTGGCAAGCATCACATACTTATGAGCATTGTCCAGGCCTAAATAATGCCTTGGACTAGAACCTAGGCAATTTCAAGCCTACTTTTCACTTGATAAACTCTGCTTCGACCATGCGATGGAGTCTGCACTGATCTTGCTCTTACCAAGGGTGCAATATCCAGGTACATGCGATTCTATGTCGTAAAATTTGATAGGAAGTATGAATAATCCATCGAATGGAATTGCAACTACCTCATAAAGTGTGGCAACAAACATCTCTTGAGTTAGCATTGCCGAGCCAAATGATACGAGTTACCGTAATTTCATAATAGCCTCTAAATTAGATGATATGAGTGACAAACATTACGGCTGCCTATGTACCCAACCGGTACCTTGAAGGGATCAAGCATGACCGTAGTCCATCCAGATAGAGACAAACAACTTAAGCCTATTAAGGCAAAGCTAACATCGATTCCAACTTCGTTGCAAGGCCAAAGGCCAAGCTAAGCCTAGTCTGCATAAGCCAAGGAACTTTAACAAAGTATGCACAGGCTTGTGCATAACTATCAGTACTTAGCATGCACAATGTATTCTCGAGTACACAACACGGATGAATGATGCTTTCACCT
Organism: Papaver californicum; assembly: GCA_023531435.1. Taxonomy (NCBI): domain Eukaryota; kingdom Viridiplantae; phylum Streptophyta; class Magnoliopsida; order Ranunculales; family Papaveraceae; genus Papaver; species Papaver californicum. The sequence continues at coordinate 2,309,454 of JAJJMC010007139.1, read as the reverse complement.
AATTCAAGCTTGCTCGGGTAAGCTACAAGTATACTGATGCTTAATAATCAAATTTGCACCAACGTATTGGCCACACCGCATATATATGCATTACCGCCCATGCACATTCAACCAAAGCTCCCTCCCTATATATGTCTTAATCGCATTTCCATATATTTGGAACAAAAGGGTAAGGGATATCCATCTAATGCACTTTTTAGTAGTGCATATTCGGATGCACATCATGGATTAGTGAAGCTTCCTCGGTACGCATCCTCGGGTATACTTCACAACAATTGGGATGCTTGCTTGGTAAGTATCCTCGGGTACGTTTCATCGATTTCCAACCAACGACTCCTCCCTATATATGTTTTATTCGCATTTCTACAAGTGGATATAAGGTGGGTAGACGACATTCATCTACTGCACTTTCTAGTGATGCAGTCTCGTGTATGCATCACGGCATGATAGTGTCTTACCACTATAATGCGATTCTCGGGTATGCAACATAAGGTGAGTGATGCATTCTCAATCATGTATCACGGCATAATACTGTCTTAGCACTATAATATGCTCTCGGGTAAGCTTCATGAATTTCCAACCAACACCTCCTCCATATATATGTCTTATAGCATTTTTACAAGTGGATATAAGAAGGGTAGATGATATTCACCTACTGCACATTTTGGTGATGCATTCTCGGCATAATAGTGTCTTAGCACTATAATGCGTTCTCGGGTATGCAATATAAGGTTAGTGATGCATTCTCAATCATGCATCATGGTGCAATAGTGTCTTAGCACTATAATGTATTATCGGGTAAGCTTCATGAATTTCCAACCAACACCTCTTCCCTACATTTGTCTTATTAGCATTTCTCCAATGGATATAAGGAGGGTAAATGACATTCATCTACTGCACTTTCTAGTGATGCATTCTCGTGTATGCATCACAGCATAATAGTGCCTTAGCACTATGATGCGCTCTCGGGTACGCAACATAAGGTTAGTGATGCATTCTCAATCATACATCACGGTATAATAGTGTATTAGTACTATAATGCGTTCTCGGGTATGAAACATTGGGTCACTAATGCATTCTCGATCATGCATCATGGCATAATAGTGCATTAGAACTATAATGCATTCTCGGGTATGCAACATTGGGTCAGTGATGCATTCTTAATCATGCATCACGGCATAATAGTGCATTAGCACTATAATGTACTCTCGGGTATGCAACATTGGGTCAGTGATGCATTCTCAATCATGCATCACGACATAATAGTGCATCCTCGCGTATGCAACATGAATTTCCAACCAACAACTCCTCCCTATATATGTTTAATTAATATTTCTGTAAGTAATGATAAGGAGGGTTAGGGGCATTCATCAACTGCACTTTTTAGTGATGTATACTCGGGTATGCATCACGGCACAATGCCTCAGCACTATGATGCGCTCTCGGGTACGCATCAAGGCCATTTGTGCCTTTCCCAGGTAAGGGTCATTTTTGACTTGTGATGTATTCTTGAATATGCATCACGCATAATAGTGCCTTAGCACTATAATTCAAGGCCAATGCATCCATACCCTGATGCACCCCTAAGTAAGCTTTATAAGCTTAAGGTGAAGCTTCATCCCATGTCATGACGCGTCCCTGAGTAAGTGTCATGCGAAAATTACGGGTGTTACATCATATAACTGATTTTTTTTGTTATTTTCATGAGAAAGTTGAAAAGGGTAGAACAAAGTCTACTTATCACTTATCTAAAGTGTTATTTTAACATAATATAATCAAAAATATTTTCTTCTTTTGATCGAAATTACCTTTTGAAGCTGCAAACATATTATGGGTTCTTGTTTTACAAAGTCTTTCAAATAAATGTAATTGTGTAACTAAAAGGATGTTGTAGTTACTGTAATCTGGAAAACATACACCCTAGTAAGAACTTGACTAAAATAAACTATACCAAACAATAATAGTATGAAACCAATGAAAGATATTCCGACCCCCATATTTTTGAGGCTAAGGGCCTCTATTTATAATAATCGTGGAGACCAACCTCCATGATCTAGCACCACTTTAGAATTATCATAGTTAAGTTACATATGTTCTAGGGTATTCAACTACACGGATTGGGCTTAGTGCCTTTTCACACTGGTCTTTTGGTCATTAAATACATATGTAGAAACGTAATCCGCAGAAGCTTAACGCGAGTAAAGGCAAACCTAGACGAGAATTATGTTAGGCTCAGAAATTATTGAGTATGAAGCAAGGGGAATTTGTTTAGTCTATAAGTCAATTAACAAGTAGAAGATGTAGTAGAAAAAAAGATACACCATGTTGGTTTTTCATGTCAGTACAAGAACATGAAGAGTAATTCTTGTTTTTCAAGAAACTCTTTTAAAAGATAGAACCATGTACTGAAATAAATCTGTGCCAAGTTCGTTTGTTATGGCCCTAAAAGTAATACTAGGTCTACTAAATGTAATAATTGATAAATAAAAATTAAATTTAAGGACCCATTGTAAATTATTTATTGATAGCGGTCACCTTTGTAATTTTATCAGAGAAAAATAAAATAAAAAGATCTTGTACATCCAACGGCTAATAATCCGCTAGCTTATAAAGTTGGCCAATAGAACAACACAACCATTTTGGAAATAAATATCCAGAATTTAGGAAATACAGGTCCAACAAAAAAAAATTCCCTTGATTTAAAAAAAATAGGCTTGTTTCACGTACAAATTATATATGGAAAAGTTCTATCTTTTTGAGACGGAGGAGTATCACATTGACACATGTTCAACTTGGACGGGTGACCTTCGAAAGACTAAGTGACCAAAGGATTTAACGATTTTTAGAAAGTATGTTATCGAATCTCATTAGTTATTTTTTTTTTCACGATGACGATGGCAAATCATATAACCCATGTCCATCTCTCATGTGACAGTTGTCACCTGATGATACAACTTTAATAATTGACGTATTACGTATACATGCATGGTCATTAGCCTTCTTACTTTCACGAGTGACCTAAGATGTCGATCACTTTTGAGGGTGATATATAAATACATCCCACGTTGACGTTGTAATTCGTGGTTACACCTGGCTTGCATTATGTTAGTGTGCATTACACCTACAAGTAGTGAGCACGTGTGTTGCACGTCGATAATGTATAATGTTATTTTTGTCGTATTAACTGCTTCATTATTACTATACTTTATCACCCACAATTATTTTTTTACTTTGTTTTTGTATTTATATTTATGTAACAAAGGTTTAAAGTTTGAACATCATTATAAGCTACATATTAAAAGTGTAATTTTTTTTAACTTGCCTTCAAATTATATTTATTTTTTCAGAAAAATATAAATACATTAAAAATTAAAAAATTAAAATTATTATATATATTCGTTATGTAGATAATTCAAAGACTTTTCTAAATATACAAAAATTATAAAAATTTGACGCATAGTTAGAAAGATATGAAATTTTCAAAAAATTATATCTATTTTTATACAAATGGTGTTTTCGTAAATAAATGATTTGTAACATATTTTTTATTTAAATCCCTATAGATATTTTTTATTATTTCAACATCCTTTTCCCGTTATACATTTTAGTCCCAATTCCATTTGGTGAACCAAAATCCGCAAATTCCGTTAATTTGGTTAGCACTTTTTCAATTTCCTTGTTTACATTAAAGAGGGAGAGATAAATTTGGTGGTGATATACTAATCCAACTTACAAGACCTTAAGGAAGCTCGAACTGACCCTCTCTATAGTCGCAACGCACATTTTTTTCCCTAGGGTCTCTTTATAGTAGGGGTGAGCATATGAACCTAAACCTGTCAATCTGATCCAATCCACCCGCAGTTTGGCGGGTGGACACCCAACCCATTCGTGGACGAGTTGTATATGGATGCATTTTTAAAATCCACTAAATAATGAGTTGGATGCGGGTGCAAGTATAGAAATCCATTGGATACCCATACATGCTATGTTTAAGGGTAAATAGGAAACTTATAAAATACAAAGAGATATATATGTATTTTACAGGTACTATATAACTTTTAATGGTTTCATTCAAACCTAATTATACTGATGATTCAAATTAGCAAGCAAGCATACTGAATATACTCTTATTTTACTTTTGGTTCTTGGGATGACATTATTATAATTTTAACATTGTTATGTTGTAATAATTTAATATATTAATTAAATTTTAATAGTTTAATGTTTAAATTAGTTTTTTTGTTAACATGTTAACTATTTTTATTTTTCCTAATAAAAGTATGAAATTCGTGGATTTATCCACATCCAATCCGTCCACCCGCCCATCCATGGTGTTATATCCGTGAGTGATGGATTGACCATGTATACAAATCTAATACCCGTCATTTTGATGGGTTGGATTTGGATGACACTATATCCACGGATTTCACCCGTTGCTCACCCTGCTTTATAATTTGCCAAAATCCAAAAGATTGGGCCTGGGCTTGGGAACTCTTTCTACTTTGAGCTGGGCCCATGTCCACCTTTTAGGGATCGTAACTAAAGGCTAAAGCATTGACAAGCCTCATGATTCATAGACCGTGGGATATATTTGTTAATCCATATGCCTTGACGGTGGTACATCAGACGATATTTATTGGAAGGTATTGTACACCTAACTTCATGCAGTATGTGAACATAAGCCAATTATTGTTGAAAAACATTAGTTTTCTAATCATTTCTATTATTTCTTTAATAACTCAAAAAAGATTCGTAATTTGTACGGTCACGATCTTATAGATCGATCAATATACCACCGACCAAAATCGTAATCACACAATCAACGTATTTAAGGAAAGATTATTTATTGTACTATGGAATATCAAAATTACTATGAATAACCAATCCATTAGGCCAAGCACTATGGTAAGGTGATTTTATCTGGCTATAGTTTAATATAGTCAAGCAATGAAAAGCTAAAAAAAAATATTACTATGGTACTTGGTTCTGGCTTGGCCACCTGAGACGGATACCAGGTATCTGTCAGAATAGTGTCAGACGGATAACCAGTTGACTTGACCTGACGGATACCAGTATCCGTCATGCAAGTTTTTCTATACAGGGAAACACTCGGTTTCTCCTTATTCTCCACTTTCAAAAAAAAAATTCTTCCTCCTCCCTTCTCCAACCATTTTTACCCCCTTTTGATCTTGCAGGTGTTATAGGTCGATTTGTTGCGTGAAATTTAAAGGGTTTGCTCCATACTCGTTGGTCATTCTATTACATCTTTCAATTTTGAATTTCATCCACAAAATCATCAAAGATCTACCATTAGGGTTATAAATGATTTTTTTTATAATCATGATATTGTTAATGGTTGATTTTCATTGTTTAAATTCCATGGATAGTAATTATGCTATATGGACATGTATGTACCTAGAAATCCATGTTTAACTTGTTATTTGATGATTAATTTTTGATTATGGTGTCTTAAAATTTGATGTTTACATATGTGATGACAATGTGTTAAAATTCAATGGTTTATGTGATGTTTCAAGTGATGCAAATATATTAAAGTGTGATAATATATATACGTATTTGTTATAGGGTTGATAATGGATGATTTTTTTGATAAAATCATGAAACATAGACATCCGGTTTCGTCGCGGGACAATGACGATCATAAGTTTAAATGCCCAGAGGAAGATGCTAGAGAAAACGTAAGAAGATATCGAGGTAGTACCAGCAATGTTACTGACTTGTATGGCATTATTGCTCATAATTTTCATGCAGAACATATTATAGATAATTCCGGGTTTGGATCAATCTTTTTGATAGCTTATCCAAAATCTAGCGACTTGGCTCTTACCTTCGGTATTAGCGAAAGGGGGTAGCATACCACCAATACATTTCACTTCCCTAGTTTTGAGATAGGATTTACGTCGTGGGACTTCACACAACTATCAGGTATACCTATTCACCAAGGAACCCGCATAACAATGTTAAATTTTAACAAGAAAAAAATGCGTGAGATTCTTCCGCAGTGGATAAATTGTTTGCTTCCTTTCGTAGGAGAAGTTGGAGAAGAACTAGTAGGAAAAGAACAAATTATTGCTTTGAGAGGTAAAGTTATTTTCCGCAAAGGGATTCAGAATAGCGTGATAAAAGCATTTATTGAATCTAGAAAAGGGGAACATAACGACATTGTGTGTCAGAAACAAATGGCAAGGTGGTTCATGATGTGGGTTATAGGTAATGTATTGTTCTCGAACCAGAACGATAAGGTCTATATTTCCTGGCTAAGGGTATTTGTTGATGTGAATAAAGTAAATAGATACGATTGGGGTTCAGCAATTTATGGTCATATGTTATGGAGTTTGAGCAGCGGAGTAAGACATGAAATTGGTGGTATCGAGTTCTTTTGGTATCTATTACTGGTAAACATATTCATACACACTCTTAATTATTTTTTTGATGTTGTGTTGTATAACGTTAGTTAGTGGTCAATAATTTTTTTTTTTTATGTTTTTGGTTGTGCAATGTTTTGGGCGTATTTCAGAACTCTTTCTCCAAAGATACATAATTTGCCGGAAGAAGATTTTGATCTAGGCTGGTTGGTCGTCTTTAGATATCAGATAAAAGTTGGTAGGAAAAGGTAGACAGAGAGATACAGGTACATACTCACCTCATCGATTACATGGGAGTCGTGGTCGGGAAGTCAATGGAGTCGTAGGGAAGAGGTGAGACATGCAAAACTAATTTCCGAAGGTCGTAAAGTTTTCTATGATCCTTTTGGAAATTCCGCTATGTATTTGGGAGAACGGTGTCTCAAACAAGTACGTGGAACGTGGGTAGTACCGGTAAATCCACCTGACAGTACAACAAACATTACGACCGCCTACTTTTACACCAACAATAGTTTTGATCCCTTAAAGTTCGATGAGGTCGATATTACCCATTACTCCGAGTTTTGGAGTCAATGCTCGGTCGGAAGATACTCCGCGATTATTGAACATTAAGAAAACAAAGATTTGTATTCTTCACAAGATATTAATGCTTATCTCCATGACCCACCAGGGCAAAGGAAAGCGACATACACACCACAGTTGGTGTTAAAGGAACATCATTTATTCCCAAAGCTAGAACGACCCTACCTCAGAGTGGCTAACGAAAACAAAATGGCGTGGGAAAAACCGTTAGGAGATGAGTACATGAGTACAATCAACAAACTCAGTTATAATGTCAACTATGGTACTCCTATGAGTATTAATACTTTAATGATATATCTATAACGATGTTTGTGCCAAAAGGTAAAATTTAAATATTTTTTGGTTTTTGCAGGAAATGTGGTGTTGATATAGTGAGGAACTGGCCCATTAAATTGCCGCTATGAACTGCATTTCGCTTCACTACACAACGGACTTACAAAATCAACTTCATCCCACTAAAAGCGTCCCATATGTACCTATGGTCAGACCGTATGAAGGACCTTACCAGGGTGGGCCGGATTGGACTCATAGACAAAGTAGTATTGATCGTGATTCAGGGGGATCGTCTCGTTCTTTTGTACCAAACAGTCAAGACGACCCCATGTACCATCTTCAAGATGATTCTTAATATGGCCCTCAAAGCAGGACCACCTATCAAGAACATGGCTATGTACAACAAACAGGACAACCATCATCTACTAATATCATGCGTGAGGATCTTTTTTGGGATCATATGACCCAGCTCGTTATCGATGGTCGATTAAAATGTTCCTTATTATCTTAATTAGATTTTTAGATCATGTAACCTAAAAACTTAAAACGAACTAACGGTTATAATAGTTTTGGACTAACAGATAGTTTTTGAAATCAACTGTGCAACGATTAGTTTTTGAAATCAACTGTGTAATGATTAATTTTTGAATTCAAATGTTTAACGGATAGTTTTTGGATTTTATTGTTTAACAGATAGTTTTTATTTATATAAAGAAGAATCTCATTCTCCCAATGAAATTTTCCAAACATTGTTTTTAACTTAAACGGAAAAAATATGCAGCGATTCATCAAGGAAGAAGATGTTTCTCTTGTTCAAGCCTGGATATACATTACATAAGATCACGCTTTAATATATCAACCACACAACCGTTTTTGGGTAACTGTATTCAATACCTTTGTTGAACTAACGGGTAATGTAAAGGGTAGAACAAAGATAAATATTCAAAATCGATTCAGAATTATCAACAAGGAGGTGAAAATATTTATCGCGATTCAGGTTGAAGTTAACATATGAAATCTTGGGATGGCGTATGAAGAACGATTGAGTATATAAATATTACTGCCTAGCACTCAATCTTTCGTTTACAGTAAACAAAGATAACTTATTTATACTTGATATTTTGCAGAATTTGTCAGCTGACTTGGAATATTTTGAAGAGAGGGGCATAACATTTGCGTATGACAAATGTTATCTACTCTTGAAGAACAATTTTGCACACTACAATCCTGATTAATGAAACTTTGAATAGAACGTCCTGAAGTTTATTTACTCTTTAAAAGTTGGTTAACTGGTGGTACAATGGATGTAATACTGTTAAAGTATAAACAAATTAATAAAATCTTAATTCTAAGTGTAGCTCACTTTCGTACGATTCACGGTTACACTTAGCATGTGCAACAAGCCTTTAAACCCCTAGGTGACCCTAGTGGACGAGTTGAGTCTCGTGAGGGTTTGCAGAAGATGTACCCACAAAATCTAGTCCGCCGAATGCCTTAATATTCGCGTGGTGTAAGTTCCAGATTAATCTCCGACCATCTCTCCTTGATGACTAGGTAGCACTAATAAAACCTGAATGATTTTCCCGTTTTTCGTAAGTAACGCCTCCTTCCAAGTTCCTCCTGCATAAAGTATAATTAATGATTAAATGGATTTGCAATATTATAAGACACTGTTAAAGAAAATTAATATAACTTACAATGATTTCAACTGTCATTTGAGGATCTCTCGTTCTATAAAATGGTCGTTGGATATCTGCGTATATTCTTACTGCCGTTTTAATGACACTAACCCTTTTTTGTATAACCTGTTTAGTTCTTTGGTGGACATTCACAGAGGCTTCAATATAGTTGTTGTACACCAGGTCCCAAAAGTCATCAGCCGTAATTAAGTGCCGCACAACATCGGGTTGACGTGCAACAGTTACCCAAGCTCTATAAATAGCTACATCTTCTTCTATAGAATACAAAGCCATGCTTATGAAGAAATTCTCAGAGATAAAAAATTAATGCAAAGATAATTTTAGATGAGATAAAAAAATATTTGTAGGATTTCGGTGTGAATTGTTTGCTGGATACCTTGTTCAATTTATAAGAAATTGATGTAAAAATAGTCGTTAGAAATTATCGTTGGAGAGCTGTTGTATTGTAGGCTTCAGTGAGATATACACAAATTTTAAATTGAATTCGGTATGGATAATATAAAATTGAAATAAAATTATTGCAACTTTCGTAATATATGGAAAAAAATGCAGTTGTTGTGTTGGATATGATTTAATAACTACAAACAACAATTATATGACAAGTCCACGACAATTTAAAAAGTAAAACTAACTCACTGTTGTAGGAATCACGGCTACAGTTAGCATGTGCAACAAGCCTTTTAAACCCTTAGGTGACCCTAGTGGACGAGTTGAGTCTCGTGAGGGTTTACAGAAGATATACCTACAAAATATAGACTAACGATTGTCAATTTTGATGATCGAAGGTTGGGTAGTCTCCCTGATTTTGTGGTGTTGGTGGAGGAACTCCACTTGCCTGCAACCTTTGCAAAATTTCTTGTTGTTTTAGTTCATAGTATAATCTTGCATTTGGGGGAAACTTTGAGAGATCCTTTTCCATTATGATTCTTTCATCCAATCCTTAGTTGAGAAACATTTGTTGTTGTTGCGTTGATGTTTGTTCGCTATTCGTGTTTCTTTAAAAAATCAATAAGTTTAGAACCTGCATCGCTGATAAGTGATTCTTGTGATGATGGTGTAGGGGGCGTGCTTGTCTGAGAGAGCCTTTTCTTGGATACCGCCTTTTTAACTTGATCCTTTGACTGGCGTTTATCGATGAAATGCTCGGTATTAATTGAACTTGCATATGCAACATGGATGCTGATGAGTTTGTGTTAGTCGTAAGAAAGGGTTTGTTCAAGAACTTATGAAGATTTTGAGTTTAGACTTAAGAATTAAAACTAAACTAAAAATAGAAAAACTTAAATGGAAAATTGATTTCAATATTTTAAAATTAACCAAGACACTGGATTGCAGTACTACACATGATTGAATGATGTTATAAATATTTCAAAACACTAGTCACCTTTTAAGTCCTTTTATTTCTGAATTCACTCATAATCAGGCATATTCTCAAATATTATTTGTACCCATTAAACATAGATTATCAACTGATCTAACAAAGTATAACCTATCAAATTTAATCACAAATAATTAAAAAAATTATGCAAACAATTTAAAACTCTGCAGAAGCAGTGATTAAGTGAATCATATAATTAAACTAGAGAAAATAAAATAATTACCCATCAATCATACGTAAATAGCTTTCCCATTGCCTTGGTTACGTGAGAACTAGTTCATCATGGTAAACAACATCTCGGAATATTTATTCATGGCTCAAAAATTGCTTACAAAGATGAAATGGAGAGAAAATTATGAAATAACGAGTTTGCAACGTTTATAGGCGTTCCAGACTCACTGTTACAAGCAAGTGTTTCAGAGATGAAGATACACGTTGCAAAGCCGAAGATAAATGTTGCAGTTGGGATGAAGAAACCATGACAGAATGGTTGAAGGAACCGTTGCCTTATCTTTTATTCTTCGTGTTCTTCAGCAACAGAATTTTTTTTTCTCTGCAACTCTTGATTTCTCGCTCTGCCTATCTCCCAAAACTATTACTAACACTCGAACCCTCAAAATTGATCCAGAAAAACTGGATTTTCAAAGTATATTTTCCCGCCAAAATATGTTTCTCCCGTGAAGAAGATGGAGTGCCCCTAATCTTGTAAGGGGGTGCCTTTAGTAATTTTGGATGCCCTTATCCAAATGAGGGGTGCCTTTAACAAAATTTTCCAGGTGTCTTTAACACTTTTCCGAGCCGGTTTTTCTAAAAATGTTTATTTCCCAAAAACACCTACACAAAAAAAATAACACATTTAGTATACAATTGAGCATATCAATACAAAGGATTGAGATAAATCAAACCCAAAAATATGTCTATCAAATACCCCCAAACTTATTATTTGCTAGTCCTCGAGCAAATCTAATCTAAAAAAAAATCCTTACTCACTGTCGCAGGCATCACGATTGCACTTAGCTTGTGAAACAATCCTTTAAACCCCTAGGTGGCCCTAGTGGACGAGTTTCGTCTCGTGAGGGTTTACAAGAGATATACCCACAAAACCTTACTCCAAACTCTAGATACTAGTGAACGATTGAGGGTATACAAAACATGTTATTTAGTTGGCTACAAAATTCTTTGGCTAATGAAGGAATTACCTTGTTTTGGATCCAATTGTTGTACACGAGTTTGCACTCAACATACTAAAATTCACATATAAGAAAATAGAGCATGTAACACCCGTAATTTTCGCATAACACTTACTCAGGGACGCGTCATGACCTGGGTTGAAGCTTCACCCTAATCTTATAAAGCTCACTTAGGATTGCATCGGGGTATAGATTCCTTGACCTTGAATTATAGTGTTAAGGCCCTATCACGCGTGATCCATATTCGAGAATGCATCACAAGTCGAAAATGATCCTTACCCGGGAAAGGGACAAATGGCCTTGACGCGTATCCGCGAGCGCATCATAGTGCTAATGCACTATTATGGCATGATGCATGATTGAGATGCATCACTAAACAAATATTGCATACCCGAGAATGCATCATAGTGCTAATGCACTATAATGCCATGATGCATGATTGAGAATGCATCACCGAAACAACGTTGCGTACCCGAGAATGCATTATAGTGCTAATGCACTATTATGCCATGATGCATGACTGAGAATACATCACTGAACCCATCTTGCATATCCGAGAATACATTATTGTGCTAATGCACTATTATGCCATGATGCATGATAGAGAATGCATCACTAAACCAATGTTGCATACCCAAAAGCATCATAGTACAAATGCATTATTATGCCGTAATGCATGATTGAGAATGCATCACTGAACCCATGTTGCATATCCAAGAATGCATTATAGTGCTAATGTACTATTATGCCGTGATGCATGATTGAGAATGCATCACTAAACCAATGTTGCATACCCGAGAGCATCATAGTGCTAATGTACTATTATGTTGTGATTGAGAATGCATCACTAAACCCATGTTGCATATATGAGAATGCATTATAGTGCTAATGCACTATTATGCCGTGATGCATGATTGAGCATGCATCACTAAACTAATGTTGCATACCCGAGAGCATCATAGTGCTAATGCACTATTATGCCGTGATGCATGATTGAGAATGCATCACTGAACCAATTTTGTATATCAACAAACGCATATAGTGGTAATGCGCTATTATGCCGTCATGCATGATTGAGAATGCATCACTAAACCAACGCTGCGTACCCGAGAAAGCATTATAGTGTTAATGCACTATTATGCTGTTATGTATGATTGAGAAAATACATCACTGAACCAATGTTGCATACCCGAAAGCATCATAGTGCTAATGCACTATTATGCCGTGATGCATGATTGAGAATGCATCACTAAACCACGTACCCGAGAATGCATTCTAGTGCTAATGCGCTATTATGTCGTGATGCATGATTGAGAATGCATCACTGAACCCATGTTGCATATCCAAGAATGCATCATACTAGTAATGCACAATTATGCCGTGATGCATGATTGGGAATGCATCACTAAACCAACGCTGCGTACCCGAGAATGCATTATAGTGCTAATACACTATTATGTCGTGGTGCATGATTGAGAATGCATCACTGAACCCATGTTGCATATCCGAAAATGCATTATAGTGCTAATTCACTATTATGATGTGATGCATGATTGAGAATGCATCACTAAACCAATGTTGCATACCCGAGAGTATCATAGTGCTAATGCACTATTGTGCCGTGATGCATGATTGAGAATGCATCACTGAACCAATGTTGCATATCCGAGAATGCATTATAGTGCTAATGCACTATTATGACGTGATGCATGATTGAGAATGCATCATTAAACTAATGTTGCATACCCGAGAACATCATAGTGCTAATGAACTATTATGCCGTGATGCATGATTGAGAATGCATCATTGAACCCATGTTGCTTATCCAAGAGCATCATAGTGCTAATGCACTATTATGCCGTGATGCATGATTGAGAATGCATCACTGAACCAACGTGGCGTACCCGCGAATGCATCATAGTGCTAATACATTATTATGCCGTGATGCATGATTGAGAATGCATCACCAAACCAATGTTGCGTATCCGAGAATGCATCATAATGTTAATGCATTATTATGTCGTGATGCATGATTGAGAATGCATCACTGACCCTATGTGGACTAACCGGGAGCGTATTATAGTGCTAATGCACTATTGTACCGTGATGCATGATTAAGAATGCATCACTAAACCAACGATGCGTACCCGAGAATGCATTATAGTGCTAATGCATTATTATGCTGTGATGCATGATTGAGAATGCATCACTGAACCCATGTTGCATATCCAAGAATGCATCTTAGTGGTAATGCACTATTATGCCGTCATGCATGATTTGAAATGCATCACTAAACCAACGCTGCGTACCCGAGAATGTATTATAGTGCTAATGCACTAGTATGTCATGATGCATGATTGAGAATGCATCACTAAACCAATGTTGCATGCCCGAGAGCATCATGGTGCTAATGCACTATTATACCGTGATGCATGATTGAGAATGCATCTACTGAACCCATGTTGCATATCCGAAATTCATTATAGTGCAATGCACTATTATGTCGTGATGCATGATTGAGAATGCATCACTAAACCAATGTTGCATAACCGAGAGGATCATAGTGCTAATGTATTATTATGTGATAGACACATTTTTTTGTCTAAATTGCGCTCGATTTTCTATTTTGATAGTGTTCGATTTTGTAGTTATTATGGCTTTTTATGTCTTTGTAGGTATTTTGAGAAATAAATAATTTGGGAAAAATCGGCTCGAAAAGTGATAAAGGAACCCGGAAAAATTACTAAAGCAACCATCAAAGTTGATAAAGGCACCCACAAGTTGGATTGGGGGCACCTTCATTTTGAGTTGGTGGGAAGAAGTATTGTTACGTGAGAAAACTCATGTGAGTTGGTTTGTACGTGTTTTTAGTGATTTTGGGTAACAGCAATACACGTCACAAGACATGTTTCAGCCGAAAAAAATTGGCCACATGAATGAATCTGGACGGAAAAAAGGAGTTCTTCTTTGTTTCGGATATCACAAGATTTGAGGGTGATTTGGACTTGTTCTTTGAGTCCTTATCGGTTAGAAAGGGTCTCTAGGGTTTACTAACCCTATAAATACCAAAGAGAATCGAAGAGAAAGCGATAGGGAGGAGCCGCAGCAAAAAAAAAGTTCACAGGAAAAACCCGAGTTCTGCTGGTGAAGAAGAGGTGAAGAACATAAGTCTCCAAGGAACTGTCGCTAACGCAGTCCCTCAAGCAGTCCTATTCTGAAGCAGCGCAAGTCCGTTCTTTTCTCCTGTTTTCTTTTCATTCTTCTGTAACGCAGAGAACACTTCTCTGTAACGCTTATAAGCGTCTCTGTTCTCCTGTGTTACTATTATTTCACAATTGTAAGCACTTTTGGGCTATGAAATATATTTTTGAGGGCGTTTCCAATACAATGAGCTAATCATCATCATTGGAGCAAGGGAGGAAGCTATTTCTCCAATAATTAAGTGATAACTTCTATTTTATCTATTTTTTACAATTCGTTTATTATTAACTGCTTTGAATTAAATTGAAAAAAAATGGTTTTTCTCAAATAATTGTGTTTTCTTTTGATGGGTCAAGCTTAGTTTTAAACTGTTGATGTCTCATTCTTTCGATTTACAATTATTCTTTCAAAACCCTAATTTTGGCAATATTTAGAATAACTTGAATACTGAAATTGTAAGGTTTTATCACTTGAAATATTGGTTAATGGTGGAATCTTAGCGCTAGTTCTTCCCATCAATTTTAAATCAACTTTGTTTTAATCTTCTTTATTTTTAGTCATTAAAAATTAGGTCTAGAAATCGAATCTTCACAAGTCTGAGAATCAAACCCTTCTTACTACTATTCTAAAATTATATCAATTTTTGGCGCCGCCGACGCGGACTTGTTTTTAGGTTTAGAGTTTTAGATTTATTTTTAGGTTTTTTATTTTTATTTGTAGTATTATTCTTTATTTTTTTTCTATTTTACGTTTCTTTGGGTATTTCTCTTTTTGCTACAGGTTTGGATCTTGGATTGAAAGGAAATAAAGCCAAAGACTTTGGTGATTAAATACTTGAAGTTAAAGTTAAGGACTTGGAGTTAAAAGTTAAAGTTTAAAGAACAGGGAAGAAGACAAAGACTTTTATTTTTAGGTTTTATTTTTATTAATTAGATTTATTTTCTTTAGATTTTATTTATTTAGAAAATTGTATTAGGAATTTTTATTATTTTTGTAATTTTTCTTTTATATTTTTTGGACACTTTTTGGACTTTATTTTGGACTTTGGATATTTTATTATTTTTAAACCCTACAGAAGGGTAATTTAAATATAAACTGCTACATGGAAGGACGACAATTACGATATTGTCTCGGCCCCTCGGATTCGCACACTGAAACAGGAGTCGGTGGCCCGAGTCGACTACAACCAATTCATCCCCCGTCTAGTGCGGGAGGTAAGACTCGATCAACCCACGAATCCCCTGCAAGTGGGTTTACTTTATTCCTTCGTATGCATATATGTTGAGGAATTGAATACGGTTTTACTTTTCTAGTAAAGGGCAAGAACTGGCCATACAAGATAAGGACTCGGATTTCATCACTGTTTCCTTCTTTCCCGCTTTAGGAACACGTTACCAAACGCGAACCTAAACCTTAAAATTTTGATAGAAAGAGACTGATAGGGTAACGAGCTTATGGGAAACTCGTTCAAAAGGACTGTATTGGTTATTTTGTTAGCCTAACTCAAGGTTCAGGAAGATTATTTTAAGTTGATTAGAGCCGCCTTGTAACCCAGGGAAAAGTGCCAAAGAGACAGGGTTATCAAAGCTCCTTAGAGCTTACCCTGTTTCTCTTCGACTTAATCTAATTCGGATCGTTCTAAGAGGTTTTCTAAAACTGTAACCAGTTTCCTTTCGAAAGAATAGAAGCTGGTTCTAGAAACAATCTAAGTGGAGCCATCATGCTTTTTGTTTGCTAGATTTAATAGGTTTGATTTGGTTGAGTCAGCCTTGCTTGTGATTGTTTAGAATTCCCTTCCAATTATGATTTTCTTTGTTAGTTTTTTTTAATGTATGCCAAGACCGCTTGAAGTCATCACTGAGCGTGCTTGGAAAAGAGACACTCTAGGTCGTTTGATTAGTGATAAATCTAGTAGTTTTGTCCCTGGAAACGAGGACCTCGAAGACTCTTCTTTTGAGGGCCCTGTTTTGGAAAATTTCAATATTGAGAACTTGACACTGTGTGAAGCAGTTACTTCTAGTCCTTTGATAGCGCTAGCAATGGCAACTTTAAAAGTTTTGTTGAACCCGACTAGGACTTCTCGTCCATCATGTATCAAGTTAGCTGAAACTGAAGCAGACTATGAGTTGAAACCTGAGACCATACAGATGCTCCCAATCTTCTTAGGAAAAGAAAATGAAAACCCCTATTTCCATGTTAGGAATTTTGAGGAAATATGTAGTACCATCAGGATTAAGGACCTAGATGACGAATCATTGAAACTTAGACCTTTTTTTTTTTTCGCTAAGAGACAAAGCCAAATCTTGGCTATATAGTTTGCCTTCCGAGTCAATTGAAACCTATGAAAAACTTATATCTGCCTTTTTCCAGAAGTTTTTCCCTAGGCACAAAACATCATCTATTAGGCAGCAAATCTGCACATTTGCTCAACAAGAGGGAGAATCTTTATATAGGTATTTAGAAAGGTTCAATGACTTATTATCCCAATGTCCTCATCATGGTAGAAAAAGTAAGGCTAGTTCAGATCCACTACGAGGGTTTAGATTATTCGACAACAACCATGGTTGAGTCTTTATGCACAGGTGGGTTTGAAAATAAAACTGTCGATGGTGCGATGATATTTTTGAATGAAATCGCCGAAAAAACCCAACAGTGGGAAAACAGTAGGGAGCCCTAGAAAAAAATTCTTCTAAGTAGAGGAAATGTCAATAGGGTAGAAGTATCTTATGAATCAGATGCCAAAATAGCGGTTATATCTAAAAGGTTAGAAGCTTTAGAAATGAGTCAATCTAGTTGTGTACTTGAGCCCAAGCCATTTTGGGAAGGAAAAAATGTAGAAGAGCAAGCCCATGCTCTTTATAATAATACTAGATTTGATAATCATCATCAGAAGTTTGAATCTTACTCGGAAACTTATAACCCTGGCTGGAGAAAATATCCTAACCTTTCTTGGTCTAAGGGCCAGAGTCAAGGTCAGTCTAGTAATTCTAAGGTTCCCCAGGTTTTGGTTATACAAAGAATCCTTCAGGTCCGACACAATTTCAGAATCCGATAGATAAGACGAGTATGAGTTTAGCAGAGTCTGTTGCTTCATTAACTCAGAACACTAAAGATTTTTCAGCAGTTTGTCAACCAAAGTTTACGAGAAAAACAAAAGGCAAATCGCTCAGCCAGGCTATTTCCAATTTAGAAACCCAGGTTGGTCAAATCGCTAAGTCTTTGAGAGAAAGATAAAAGGCAAGTTCCCTAGTCAACCACACCCCAACCTTAGAGGAGTTCATGAAATATCTTCAGGTGAGAAATCATCAAATCATGTGAATGCAATTAGAACCCTTAGGAATGGTAAAGTGGTAGATAACAAGGTAACCATGCCTGATAGTGAACATACTGTAGTTCACCCTTCTGAGCCAGTAGTTGTTGAGGCTGATGAAGTCTCTAAAGAGCCTGATATAGCTCCTCATAAGCCAGATTTTGTTCTCAAAGCCCCGTTCCCACAATTATTAGCACCAACAAAGAAGGAATCCTACTTTAATGACATAATGGAGGTTTTTAAGCAAGTCACGATCAACCTTCCATTATTAGATGCAGTTATGCAGATTCCTACTTATGCCAATTTCCTTAAGGACATGTGTACGCGAAAGCGAAAGCTAAGTGTACAAAAGAAAAACTTTTTAGCCAGTCATGTGAGTTCAATTATCCAGAACAATACAACTCCTAAGTACAAAGACCCAGGTTCCCCAACCATTTCTTGCACAATAGGTAACCACCGTGTTGAGAAAGCGTTACTTGACTTAGGAGCTAGTGTGAACTTACTACCGTACCATGTGTACCTCCATCTAGGACTTGGTGATTTGAAACCTACTCAGGTAACCCTGCAGTTAGCTGATAGGTCTGTGAAAATTCCTCGTGGTGTCATAGAGGATGTTCTTATTGAGGTCGATAAGTTTATTTATCCAGTAGATTTTTTTGTCCTTGATACCCAACATGTCCCTGACCCAGAGAATCAGATACCTGTGATATTAGGTCGCCCATTTTTTAGCTACATCTAATGCGATCATTAACTGTCGAAATGGTATTATGAACTTATCTTTTGGTAATATGACTATTCTGATGAATATTTTCAACATTAGTAAGCAACCACCTGAGCTAGATGACACGTGCATTGAAGAGGTGAACATGATAGGAACATTAGTTCAGGAGTCATTACCGAACACTTTGTTAAAAGATCCATTAGAAAAATGCCTAGCCCACTTTGGGTTTGATTTTGATGAGATAATGTGATTAACGAGGTGAATGCTTTGTTAGATTCAACCCATTTGATAGACACTAGTAATGGATGTAAACCTAAGTTTGAACCATTACCAGTTTCTAAGTCTACCTTAATTCCTTATTTAGAAGAGCCTCCTAAGTTGGACCTTAAACAACTACCAGATACTCTGAAATACGTGTATTTAGGCCCATTTGAGACTTTGCCTGTGATTGTAGCATCCGACTTGGATAGTAACCAGGAAAGTAGGATAGTGACCGTGCTTCAAGACAATAAAGAAGCTTTAGGGTGGACCATAGCAGATATTAAGGGTATAATTCCTACTGTTTGTATGCATCAGATTGATTTAGAGGATGATACAAAACCATCTAGGGAGATGCAACGTCGACTTAACCCTAATATGAAAGAAGTAGTTCGAACTGAGATGTTTAAGTTGTTAGATGCGGGTATTATCTACCTTATTTCAGACAGTAAGTGGGTCAGCCCCGTTCAGGTTGTTCCCAAGAAATCAGGTATCACTGTAGTCCAGAATGATAACAATGAGTTAATCCCAACCCGAGTGACCACGGGGTGGCGTGTTTGTATTGACTATAGAAAATTGAACAAGGTCACAAGGAAGGATCACTTTCCCCTTCCCTTCATCGACCAAATGATAGAGAGATTAGCTGGACATAGCCACTATTGCTTGCTAGATGGTTTTTCTGGTTATAATCAGATTGTTATTACCCAAGAAGACTAAGAGAAAACTACTTTTACCTGTACCTTTGGTACCTTTGCGTATAGACGCATGCCTTTCGGGTTGTGTAATGCACCCGCTACTTTTCAGCGTTGTATGATGAGCATATTTCTGACATGGTAGAACGGTTTTTAGAGGTCTTTATGGATGATTTTTCAGTATTTGGGTCATCTTTCGATGAGTGCTTGCATCATTTGACATTAGTGTTGACTAGGTGTAAGGAAAAGAATTTAGTTCTTAATTGGGAAAAATGTCATTTCATGGTTCGATCAGGAATTATTTTAAGGCATATCGTATCTTCTAAGGGTATAGAGGTAGACAAAGCCAAAGTTGACCTTATTAAGACTTTACAGATTCCCAAAACTGTATGAGATATTAGGTTATTCTTAGGGCATGCAGGTTTTTATCGTCGATTCATTAAGGATTTTAGCTTGATTTCTAGACCTCTTTGCAATTTGCTTACAAAAGATGTTAAGTTTGTCTTTGATGATGCTTGTTTAAAGGCTTTTGAGAAACTTAAAACTTTACTCACTACCGCCCCCATAGTCCAGGCACCTAACTGGAACCTACCCTTTGAGATAATGTGTAGTGCTTCAGATTATGCTATTGGTGTTGTGTTAGCTTAGTGAGAAAACAAATTACTTCATGTGATTTACTATGCTAGCAAAACCCTGAATGATGCCCAACTGAACTACACCACCACATAGAAGGAACTGTTAGCCATTGTTTTTTCCTTAGA
The DNA here is from genome assembly GCA_023531435.1 of Papaver californicum. Classification (NCBI taxonomy): domain Eukaryota; kingdom Viridiplantae; phylum Streptophyta; class Magnoliopsida; order Ranunculales; family Papaveraceae; genus Papaver; species Papaver californicum. The sequence goes on along the minus strand of JAJJMC010007139.1, from coordinate 2,289,002 downwards.
CAAGTTTAGATCCTATCTCTTAGGTTCTAAGGTTATAGTCTTTATCGATCATGCTGCTTTGAAGTACCTTCTGTCTAAGAAGGATACTAAACCTAGATTGATTAGATGGATCCTTTTGTTACAAGAATTCTCGCTAGAAATTAGAGACAAAAAGGGTGCAGAAAATTTAGTAGCATACCACTTGTCTAGACTTGTTTTGGATTCCCCTGATGATTCTCCTCCTGTGAGGGATAGCTTTCCTGATGAACAACTATTTGTTGTTTCCCAATCACCTTGGTTTGTGAATATAGTAAATTTTCTTGTTACTGATCGAATGCCTCAACACTTGGGTAAACAAGATGGTTCTAGGTTTTTAGCTAAGGTGAAGCATTTCTTTTGGGACGATCCTTACTTGTTTAAGTATTGTCCAGACCAGATTATTAGAAGATTTTTACCTGAGAGTGACCAGTCCAGTACTATTTCCTTTTGTCATGATCATGCTTGTGGGGGTCATTTTAGTGCTAAGAAGACTGCTGCTAAGATATTACAGTGTTGAGTCTACTGGCCGTCATTGTTTAAAGACTCCCAAAGTTATTGTGTTACTTGTGAGCGATGCCAGAAGTTATGAACCATTTCTCATAGAAATATGATGCCTTTGAACCCTATTTTAGTTATTGAGGTCTTTGATGTGTGGGGCATTGATTTTATGGGTCCTATTCCTAATTCTTTTGGTTATTTTTACATCCTTGTCGTCGTAGACTATGTATCTAAGTGGATAGAGGCGGTTTCGTGTAAAACAAACGACCACAAGGTTGTGGTCCAGTTTTTGAATGATAACATATTTGCACGTTTTGGTACACCGCGAGCTATAATTAGTGACGGAGGGTCACACTTTTGTAATCGACCGTTTAAGCTTTTAATGAAGAAATATGGTATTACCCACAAAGTAGCTACCCCATATCACCCACAGACTAGTGGTCAAGTAGAGGTTTCCAACAGGGAGATAAAACGTATTCTATAGAAAACAGTTAATTCTAATAGGAAAGACTGGTCGTTGAGGCTTACGGATGCCTTATGGGCTTATCGTACCGCGTTTAAGACCCCCATTGGAATGTCACCCTATCGTCTAGTTTTTGGCAAGGCATGTAACCTTCCTGTCGAGTTAGAACATAGAGCATATTGGGTTGTAAAGCAGTTTAATTTTTCACTTGACAAAGCAAGAGCTCACAGGAAGCTCCAACTCAATGAGTTTAAAGGGATTCATAAAGATGGATATGATAGTGCTAGGGAGTATAAGAAAAAAAATGAAACTTGTGCATGATAGAAATATTTTAAGAAAGTCATTTTCTCCAGGTCAAAAAGTTCTTTTGTATGATACTCGTTTGCATCTATTTCCCGGGAAGTTACGCTCTCGGTGGACCGGTCCTTTTGTTGTTCGCACTATCTTTCCTCATGGTGCTATTAAGATTGAGACTCAAGATGGTAGAAATCCTTTCAAGGTTAACGGTCAGAGATTGAAACCATTTTTAGAGCCTTTTCCTACAGGTGATGTTGAGGAGGTCCCTCTGGACGACCCTGCTTACTCTGATTGACCATCAGGGTTTTTTTTGTACATTAGTAGATTTTGTAGGTTTTTATGTTTTTATCTTTTTATTTTATTCTCCATAGAAGGATTGTTACGCTTCACTCAGGTACTATCTTTCCGACTTACCTCTTTGTTCCTCTTTTTACTTATCTATTGGTACTGCTATTTATTTTGAAACATTGAGGACACTGTTTGATTTAAGTTTGGGGGTAAGGGAGAAACTTTTTAGTGCAATAATAAAAACTCCAAAGTTTAGAAGCTTGTGAATAATTCAGGATGACACTAACCATTCTAGGTAGATGGAAACTTAGCTATTTTTCTATAGGAATTGGTGTGCCCAGTTAAATGGTCTATTCATAAAAGGACAGAGTTCAGGTGTTAGAAATAACATGATAGTTGTCACCATATCTCGGAGTCTATCTCAACCATATCACTTTCTGTTTTTATTTTTACAATTTGTGTTTCTCTAAGTGATTTGGTGGGGCCCAGTATCGAATTGTTACGCCGCCAGGATGAAATAGAGTGTTGAGTTCAAGACCCATGTTTAGTTCTATTCTAAAAAAAAAACAAAAAAAAAAACGAGTATTGACACTTTGATAGAAATATGTGTGTGTTCTCCCTGTCTTCGTCGCCTAAGCAAGCATGGAACACAAGATCCATGAGAACTATCATGTACGATGCTGATAAGGACCATGCGCTTGGATTCAATTCGATCCAATCATGTTGTTAGTACATTTATAAGTGTTTTTATTTTCAATAAATCGATCGATGGAACCCTTGTATATACCAGTTGAATTGATATTAGTATAATGATTAAGACCAGTGGGAGCGTATCTCAATCCATTAGGATTCATCCTGGCACTGACCTTCAGACAGATATGGGAAGCACCGTTCATCTTAGTCAACATGCGTAAAATTCATATTTTCCATATCCATCTTCTAGATCTTTTCATGTGATTGAACTTTGATAAATTCTGAGCATCGTGGTTGAACGACTATTTGAGTAGAGCTTTGTTTTCTTATATATGAATTTTAGTATGCTTGAGTAAAAACTCGTGTACAGCAAGTGGACTCATATAGGGTAATGATTCACATAGCCGAATAATTTAGTATGCCAACTAAATAACTTGTTTAGTGTCTATCTCAATCGTTCACGAGTAGCTAAAAATTTGGAGTGAAGGTTTTGTGGGTATACCTCTTGTAAACCCCCACGAGACAAAACTCGTCCACTAGGGACACCTAGGGGTTTAACGGCTTATTAGATATGCTAAATGTTATCGCGATTCCTGCGAAAGTAAGTTATGATTTTATTTTCTAGATTAGATTTGCTCGAGGACTAGAAAATAGTAAGTTTGGGGGTATTTGATAGACACATTTTTGTGTCTCAATTGTGCTCGATTATCTATTTTGATAGTGTTCGATTTTGTACTATTTATGGGTTTTTATGTCTTTGTAGGTATTTTTGAGAAATAAATATTTGTGGAAAAATCGGCTCAAAAAGTTGTTAAAGGCACCCGAGAAAATTACTAAAGGCACCTAGTAAAATTGATAAATGTACCCACCAGTTGGATTGGGGGCACCCTTCATTCAAATTCAGGAAAATGGCGGGAAGAAAAGCTTTACGTGAGAATTATTCTGGATGATGCTGAACCAAATTCAAAGGGGTTTAAAACTTGTTTTTAATATCCCAAATTGAAGAAACACCCAAGATATAATCAACACACGTTAACCAGAGTGATTCACGTCGGGAAAATCGCTGGAAATTTCATGTCACAGCCGGAAAATGATAACTCTCCATGTTTCGGATTATCAACAATTTGGAGTTTGATTTGGACTCTTCTTTGAGTCCTTATCGGTTAGGAAAGGTTCCTAGGGTTAGCTAATCCTATAAATAGCAAAGAATATCAAGAAACAAGCAAGCCAGAGACCATCGAAAAGTTTCCAGGAAGAAAAGAAAAATCTGCCGGTGAAGAACACACGAAGAACATAAGGCTCCAGAGAACTGTCATTTTTTTCGTTGCTTATTCCTTCAAATTTCTGTAACGGACAGAGTCCGTACTTTATTTCTGTTCTCTTCAGCCACACAGAGAACACCTTCTGTAACGCTTATAAGCGTATCAGTTCTCCTGTGTTACTTTTGTTTATCATTGTAAACACTTTGAGCTATAAACAATTATTTAAGAGTGTTTCCAACATGATGCTCTAATCACCATCACTGGGGCGACGGAGGAAGCTATTTTTCCAATAATAAAGTGGTAATTCTTAATTTATTTATTTTTTACAATTCTTTTACTATTATTTGCTTTGAATTAAAATTGGAATAAATAGTTTTTATCAATTAGTTGTGTTTTCTTTTGATGAGTCATGCTGGGCTTAGAGCTTTTGATGTCTCATGCTTTCGATTTACAACTATTATTTTGAAAACCTAACTTTGGCAATATTTTGGATAAACTGAATATACGAGTTGCGGGATTTTTACCACTTGAAAAATTCGTTAATGGTGGAATCCTTGGTCTCAGTCCTTCCCATAATTTGAAATCAATTTTACTTTAATTCGTTTTATTTTTAGTTATTAAAAATTAATTTAAAAATCGAATCTTTACAAGTCTGAGTATCGAACCTTTTACCACTATTTAAAAAATACATCACCTGCAACCCCTGACGAAGTTGAGGCATGTCCCAAGTCTACTCCAGAAAATACAACTCTATTAATTAAAGAAGAATGTGATTTGGGGCTGCTCAATGCATCCCATCTCTTACAACAATCAAGAATTCAAAGGATAACTTAAGATACGCCTCCGGGAGCAGAGTCTTTAAAGACACCCGTAACACCTCTCATCTTACCCTATTTACCTTCGGCGTCTCCAGAGGACTTCGCCTATATGAACATTCCAAGCATGCCATCATCATATCCAAAAAGGTAAAACAAGTTTGTGAACCAAAGGGTCATAATAAGACGCAATTTCATTGAATGCTCACGAAAACGTCCCAGTTGCGAATCAATAACCCAGGCACCAACAAGGGTTCTAACTTCAGTTTAAGTTATTGATATAGCCTTGGTGAGACAAAGACAACAACATGAGATATCAACCTCCCTGAGTTTCCATGCCTGATCAGACCCTAGAGAATCATAGTGATGTATGATTGAGAATACATCACTAAACCAATGTTGCATACCCGAGAGAATCATAGTGCTAATGTACTATTATGTGATAGACACATTTTTTTATCTAAATTGCGCTCGATTTTCTATTTTGATAGTGTTCGATTTTGTACTTATTATAGCTTTTTATGTCTTTGTAGGTATTTTTGAGAAATAAATAATTTGGGAAAAATCAGCTCGAAAAGTGATAAAGGCACCTGGAAAAATTACTAAAGGCACCTAGCAAAGTTGATAAAGGCACATACAAGTTGGAATGAGGGCACCTCCCTTTTGAATTTGAAACCGAAAATGGCGGGAAGAAGTATTGTTACGTGAGAAAACTCCTGTGAGTTGGTTTGTAAATGTTTTTAGTGACTTCGGGTAATTCTAATTCACCCAAGTGAAGTTAAACAACCAGGATAACATCAATAAACGTCACAAGACGTGTTTCAGCCGGAAAAATTGGCTACATGAATGAATCTGGACGGAAAAAAAGTGTTCTTCTCTGTTTCGGATATCACAAGATTTGAGAATGATTTGGACTTGTTCTTTGAGTCCTTATCGGTTAGAAAGAATCTCTAGGGTTTACTAACCCTATAAATACCAAAGAGAATCGAAGAGAAAGCGATCGGGAGGAGCCGCAACAAAGAAAAAGTTCACAGGAAAAACCCGAGTTCTGCTGGTGAAGAAGAAGGTAAAGAACATAAGTCTTCAGGGAACTGTCGCTGATATTGTCGCTAACGCAGTCCCTCAAGCAGTCCTATTCTGAAGCAGTGCAAGTCCGTTCTTTTCTCCTATTTCATTTTCGTTCTTCTGTAACGCAGAGAAAAACACTTCTCTGTAACGCTTATAAGCATCTCTGTTCTCCTGTGTTACTATTATTTCACCATTGTAAGCACTTTTGAGCTATGAAATATATTTTTGAGGGTGTTTCCAATACAATGAGCTAATCATCATCACTGGGGCGAGGGAGGAAGCTATTTCTCCAATAATTAAGTGGTAGCTTCTATTTTATCTATGTTTTACAATTCATTTATTATTAATTGCTTTGAATTAAATTGAAAAAAAATGGTTTTTCTCAAATAATTGTGTTTTCTTTTGATGGCCCATGCTTAGTTTTAAACTGTTGATGTCCCATTCTTTCCATTTACAATTATTCTTTCAAAAACCTAATTTGGCAATATTTAGAATAACTTGAATACAGGAATTGTAAGGTTTTATCACTTGAAATATTGGTTAATGGTGGAATCTTAGCCCTAGTTCTTCCCATCAATTTTAAATCAACTTTGTTTTAATCTTCTTTATTTTTAGTCACTAAAAATTAGGTCTAGAAATCGAATTTTCACAAGTCTGAGAATCAAATCCTTCTTACCACTATTCTAAAATTATATCATTATGCTGTGATACATGATTGAGAACGCATCACTAAACCCATGTTGCATAGACGAGAATGCATTATAGTGCTAGTGCACTATTATGCCGTGATGCATGATTGAGAATGCATCACTAAACCAATGTTGCGTACCCGAGAATGCATTATATTGCTAATGCACTATTATGCCGTGATGCATGATTGAGAATGCATCACTAAACCAACGCCGCGTACCCGAGAATGATTATAGTGCTAATGCACTATTATGCCGCGATGCATGATTGAGAATGCATCACCGAACCCATGTTGCATATCCGAAAATGCATTATAGTGCTAATGCACTATTTTGTCGTGATGCATGATTGAGAATGCATCACTAAACCAATGTTGCATACCCGAGGGCATCATAGTGCTAATGCACTATTATGCCGTGATGCATGATTGAGAATGCATTATAGTGCTAATGCACTATTATACCGTGATGCATGATGGAGAATGCATCACTAAACCAATGTTGCATACCCGAGAGCATCATAGTGCTAATGCACTATTATATCGTGATGTATGATTGAGAATGCATCATTGAACCCATGTTGAATATCCGAGAGCATCATAGTGCTAATGCACTATTATGCCGTGATGCATGATTGAGAATGCATAACTGAACCAACGTTGCGTACCCGAGAATGCATCATAGTGTTAATACACTATTATGCCGTGATGCATGATTGAGAATGCATCACTGAACCAATGTTGCATATCCAATAATGGATATAGTGGTAATGCACTATTATGTCGTGATGCATGATTGAGAATGTATCACTAAACCAACGCTGCGTACCCGATAAAACATTACAGTTCATATGCACTATTATGCCGTGATGCATGATTGAGAAGGCATCACTGAACCAATATTGCATACCGAGAGAATCATAGTGCTAATGCACAATTATGCCGTGATGCATGATTGAGAAAACATCACTAAACCAACGTTGCGTACCCAAAAATGCATTATAGTGCTAATGCACTATTATGCCGTGATGCATGATTGAGAATGCATCACTGAACCCATGTTGCATATCCACGAATGCATCATAGTGGTAATGCATTATTATGCCGTGATGCATGATTTGGAATCAACGTTGTGTATCCGAGAATGCATTATAGTGCTAATGCACTATTATGTCGTGATGCATGATTGAGAATGCATCACTGAACCCATGTTGCATATCCGAAAATGCATTATAGTGCTAATGCACTATTATGCCATGATGCATGATTGAGAATGCATCACTAAACCAATGTTGCATACCCGA
>JAJJMC010007139.1:2266147-2281047 GCA_023531435.1 Papaver californicum | reverse complement strand
TAAACCAATGTTGCATACCCGAGAGCATCATAGTGCTAATGCACTATGCCCGTGATGTATGATTGAGAATGCATCTCTGAACCAACGATGCGTGCCCGAGAATGCATCATAGTGCTAATACATTATTATGTCGTGATGCATGATTGAGAATGCATCACTGAACCAACATTGCATATCCAAGAATGCATATAGTGGTAATGCACTATTATGCCATGATGCATGATTTAGAATCCATCACTAAACCAACGTACCCGAGAAAGCATTATAGTTTTAATGCACAATTATGCCGTGATGCATGATTGAGAATGCATCACTGAACCAATGTTGCATACCCGAGAGCATCATAGTGCTAATGCACTATTATGTCGTGATGAATGATTGAGTATGCATCACTAAACCAATGTTGCGTACCCGAGAATAAGCGGTAATGCATATATAAATGCTAACACACTATTATTGGTGCATAAGCGGTAATGCATATATAAATGCGATGTAGCTTATATGTTGGAGCATACTTGATGCTTATGTACCAATATGCTTATAGCTTAAACGATAAACTTGAATGTGCAGGAGCGGTAATGCACAAATATATGCGATGTGGCCTATACGTTGGAGCATACTTGATGCTTGAGCATCAATATGCTTGTAGCTTAGCCCATAAAGCTTGAATTATGCGAAATCATCATTTAATCGTATTGCGTACTCGAGAACGTCCTTGCTTGGCTTATACGGTCTAGGATTTGCTTGGCCTTTGGCCTTGCGATGAAGTGAGAATTGGTGTTGGCTTTGTCTTAATAGGATTAAGTTGCTTGTTCCTTTCGAATTGACACTTTTATGAAATACGGTCATGCTTGATCCCTTCAAGGTACGGGTTGGGTACGTAGGCAGCCGCAATGCAATACATTGAGGTGCAGCATCTCGTCGCTCATATCATCTAATTTGAGAGATGTTTGTGACGCTTTGGTAACTCATATCATCTGGCTCGTTAATGCTATGCAAGAGATGATTGTTAACGTACTTGATGAGGTAGTTTCATTCCATTCGATGGATGATCATACTTCCTATCAAGACATACTATATGAACGGGATATGCCTGGTTGCTGCACCATTGACAAGAGAAAGACCAGTGCAGGCTCCAGTGCATGGTCGAAGCAGAATTGATGAAGCGAAAAATTAGGCTTGGAATGGCCTAGGTTCTAGTCCAAGGCATGAGTTAGGCCTGGACAATGATCGTAATTATGTGATGCTTGCCAAAGGCATTCACCATTGGCTTTAATGTTCATGTACCCTTTGTAGAATAAGGGTGAGTTGGAACGGGATGAAAACTACGTTTCGAGTATCATGCTTGCAAAGCATGCTTGGAAAGGCAAATATACCTGCATATGACAGCGAGAAGTTAAGTTTTAAGGTCCGGTTACTATCTTTGAAGCCGCATAGGGAGTTCTGGCTTGCCCAACGCATAGCGCCGGAGGCGGAATTTTTCGGTCCGTGACAGAGTACTACTTAGAAAGTTAATACAATGGACCACAATACTCGGAATCTATCAAAGTTCAATCACATGAATAGATTTAGACGATGGATATGAAGATGATGAAGTTTGCACGTGTTGACTAAGGTGAACTGTGTTTCCCATATCTGTCCGAAGGTCATTACTAGGATGAATTCTAATGGATTGAGATACGCTCCCACTGGTCTTTATCCTGATACTAATATCGGCTCAGCTGGTATATACAAGGGCCCCAACGGTCGATTTATTGAAAATAAAACAATTATTTATTTATTATTATTTTCTCTTTTTTTTTCCTTATTTTTTGTCTAAATAAAATACAATAATGGGGCTTGATCACAATCACTTTAATTCATCCCAACGCCGATAATAATTCGATACTAGAGCCCTACCAAATCACTTAGAGAAACACATAAAATTACAAAATAAAAACAGAAGGTGATATGATTGTGATGATTCCGAGATATGGTGACGACTATCATGTTCTTTCTAACAACTGAGCTCTGTCCTTTTATGAATAGACCCTTTAGTTGGGTCCCTCAACTCCTATAGCCAAGAGGTTTGTCTCCATCTACTTAGAATGGTCAGTATCATCCTGAATTTTCACAAGTTTTTAAATTTTGGAGTTTTTATTATTGTACTAAAAGAATCTCCTTTACCCCCAAACTTAAATCTAACATTATCCTTAATGTTTCAAATTAAAGAGCAGTACCAAAAATATAGGTAAGAAGGGGAATAAAAAGATAAGTCGGAAAGATAGTACCTGAATGAAGCGTAACAATCCTTTTCCGGAGAATAAGACAGAAAATAAAAAAATAAAATAAAAACAAAAACCTACGAAACTTACTAATTTACAACAACATCCTTGATGGTCAATCAAGGTAAGCAGGGTCCTCCTCAACATCACCTGCACAAAAAGGCTTAAAAAATGGTTTCAATCTCTGACCGTTAACTTTGAAAGTACTTTTACCATCTTGAGTCTCAATTTGAATATCACCATGAGGAAAAACAGTACGAACCACAAAAGGACAGGTCCACCGAGAGCGTAACTTCCCGGGAAATAGATGCAAGCGAGTATCATACAAAATAACTTTTTGGCCTAGAGAAAATGAATTTCTTAAAATATTTCTATCATGCACAAGTTTCATTTTGTTCTTATACTCCTTAGCACTATCGTATGCATCTCTACGAATCTCTTCCAACTCATTGAGTTGGAGTTTTCTATGAGCTCATGCCTTGTCAAGCGAATAATTAAACTGCTTTACAACCCAATATGCTCTATTTTCTAACTCAATAGGAAGGTGACAAGCCTTGCAAAAAACTAGACGACAAGGTGACATTCTAATGTGGGTCTTAAATGTAGTACGGTAATCCCATAAGGCCTCGGTAAGCCTCAAAGACCAGTCTTTCCTATTAGGATTAACTGTTTTCTCTAAAATACATTTTATCTCCCTGTTGGAAACCTCTACTTGACCACTAGTTTATGGGTGATATGGGGTAGCTACTTTGTGGGTAATACCATATTTCTTCATCAAAAGCTTAAACGGTCGATTACAAAAGTGTGATCCTCTATCACTAATTATAGCTCGCGGTGTACCAAAACGTGCAAATATGTTATCATTTAAAAACTGGACCACAACCTTGTGGTCGTTCGTTTTACACAAAATCGCCTCAACCCATTTAGAGACATAGTCTACAACGACAAGTATGTAAAGATTACCAAAATAATTAAGATATGGACCCATAAAATCAATGGCCCGCACATCAAAAACCTCAATAACTAAAATAGGGTTCAGAGGCATCATATTTCTACGGGAAATGGTTCATAACTTCTGGCAACACTCACAAGCAACATAGTAACTGTGGGAGTCTTTAAAAAATGACGTCCAGTAGAATCCATACTGCAATATCTTGGAAGCAGTTTTCTTTGTACTAAAGTGACCTCCACAAGCATGATCAAGACAAAAGGAAATAATACTGGACTGGTCACTCTCAGGTATACATCTCCTAATAATCTTGTCTGGACAATACTTAAACAAATAAGGATCGTCCCAAAAGAAATGATTTACCTTGGCTAAAAACCTAGAACGATCTTGCTTACCCCAATGTTGAGGCATTCGACCAGTAACAAGATAATTTACTATATTTGTAAACCAAGGTAATTGGGAAACAATGAAAAGTTGTGAAAACTGTCTCTCACAGGAGGAGAATCATCAGGGGAATCAACAACAAGCCTAGAAAAGTGGTCTGCTACTACATTTTATGCACCCTTTTTGTCTCTAATTTCTAGAGAGAATTCTTGTAACAAAAGGATCCATCTAATCAATCTAGGTTTAGTATCCTTCTTGGAAAGAAGATACTTCAAAGAAGCATGATCAGTAAAGATTATGACCTTAGAGCACCCACAGTGGTGCGACTAAACCCAAAGACTAAAGACCAAAAAAATTTGGGTTTACTCTACCTGAAACGCAACGGGTAGAGAGTAAATTTTGATCAAGCGTAAGACTAAGCTAACGCCTGGCGTTGGACGCATATACAAGGATCTGTCTCTTGGAATTGTGTTGTACGGGCATACGCAAGTGAAAACGCTTGGTTGGGGATGACGCTGGGTGAACGCTCGGTGGGAGACGCTATCCATAAGAATGTATGATGATAAACGCACGCTTAGCATGACACCCCAGTGACAGGCGTGTGTGTAAACGAACGCCTGATGGGGCGTTAAACTATTTATACACCCGGTTAACCTTCTACTCATGTAAGTGGTTCGTGTGCATCATGAGGACGGGCGCATGTGTAGAGTGACTCCTGCTTCACCAGGCGGCATTCTGTCCTTACACCCGTCTTCATCAGGCGGTGTTCTAGGAGAACGCCTGATGGGGCAGAGTCTTTTATTGTGATGTCTATTAAACATCCGAATTCCCAGAAGAAAAAAAACAGAAATTTTCAGCAGTGCAAGAGAGTTGCTGAAAAGATGTAGAGCGAGGCTTTGGTGTACTTTAAAATCAATTTTCCATCGTCAAGCAACCTGCAAGAATGTGGAATCCAGATGTACTTGCATATATCATGAAAATTGTTATAATTTTACATAATATGATAGTGAAGGATGAACGTCTACCTGGTGATTGGACACATGAATATGATCAACGCCGCAACCATGCACCGATAAATATTTCGAGACAACATAGTGCTGAACTTTCGAGAATAAGAGTTGAGCAACGACGACGTGCATTACACAACAAAGATACGCATATTCGCTTGCAAAATAACTAGATCGAACACTTATGTTTATATTTTGGTGACGAATAACATTTTCAAAACCATACAGATAGATTTTGTGGGTATATCTCTTGTACACCCGCCCGAGACACCACTCGGCCGCTAGGGGCACCTAGGGGTTTAAAGGCTTGCTGCACATGCTAAATGCAGCCGCGATGCCTGTGAAAGTGAGTTTAGGTTTACTTTTAATCTCTTGTAATATCAATATGCTTACTATGTTGTAATGAATAAATTAACGGAAGTATTATAAAAATATCACTTACTCAGAACAACAATACATCGGGAGATGTTAAGATATCTCATTTTCACAGGAGTCGCGGTTGCACTTAGCACGAGCAACAAGACTTTTAACCATTAGGTGGCCCCAACGGACGAGTTATGTCTCGTGATGGTTTACAAAGAGATATACCCACAAAACCTATAATCAAACCTTCAACGAGTGGTACGACGCCCTGGATGACGATCTAAACATCTTCGAAGAACAATCAACACAAAAGGGTTGTATTGTTCCATCACCCGTAGGATCTCGAAATGAGGTTGGTACATGAAATCTGAACCTTTCCATCTTCTCCATTCCTCCAGAGATCTTGCAACAACTTCGTCATCAGTTTCATTCCTAATTTTTGTTTCATTCACCTTAGCGGTTAAAGTTGAAAATTGTAGTACTGCCCTACTTATTTCCTGAAATCGACAAAAAAGGCCTACTATTTTCCGGTTATTGGGGTTAATGGTTTCATTACAGAAGTTAGCATGGATATGTACTAACCATTCCATGCTTATTGAACCATTCATCTGAAGTTCATGACCCCTTGTTGGATAATATAATATTAAGTTTCGACAAAGAGATAAATCTTCCTCTATGGTAAAATTATCAACATTAATACTAAAATTTTGGTAAGCCATAATTCTAAAACAGAGAGATAAACTTTGAATTAGGTTATTTGAAATGTGGAAGGTGTGGTTTCCAAATGGGAACGAATGGGTATATATATGGCACTTTTTAAAGGGAAATAATTTTCCAATTTTTAATAAAAGATTAAAGCATGATATTGAAAGAAGTGACGACTCTGTTATGTTCCATCCTAGTGGGTAATTAATAACATTATATTCAATGATAGGCTAGAAAGAGTGTGGACGCCTCATTTTCTTCAGTGTTTTGTCCGCGTGCAACGATTAAAGTATGATAGAGAAAAAAGTGACGAGTCTCTTTTTTGCGAGACTGGTGTGTCCATCATAACAGTCTATTCAGTGGAACCCAACGTTTCAATTATTTACTTTGTCAATCTGAAAAATTTAAGCAATCTCACTTATCTACTCATGTAGGAGACGAGTAGATAGGCTAATAATGAGTGTCTAGTCTTTTATCGTGTTGATGTTAATGCGAAAAAAATGAGTGGTTGGTTTAATTTTTCATATGACTTACTTAATTACTCGAAAATGAAAGTTTTCATTAATTCAAACAAAAGGTACATTGGAAGTTCATTAACATTTAAAATAACACTATTAATTCAAAACTAAACTGGAAATTTTAACCTCTAAATACAATTCAGATAGATAAATATATAAATCATAAAAGTATAAACTAAAATTGCCAATCCATTAATATGATAATAATTAAGGTTTCAGCTAATCCGAGAACGCTTTAAGCTTGACTTCTCCTTCTCTGCAAAATGTCTGCCTTTCTAAGTTTGATGTACTCTTTTGTTACGACATCCAACCCGGAGACATCCATCATCATTATGCGAAACTCATCGTCTGCTTCTTTCTTTGGTTTAATAAGATAGCGAACTCCCTAAATTCCATTATTGATAAAAGATTTTAATCTAAAGTTGACCCATCTCAAAATTATAGACTAAAATTTTTGGCGAAACAATAACAACTTCAATCTTTTTTTAAACATTCAACTTTCAATCTTGACATTCAACTATCAATTTCAGGATTTTGAGTTTTGTTGTAGGATTTTTTTTTCTTCATGAACTTGGAATGAGAGATTCATGGGTGATACATAAAAGTTTAAAACGACTGAAATTCATTTTGAATATGTAGAAACCTAAGATCACCCAGATAAGATTGACTACATCTTGGAAATTTGGATCGTTCTTTTAATAAGATCATACAACAAACAGAACTGGTGGGATTATGTCAAAACACATGATCCTTTCTAAAATGACAGTACATATCTAATTATAGAAAATAGAAGGAAAGAGGTGATACAACACATAGATGACATAGATAAAGAGAATAGATATGAAATTAAAAGAAAAATAGTATTATACCATTAATAATACATAATTTGGTATAAAAAACCTAGGTGACCAAACTTCCCATACAAAAACACCTCCCACATTATATTTTATAAACAAAAACCATTTGAATTAAAAATGAAATAAAAACCCCATTTTCTTTAATATTGATTAAATTTAGTTTTTATCATTTTTTTAAATGGCATCCTTACCCTTTCTTTCTCTTCCTTCTCATTTTTTTTTTTCTTCTTCTTCTTCTTCTCCTCTTCCCCACCACCATCACTAGCAGCAACAGTACCTCCTCCGGCACCATCACCAGCAGCAACAGTAGCTCCTCCGGCATAACAACACCTTCGTCTCCTTCACCAACACCTCTCTCTCCCTCTCTTTATTTTGGTTTTATGTTCACCAATAATAAATTTTATCACCCATATCTACCACTAACAACACCTCCGTCTCCTCCACCAACACCACCAGTACCTCCTTCTTTTTCTATGTCCAGATCCACCACCAACAACACCTCTTCTTCCTCCTTCTATCCTCTACAAACATCACCAACACTTCCAGATCATCATCGTCGAAAATCATCATCAAAATATAATGATACATCATCATTGTCGAAATTAGGGTTTTTTGTTGGTGAAACGTCAGAAAAATGGTGAAACCAAATTTGGTTTCATCAAATTTCACCAACACAAAATTGAAACCAATTTTTGTGTTGGTGAAATGTCAAAACCAAAACAATGATGAAACTTTTTTTGGTTTTATCATTTTTTTCATCTGGAATAAGGTGGAACCAAATAAATGATGAAACTTTTTTTGGTTTCATCATTTTTTTTTCCATCTGTAATAAGGTGGAACCAACTAAACGGTGAAACTTTTTTTGGTTTCATCATTTTTTTTCGTCTGGAATAAGGTGGAACCAAATAGATGATGAAACTTTTTTTGGTTTCATCATTTTTTTTCATCTGGAATAAGGTGGAACCAAATAGATTTCATAATTTTTTTTTGGTTTCATCATTTTTTTTTCATCTGGAATAAGTTGTGTTAGTGAAATGTCAATTTTCGTTGTGGTGGTGGTGGTTGGTGTTGGTTCTGGTTTTCGTTGTTGCTGGTGGTGGTGCTCGTTGGTGGTGGACATGGTGGTTATTAGTGGTGCTCGTTGATGTTGATGGTGAAAGTGGTGTTGGTGTTGGTTATTGATGGTGGTGGTTCTGGTTTTCGTTTATACTGGTGGTGGTGCTCTTTGGTAGTGTACCTGCTGGTTGTTAGTGGTGCTCGTTGATGGTGGTGGTGGGTGATGGCGGTGCCGGTTGGTGGTGCTCATTGGTGGTGGTGGTTGGTGCTGCTGTTAGTTGGTGGCTGGTAGTGGTGGTGTTGCTGGATGATGGTGGTTGTTGTTGGTTGGTGGTGGTGAGTTGGTGTTGGTAGTGTTGGTGGTGAGAGAGAATAAAGTTTAAAAATGTGATTGATTTTTTTTATTGGGTTGAATTAATATAAATGGTAATTTAAGAGTGGGGTTGAATTAATGTAAAAGGTAGTTTAGAAAGATTTATTTAATTGAGGTTTTTGTTTTATTTTATTTTTAGTGGGTTTTTTTTGTTGGATAGTGATACCTTTAAGATTATAACCCATGATCTGTTAATAATAATTAAATTCTAATTCCCTATGTACCTCTTTTTAAAAAACAAAAATTACAAATAACTCTGATAACTAAGATTAAATATGGGCCAATGAAAATAAGAGGAATGTGCACCCCTGGTTAAGTGACGGGGCACAAAGTCGGACTCTGTACTTATGCACTAGTAATAAGATTCCAAGGTAAATTTTTGGTTATAAAATTAAGAAACGAAATAAACACTATACTGATCTAAACCAAAACAAATTACCAAATTAAGAACACACAGAGGAATCAAGAAAGAAAGAGAAGGAAAAATCAAGCAACAAATTAGAAGAGATCAATTTCTATGGGAGAAGAAGTTATTACAGTATTCACAACTCTCACACTTCGAGATTCAGAAGAACTCATAATGGCATCATTTAATGTTAATTTGTACCGCCATTAACAAGATTTTATTGATTCCAAAATGGGAAGAAATTCGACTTCTTCTCCAGAGCCAGAAAATAATAGTGGAGATCAGACAGGAGTAGTTTATTCGATTAGAGATAGGTTTAGGTTTAAAAGAAATCCTACTAATCATTCTGATAATATCAATAACGTTGAAGATGGAGGAGGAGATCGGAAAATGGATCGGCAATGGAGAAATCGATCTCATCATAATAGAATCGTTCGTAAGGGTTTTTCATTCAAGATTACGTATTTTTTATACGGTGCTGCTATTTTAGCGTTTTTGGTATTTGTTGTTGGTTCAATCTCATTACAAACTTCAATTTCTTCCGTTTTTAGTTCTGGTAGTGATAGAATAAGTATTTTTACAAGAAAGAATGGATTGAAATATGGGGATAACCTGAAATTTCTTCCAACAACAAAATTATTACAAAGATTTGTTACACAAGCTAGTCTTCTTGATCGATTAAGAACTGAATCCAGAGTTGCTATACGTCCACCTCGATTAGCTCTTGTAAGTAACATTTCCTGTTTTGTTTCGTTAGTTTCACCAATTGATCACATTCAACAGATTAGATGTTATAGGTAGAACTGTAAATTTACTTTGATTTTTTTATATACTAGTTTTGTTATATTAACTCTTCCCCCCTACAACCTCTGTTAATTTGACTCGCAGATCTTAGGAAATATGGATAAGGATCCAGTAACATTGATGCTTTATACTGTGGTGAAGAGTTTAAAGGAACTTGGTTATGTATTTAAGGTGACTTGTCTTTTCATTTTATTGCCTATACTGACAAATTCATGTAGATAAATTGGATATTTAAGGTTATACCGAGCTTGTTTCTCTTTTATACTTGTACAGATGTACGCAGTCGATGATGGTGATGCTCGGCCATTATGGGAGTCAATTGGAGGTCGTGTTTCCATATTGGGTGCCAATAGCACCCTCTATATTGATTGGTCGATGTAAGTTTTGTACTTCAGGTTTTGTGTTATCAGTTATTGAAGTTTTGACGATTTTATGACTTTCTCACTGCTCAACATTTATCAGTCTGTTCGTCAACATTCTTGTCAGCTATATATAATGGTCACTTTGCTTCTGTCTTACAGTTATGAAGGTGTTATTGTGAACTCTCTTGAAGCAAAAGAAGCTGTCTCAAGGTATTGTCCTGTCTGATTCATAACCAGTTAGAATATGTTGAGTTGCTTTGGATGCAATTGGATGGGTAAAAATGGATCATCTTCCCTTCAAAATGCTACGCTTGTGATTAAAGGTTCATTATAATCATAATCCATCTGTTTTGTAGTGAAATTTTAAAAATCGATGTTTCTTAATCATTTAAAGGAGCAATGGTTCAATAAATCTTTTCTCTTCTAGATATATTTTAGTTAGGTGTGACGCAAAGAAGTGGGAACAGTCATTTGGATCCTGTTTAAATTTATTTGTCACTTACATTCACCTTGTGCTTGTTCCAACTATTGTATGACCTTGTTTATTGATATTTCTTCTGATCCTTTTGTTGTTGTATGATTTATATAGTGAGAGTAATGAACTCTTTCTGGTAGTGTACTATTTTCCATGGTAGTGAGTTTTTTATGGTATGCAGCATCATGCAGGAGCCTTTTTGTTCTATACCACTAATATGGATTGTGGAAGAAGATATACTTGCACGACGTTTTCCGAAGTATGTGGAGATGGGATGGGAGCATCTAATTCTTGAGTGGAGAAATGCTTTAAGTAGGGCGGATGTAGTCGTTTTTCCATATTATTCTTTGCCGGTAATGCCCTTCTCATTGTTTGTGTTTACTATAATAGAATTTTGTTTCTCACTTCAATTAAATTAATTCTGGCGAAACTAATCAACTAATGTACTTTCTTCTGTCAGTTGTTGTATAGTGTTATTGATACGGGAAACTTCTTCGTAATTCCTGGATCCCCAGTAGATGTGTGGGGCGCAGAAACCTTTGCCAAGTCGCATTCGAAATATCAAGCTAGGAAGGCCAATGGACTCGATAGAGATGATATGGTGATTTTAGTTGTTGGAAGCTCTTTCTTCTATGACAAGCTTTCATGGGACTATGCTGTGGCTATGCATACAATTGGACCCCTGCTAATGAAATTTACAAGGAAGGAGGCTGAAGTATCTTTGAAATTTGTCTTCTTATGTGGAAACTCCACTGATGGATATAATGATGCTTTGCAGGTATTTAGCTACTGATATGCATTACATAGTTCATGCCTTTGTGGCCTACTCTTTTTAAGTATCACACTTTCACATAGTTCCCCTCTCCCGTATTCTGTAACTAGATTTTCATGAAAGGTGAATTACTGATGAATAACATTTGAACTAGAGACTACATAATTTGTTTAATAATTAAAAGAATTGGGGACAACTAATTTGAGTTTTATGCTGATGTACTAATGTTGTGTACCTAGATGGTATTCCAGCTATTATGAAGTATTCCTTTCTTTATTTCGAGTCTTTATGTTTCCCCTTCTTCTAGTAAGAGCTTTGCTTCTGCCATTTAGTTTTTAGTTCCAGGTTAGCTAGGAGGCAATTTAAAATAGAAGTTGTACAATATGTTATATATAATCGTCCAGTATAAGCTGTGATCCTGGTATTCGTATGATTTCATTACATTAGTATTTATCCTATGGAGTCTCTGATTGATGCAGGATGTTGCTTCACGCCTAAACCTTCCCCGTGGATCACTGATGCACTATGGTTTGGATGGAGATGTGAACAGTGTACTATTAATGGCTGATATTGTTCTACATGGATCTTTCCAAGATGAGCAAGGTTTTCCTCCCCTACTGACCAGAGCCATGTCCTTTGAAATCCCTGTTATTGCACCTGATTTGCCAATCATAAAGAGATATGTGAGTTTACTTTCGTTCATTCAGCGAACTAATTGTTTTCTTTTAGATGCTTGAAATTTGATTAGTAAAACGGTGTTTCAGCTGTAGTGCTTGCTCTTATGGAGAGAATTTTGACATTGCAGATTGTTGATAGAGCGAACGGTGTCATTTTCAGAAAAAAGGATCCTGACAGTTTGATGAGAGCCTTCTCATTCTTAATATCAAATAGAAAGCTTTCTAGATTTGCTATTATGGTTGCTTCCTCTGGAAAATTGCTTGCGAAAAACATGTTGGCATCAGAATATATAATTGGTTATGCAAAGCTCCTAGAAAATCTGCTCCATTTCCCCTCGGATGTGTTGCTCCCAGGTCCTATTTCAGAGCTTCAACAGCAAACCTGGGAATGGAATTTATTTGAGAAAGAAATAGAACAGAGAGGCAGTGAAATTCCCCACTTTGATCAGAACAGCAGTTATATTAGAGGATCAAGTGTCGTGTATGCCCTAGAAGACGAATTTGCCAGCCTCAACAATGTGAAAAATAATTCAGAGGATGAAATAGATTTTCATGAGTTCCCTACCAAATTAGATTGGGATGTGTTGTGGGAAATTGAAAGTAATGAAGAGTTTGAAAGGCGAGAAACAGAGGAGGTACGGTCATTTTTATTGCCTTTACTTTTCTTTTTCTTTCTATCTTCATTCTCGGTTACATATTTTTAAAAAATTCTGTCATTTCATTCCATGATCTCTAGCTTGAAGAAAGGATGGAGAGAACAGTGGGTTCATGGGATGAGATATATCATAATGCACGCAAAGCTGATAAGCTTAAATTTGAACCAAATGAAAGAGACGAAGGAGAGCTAGAAAGGGTAGGCCAGTCACTATGTATTTATGAGATTTACAGTGGAGCTGGTTCCTGGCCATCCTTACACCATGGTTCTTTGTACCGTGGGTTGAGTCTAGTAAGTTCCCTGGAACCATATCGACAAATATTATATTTCTCTGTTGCAAAATTGAACAACTCAAATCCAGATCGTATGTTACAACAGAAGGATAGTAATGACACTCTGTATATTTCCTCAAGGCATTTGCTTAAAATGACACCTACTATCTCCTACTTAAAGGTGGTTGTCTCTCTTTGATGTTAATTGAAGAAGTAGACTAAGCATTGCAGATAATACTTCTTGTGTTTAAAATTGTTCTGGTTTTGATACATCCGATGTTTTTGTTGTCAGTCTACAAGAGCACGGAGATCAAGATCTGATGATGTTGATGCAGTTAGTCGCCTTCCTCTCCTGAATGATACCTACTATAGGGATCTTCTTGGTGAGCTTGGAGGCATGTTTGCTATTGCAAATAAGGTGGATAATGTTCACACTATACCTTGGATTGGGTTTCAGTCATGGCGTGCTTCAGGAAGAAAGGTATATATCATATTTTGTCTTTTCAATTGGTCTGCAAGACTGAGCACACTACTTCAAGCAGTTCACATAAGCTTACAACCTTTAAAATCCAGAGCTGGAGAAATTCTTCTTTCATTTGTTGAATAGCTGGCACTTTTTATTTTGTCTTGTCAACAGGCTTCTTTGTCAAATAAAGCTGAAACTGTACTGGAAGAAATTACTCTGGCCGAGCCTCAAGGAGATGTTATCTACTACTGGTCACGTTTGGACGTAGACAATGGAGTGGGAGGGAACAATGACAAACTTACTTTCTGGTCTATGTGTGACATTATAAACGGGGGTCAATGCAGGTAGGAATCTGTTGGTTTATAATAAGATCGCTAGGAAGGGTCAGTATATTCGCACAGTGTAGCCTATTGAAATTGATTAGTGAACGAATCATCATCACCATTAAGTTTTTCACATATATGCTCCACGTAGCCCCAGATTGTTTCTTCTTCAATTTCTTCACAGTGGTTGGCTTATTCAACTTGCAATTTCATTAGTCTAGCAAACCATCTAAAAGAAATGTTTCTTATTCCAGGCAACTTATGCATCAAACTAGAGTAAAATTATCTTCAATATTCTTTTTTGATACAGCCTTTTCTTTGGGTTAGATTTTTTAATATTTACTTAGATAAATAAGTCTCATATAGATATAAGAATTGAAATCCCTGTTTATGCTTCACTACGATTGGTGACATTCTTTGATCTCCACATTCTAATGTAACTACACCTATTCCTTACTGACACAGGACAGTATTTGCCAAAGTCTTCCGCCAGATGTATGGCTTACCACCAGAAGTAGAAGCTCTCCCTCCCATGCCCGAGGATGGTGGTCATTGGTCTGCATTGCATAATTGGTTGATGCCAACACGTTCCTTTGTAGAATTTGTTATGTTTTCAAGGTAGAGTATAGATACGTCTTTGCTTCATCTCAATCGCATTTGATGTCAAATGCATGTGTAAATTGATAGCTTTCTGTATCGAATCTTTAGGATGTTTGCTGATTCACTTGATGGCTTGAACAATGATATGAGTAACAACAATACATGTTTGTTAGGAACTTCAGAACTAGAGGTAATCCACCAATAATTTGCCAACTCTTGATCTTTCAGATACTACAATTAATTTGAAACTTTATTGTTAATTTTATTTCTTTTCCGTGTTTGATAACCTGCAGAAGAAGCACTGTTATTGTCGAATGTTGGAGCTTTTGGTCAATGTTTGGGCATACCACAGTGCTAGAAGGATGGTTTACATTGATCCGAGATCAGGATCACTTGAAGAGCAGCATCCGATTTATCAGCACAAGGAACTAATGTGGTCCAAGTTCTTTAATTTTACATTGCTGAAGAGTATGGATGAGGATCTAGCAGAGGCAGCAGACGACGAAGAACATCCGAGGGATCGATGGCTGTGGCCTTTAACAGGGGAAGTGCATTGGCAAGGAACTTATGAGCGAGAGAGAGAAGAGAGATACCGGCTGAAGATCCTTAAGA
>JAJJMC010007139.1:2234559-2261147 GCA_023531435.1 Papaver californicum | reverse complement strand
AGTTTTTCTCTATGTTAAGATTTTGTGATCTTTTATATAAAAGATCAAGCTTAGCGGTACCACGAAGATGAAGAGTTTTTCTTCGGATCAATGTCTCAATATTGGTGCTGAGTGGAACCAGGTTCACATGTTTACTACAAACCCATTATCAGGTATTATATCATATTTCAACTGTTGTACCATTTACATATTTTTGGTGTGATACAAACCACAGTGATACATCTTTCCTCGTTGAGATGTCAACCGATCAATCTTAAATTTAGCAGATCACATAATTGTAACTACATTAGCTTGTCCATTTAAATATGTCTAATCCTTTAAGATTGAAGAAATTAATGGACTGCTAGCTACAATGTTCAATCAACAAATTGAAATTTGTTTTACCACGATCTTATATCTCAACCTCCCGCTTTAAGCATTTTTGTGTTTTGGAGAGGTTTTATGAGTTTCAATCAAATTGATGTTGTATATATCAATTCTAGCAAATCCAAAGTTTTCTCTTTAATGATAACTCAGAGAATATAGAATTGTTCATATATCCCAAGATTAATAAGTATCACTTAGATGATTGTATACCACATCAATCTAGATAATTTCAAACCATACAAGGCTCGATTAAATTTAGTAAACACATATGACATGTCGTTTCTGCTGATAACTGAAAAACTTCAGGGATTTTTCAAGTAGATATCTGTATTAAGTCTTCCATATAAATTCGTAGCAACCACACCCTTTAAATGCGCGTTGAATCCTTCAAGGATTACCATACTTAATAAGATCGAAAAGGTAGTTACATCTAATATAGGAAATATGTTTCTTTGTAATCCATCTCAAGTTTTTGTGAAAAATTTTGTGCCATTAGTTAACTTTTGTTTTCCTCATTATGCGCAAACACCCATTTGTATGAACTGCAAACACCACCCTGACCCTGTGACCCAAGTATGGCACATATTATCGGAAGTCCGGATGTAGTTCTAAAATATTACACTTTTTTGCGAGAAAGTTGAATTCTGATTGGAATTTTTATTTTTATTTTAGCCAATCTTCATTTGATGAAGTTCCTATAAATAGTAGTTTAACACCGTTATCATCTACTGCAGTATTAGTGGATATTTTGAATGTTTCACAAACAACCATTGTATTATAATCTTGAATTTCTCTGTTATACGCATATTTGTGGAAATTTCCTGGTTTGAGGTTCTATAATCTTTGCGGAAAACTATATACACTTCATTTATATTTCTTGGCCACTACTAGTCCATTGTGCTTGCTCTTAAATGTTTTGGGTCTTCTCTGTAAACCCTCATACTTCTCAAAATGAAAACTCTGTTTGATCCCATTCTATCCGTATCCTTCCTCTGAATCTGAATAAACTCTGTAATCAACAACAACCTCTTTCCTTTGATTCATCAGCATATTTTTAACCCTCAAATTTTTTCAAATCTATTCTACATTTTTTTTCCCTCTCAAAAAATCTGTTCTGAAATCTTGTTTTCACGATCTGTTAGATTATGGCAACTTCTTCAACTCAACAATCAATAATACCCTTTGACACCCTTTCAAGTATTATCATTATTCCAATTAACCTTCAAGAAGATAACTATCATACCCCTTCAATTCTGATGCTGCAAAACCAAATTAAACCTAAATTTAGAAAATCACCCAAAATTAGACCCAAGATTGTTTTTTTTCTTAGATGAAAATGCTCCTCCATTTCCAAACAATGAAATGTGGGTTTCACTCCTTTTGTCTCGACCCCAGATAGACACAAAGGGAGTTT
Source organism: Papaver californicum (assembly GCA_023531435.1). NCBI lineage: Eukaryota > Viridiplantae > Streptophyta > Magnoliopsida > Ranunculales > Papaveraceae > Papaver > Papaver californicum. The sequence goes on along the minus strand of JAJJMC010007139.1, from coordinate 2,259,367 downwards.
GAGATTTCTGCATTACTTTCTCTAGATTTTATGGTGAGTCATGTTTTCATTTCTCTTTATGTACATGATTTTTCAGATTCTTAAAATTAGAAATTATTGAATAAAAATCTAAACTTTTTAGTTAATCATGTAGAAGAATTGTGCTTTGATTATATTTGATTGGTCTTAGATTTATTCCTTTGGTTAATTGTGGGCAGGCTTCATATGTACATAGAATTCTTATATGACATAGTGTTTTTTTTTTCATTGTAAACCGAAGGAGAATTTCTAAACATATATCATGGAGAATCTCTGGAATTCATTTTGTGGAGATTCTGCTGATTGTACATTTAATGGCGCAACATGTGGTTCTTTTGATTATCTATATCCTTCTTCTTGTGTACATAATGGTATTGTTATTTGCTTAGATGTCCTGCTATTATTTTTGTTGTTGTCAACTGTTATTTCGAAGCCTTCATCTGCAAGAACAGTTCATAATGCTTCGCGTTGGTGTACTTTCTTGGAGATTGTTTCTGCTGTTTATAGTGGCTGTGTTGGATTGGTATACTTGGGTTTGGGGATTTGGTTTCTTCAAGTTAGTAAACAGACTGATGTTTTTCCTTTGCATCGATGGGTTGTAGTGTTCTTTCAGGGATTCACATGGTTGGTTTTAAGTTTAATTATCAGTCTTAGGGGAAAGAGATTTTCAAAGGAGATGTCGAGGCTTTGTTCTCTAGTTACATGCTTGATTGCAGGACTTCTTTGTTTTTCAGCATTGTTGGTCCTTGTGGTCGACAGAATGGTTGCAATTAACATTGTTCTAGACATACTTTTACTTCCTGGAGGAGTCCTTCTGTCATTATGCATTTCTAGAGATAACCAATCGGAAGATACAAGTGAAACTGGGGACATGTGTTCCCTTTATGCACCATTGAATGATGGATCTAATGGACATATTGAAGAAGATATGGGCAGTGAAACCCCTTTTGCAAAGGCAGTATTTCTTAGTAAAATGACATTTTGGTGGTTGAATTCAATCATGAAGAGTGGTAAGGAGAAAACCCTCAATGATGCAGATATACCACAGTTGCGGAAGGTAGATCGAGCAGAGAGTTGTTATATGTTGTTTATGCACCAACTAAATTCACAGAAGCAAACTAATGCACTTGAAGTTGCTGAGATTGCATAATGGGAAGACGAACAAATTGAGTACATAAAGGAGAAGGATGTGAAGTTGATGTTCACTAATCTATTTATTTTTTCATTTTTTGAAAATCTAAAAATCCGACCGTTGGATCGGAAGAATCATAGCCGTAGGATGTATAAGAAGGCATGTGAATTTTAAAACACTCACGTGTTAACGGCGCCGTTAACGGCGTTAAGTATTAATTATTTTTTTTTTTTTAAAAATCTAAACAGAAGTCAGTACTTTAACTTTACCATCTAGGGTGAACACGATTCCAGGTACTAAAGTCTAACGTTGGACAAATGTAAGTAAGAACACTAAATTTGGACAAAACCCAGGTACCAAAGTCAAATAAACTCAAACTTCTTTGCAACTTACATTGTTTTGAATATTCACTTCTTCAAGCGAAAGTAAGAATTGATTGTACATGACACTTTAACGAGAAAGTAAAAGTTTGACCAAATCAATATTTACAAACAAAACTGAAAATACATAAAACTCCCATAATTGAAATGCTGAAGAAAAAGAAAAACCCCACCTATGTGGTCAATATCGGCCGTTACGGCCGCGATAACGGCGATATTCAAGGTACCGCTTCAAGAGCGCGACGAATCTTCAAATATCACCGTATCTGCCGATACGACCGAGATTCACCCGATATTCAAGGTATATGCTTGTTGTTTAATCTAGATATTTGGAACTTTGAACTTAGAATTGTAATATACTAATATGATCTCTTTTTAAAGTATGTTTGTTAAGATTCTTGGTAATAAACCAACAAAGATATAGTTAATTCTTGACATTCACATGTATAAAATTTGGATATAAGATTTGGAACTCCCGATATTTCACCGATAATCTCCTCGAAATATTGTTATTAAGGTGTCAAGATCCCGGCCAAGACGAGACCGAGATCCAAAATTAACTACATTGAACCCCACAACACAAATTTCATGAACTAAACATTATTTTTATCAGAAACGGCGTTTAACTAGTATTTAAGCTACCATTTAGAATAATAAACAAGACTGAAATACCAATAAAAAGCAAGAACATTTACCTTTTTTTATTTAACAACTCCTTAATGCTTGCAGAATCAGCCAGTCAACATTGGGTACTCAGCGAATTCAGCGAGAGTTGTTGGAAATAAAGGTGATTATTTGATTTAGCTGATGTAGAGGGCCGACAAGACAAATCCATTGGTGGCCTAGTTTGTTCCTCTTGAAAACCACCGCTACCCCTAAAAATAAAACCAAAAAACTATATGTAATCAGAATAAGAAAACCTAACAAACAAACCATCCCCCAAAAGAAAAGTTAGGTCACTTTTACTGATTAATAAGATCACTGGTAGAACCATTACGATTTCACCGTGGTTAATACAATTTGAAATCAAATTGAACCCTAGAAAGTTGGAACGCTTACCAGAGATACTTGAACATAGTTGATTAAAATGGATTGTCCAACGATTCAGAGGAGCAGAGAAGTGAAAGTCCTGCGCTGATGGGAAACTCAAACAACACACACCACAAAGAAGAGAGGGAAGGAGATCGCGTTTATATATATGTTTTACAAATCCAGCGCCAATTTGGAACTCCAAACGTTTTTGAGTTTTATGTGAAGCTCGGTCTCTCTTTTTAAACCGAGTATACTATGATGTCATAGGTATCCAGGGGTATTTATATCATTTACAGTGAAAGTTGAAGAGAAGACCACTGGGGACTCGGACCACGGTACTAGTGTGAGCAGTGAAAAGATAAATCAAAGCGAAAGGAAATATGAAGACAGATATGACAGCATCACGAAACCTAAATACCTAGTGTTGATAGAAACTTAGCAGCATTCACAAAGACAGTAGGAAATTTCAATACTCTGAATTATCATTGTCTGTACCATTACTAAATAGTACATGTATGGATTATTCATGTCACTTTGTTGTTATAATTCTGCTTAATACGGAAGCTAGGATGATTTATTGTAGAAGCCCATTTCATGTTAATTAAAGAACAATTTTTTAGGGGCCATTCAAAATTTGAGGAATCTTTATGTGCTTAGGCCATATGCCCTATAAAGTTAAGGGATGTCCTAATAAGAGGAAATGTCTAAGTTACCCTTTATTAAACTTATTCTAATCTAGGAACCACCCAAACCTAATCAAGTACTCCCTCCATCCAACAATATACGACCTAGTTCAAGTTTGCACAGTTCTTAAGGCAAGAGGAGAAAATAATATTTTTAAGTATCTTTTATAATTATACCCTAATGGATAATAATTAGTAAAATTTAGAAATGATTTATCTCTCAAACTATACCATGGATATTCGTGAACTTTATACCATTGAAAAGCATTTTAAAGCACATACGTAACGAATATATACATGACTATCAAATTATACATATTTCTTATACTAATAATAATCAATTAAAAAGGTAGTTTTAGAAATATCTCCTTGTTTAATGATATAGGCCACCTATTAGTGGGACAAAATTTAAAAATGAATAATTTTAAAATAATTTTATTTCTTCTCCTTCTCCTTCTCCTTTCCTAACCGATTTTTCTTTTGAAAATTCTCCTTCTCCTTTTTCCCTCTTCATCTTCCGTAAACGATTAATCTCCGATTCATAAACGAATTTTATCGTCGATTAATCTTGTCATCTACAAATGAGTCGTGTAAAACAATGTAGTAGAGATGTATGACCTAATCCTGGGATTGCGACGATTGCAAATCAAGCGAATCAACAAGAAGTTGAAGAGCAGGTTGTTGAACCCGAAATCGATCCCCAAACGAGAGAACCAATGCTTGATCAAGCCAACATGCAAATTAGAAGGTAATTCCCGAGAAACAACTTCATTTTTATGCGTTTGTGATTGTTGATTCGACTTCAAATCATGAAAACTAGGGTTCAAAATGTAGTTTCAGTAAAAAATTCTGCTAGGAACATAATATTTTTCAATTTCGTCTCAACCGGTCTTTCCGTTTCTCAAGAACAACAAGAACAGTTCTACTGAGAGAAGAAAAAAAATGGCTAGCCGAACTTTTAGTTTTTCAGTAATTTGAAACTGAACTTTTTAGTTGAGAACAAAAGCTGTGAGTTCGGCTAGATCGATAGTTAGCCTTTCAACCAAATTTTTTACTCCAAAATGGGAACAAAAAGTTCGGTCATATTCAATTTTTTGTTCTCAGCTGAACGTTACATTGTTTTTGGTTTATTTGGATGTATACTAGCCGAACATTTTTTTGGTTGACCGAACTTTTGAGTCCAAAATGTTAACAAAAGTTCGTCTAGGCTTGAAAAAACAAAATTCAGCCAAACGTTACACTGTTTTAGGAATAATAGGATATTTGCTAGTCGAACTTATTGTTTGTTGATTGAAGTTTTTGTTCGGTTAAATCAATAGTGTGATATTCTTTGCCATTTTTTTAAACCCAATTTCATGCTTTGTTATTCGAATTTCGTTAAGTAGTCTTTGTTTTGGTTTTAGGGGAAAGTCGAAAGGTAAAGGAAAGCATACGGTGGTGGAAGGTCTTAGAACTTCTACCCATCGCCACGGTAAACACCTAGGGGCAAGTAAGCGTGGAACTAAAGCTACAAAGATACCGAGGTCGTTACCGGGAGTTGTAGTCCGTGGAGTAAACCAAGAGATAGAGCAGGAAGTAAGTAAGCGTGGAAGTAAAGCTATAAAGAGGTCGGGGTCGTTATCGGGAGTTGTAATCCGTGAAGTAAACCAAGAGATAAAACAAAAAGTCGAGGATGAGAAAGAAGAAGATGACTTGGAAGAGGAAGAGGAAGATTCATAACAAAAATTTTCTCTTGTTATTGTTAAAAAAAAAAAGACGCCTAAGACACGTTGTGTTATATATGCACATATCCCTGATGATGATTTGTGTTTAAATGCTATTAACCCACCTCGTGGTACGCCAGAAGATGGAGGCGAAGTGTTGTTCGGCTACAAACACTCATGGGCTGCCAAAATCTACTCGACGAAGGTATTGAATCTTAACTATATATATTTTTTCCGACTTATATTATCTTAATTATGATTTATTGTGTGTTTATTAGTCAATGATTATTTTAATTTTGTAGGATCATACAAATACGACTAGGTTGTTGAGACGCCAGAAGGAGGTTTCATGGGATATAGAGGATGAGTGTGAACAAATGATGGAGAGAGTCAAATCATGTGTTTTGTGGTCTATTATCCATTATGCACATGCCGAGATTGACAGTCTCACCGTCTCAGTGTTTTCAAAGAGGTTCAACCAGAGACGGATACCATGCATCTCCCATTTGGCGAGATGTGCATCACTTATGATGACGTGCGCATGATTACAGGACTTAGAGTGGATTGGAAATGTGTTTCTGAAGGCTATCAAGCTAAGATGAGTTTTGAAGATATGGAAGTTTTAGCGGAGAAAACCCTAGGGTGGAGCCGAAGCAAGACCAAGATAGAGTTTAGGCGCGTTGTTAAGGAGTATAAACCTGGTACGGATTTGATAAAGATGGATGATAAGGCCCGTCCGTTGAAGAAGGTGAGGAAGTTCAAGTTGGTCGTTTTGAAGAAGGAATTTGGAGGAACAAGAAAGAAAGTAGAGAGAATAGAGTTGGTGATGGACGAGGACAAGATTAAACAACATGTCACCGTTTACTTGTTGGAAACAGGGTATATGCCAATTTTCTCCAGCTTTTGCATCCCCTAGATAAGGTCAATCATTACTTTTTAGGCACTGCGGTCCTTGCGTTCCTTCAAGACCAACTTAGGAGCGCTACTTGGATTATTACTTCAAATCAGAGGCTACTATACTCTTTTTCAGGTAATATTTGACATATCCATACTCATACCCATAAATTTTGTAGAAAGATGATTAATGAATCTTTATATGTAGTCGAACTTTCTTATGTTGGGTTGAGAATTGAATTTTGTTCTAACCGAACCTTTGTTCTTTATTTTTTCCCTTAGGTGTGAGTGTACGACCACTTCCCTGTATTGAAGTTGCTTTATAACAAAAAAGGTTGTCTTGCTGGGCAGCCGATGGTCGGAAAGTACGAGTTCAAGCGCACGCAGATGGAGGCTAAAGAGAATCCGTTGGCAGACTTGAAGGAATTGTTGGATGATTTGGGAGCTCATGCCCTTACTCTTTTTCCCAGGTTGAGATTTCGCCAGTCGTGGCTTACTACGAGACATTGTTCTTTCCTAGCGGTTACTCGATGTACAACCCTCGAAGAGTATTTTTCTAGCTCTCTTGTGTGCAGAATATACCAACCGTGGAGAATGAAAACTTTAGATTGATGAAGAAGAGTACAAAGAACACCGACAATTTCTTTAAGCCCAGACATGACCCACCGCCAACGCCAGAGATGTGAAACAACATGGATGAATACTTTTTACTTTTCATATCATTATGCTTTTATTTTGTTTGTTTATGAGTTTTTTAGGAGTTTTGAAGTGGATTCAACCAAATAAGAAGAAAGGAGTTCATTGTGACATGAAAAGAACAAGGAATTCAAGTTCTACAAGTGATAAAGGGCCAAAAACCAAATAAATCTCGTTCAAATCCAAAATTTCTTATCATAATCTTGAATATAATTGAAATACGAAGACAACACAAAAATAATGAGGTCATTCCGACATCAGACGAAGAAGTTATGAGCAAAGAAAGATAATAATGAAGATTTAGTTCACAGACCATAGAGGTTTGCAAATCGTACCATTCTGAATTTGTAAACTAAAAGGGTTTGCAAACCCTGCTTAACTGTTTGGTGCGAATTGGACCTCTAAAAATAGAAAAACCCGGTCCTAAAAGGATTCTAAGCCCTAGATATCATGAGTACTATATAAGGAGACTCCCAAGACATTAAGAAAACATCTTTTTACACAATACACTTTACAAGGAGGACAAAGAGCTAGGGATTGGAGTTGCGATTGATCATCACGATTTCTAGGTTTTGCTTTACTTTCTTTCTTATATATTTTCCATGGATTTTGAGAAATCCATGAGTAACTAAACCTTTCTTATTGGGTAGAGATGTAGTCGTAAGTTGGAAAAAATATTTATTAATTAAAGTATTCATTCTCATATGTTCATAATCTTTTTAATATCGCTTGTGTTGTACCGTTTATAATGCCATGTATGATTGATTGCTTGTTTATTAAGTCGTGAATTAGATGAGAATGCATTGATATCTATAGCTAAACTAGGATTTGAGATCCGGAATTGTCGAAAGATCTTTGTTACAAGTAGCATAACATAGTTGTTAATAACAGGATGTTACCATGCAATTATTTGACGCGCTAGGGAATCTAGAGATGCATTGGCCACTATGGACGCGCTAGGCTTTGGCTAAGGATGCATCGGACTTGGCGGATGCGACGCGCTGGAGTCAAGGGCGCCAAAGAGCTAAGACGCATTGGAAAACCAAGGGCGCCAAGGAGCCAAGGACGCTAAGGAACCATGACCGCTACTCGGGGACGCGTCAGGCTTGGTACTTGGACGAGAGGAGTTGGCGCCTTTGGCGCTAGGGTTAAGGTTAACACTTTTACTGCTAATATTAGGTGCTAAGGTGATGGTGCTAGCTAAGGCCTCATTAGACCAAGATTTGCTAGATAAGACCATGTTAGGTTAGTTGGAGCTTTTCAGGTGCTATGGTTAGCGCCAGGAAAGTTAGCGCTTTTAGCGCTAAAGTGGCCAACTTGTGCCGATGTGGTGCTAAGCAAAATAGCTAGTGCTAACTTAGCGCTAATATGAGAAAATACTAGGGTTGGCCAAGATCATAGGTTCAATGTGTCTTTTATGGTATTGCTTCTTGATTGTGGCGCACCCGAGAGGAGTGGCGTATATTTTATGGCTTATATTTAAACAAAGTGCTAAAGTAGCATATTTGTGCTTAGAAGAACAATTTAAGGAGCATTCGTTGCAAATGAAGCGTTAAGCTAGAATGTATTTTAGTGTTTAAGCATTAGCTATTCCCAAGTTTGATGTTGCTAGAACATCAATGCGCATTCGAGGAAAATTCAAGGAATTCAGCCGTGGAATTTATGCGACTTGAGAGTAGTTCGATATGGCATGAATATTATGAGTATTGAGGAGGTTGCAAGGACATTTTAGAATGTTTAAAGAGGATCTTTACTCTTAATTCGCCTGCGCAATATAAGCAAAGATATAGTTTCCATATTAAACATATGCGCATAAATATGCACATATATATATTCTTGTTGTTTGACAAGAGGGAAATTTTACAATTCTAGCCCTTGCTAAAAACTCGCCATTTACATTAAGTCCCCTACTTAGTTAGGAACATTAATGTTGCTCAGTAAGCACTTGATGGTGACAATATGTTTTCAATGATCATATATGCATAATTTAAATTTTGAGAGTAGAGGAAGATGTACTTAGCTTTGGGATATTGAGATGTGCATCCCTTAGGGTGAAACTTGGTTAGGGATAGTAGACGCCCTTTTCCCTGCTAGAAATATCAATCACGGGTGGGAAGGGCCAAAAATTGGCGCGACTAGAAAAAAAGAAGCAACTTGGCGCCACTTTTTTCTCCTTTTTTTTAGGTTTCCCAGTTGGACAAGGACTCTTCAATTTGGCGCATATATATATGCCTCTTCCATTTTTTTCTTTTTATGTGACTTCCTCTTTTTTTTTCGCTCAATAGAAGAAAGTGTTGGTAGCCATTTTTGTGGACGCAACACCTTGAGCAGGTCCGTTCTCGAGTATATGGAAGCAAGGCAAGTTTATTCCTCGAGAAAGCGTCATCCACTAGGAGCAAAGATAGGCGCGTCTCTATATATATTTTTTGACACCATTATGGTTTCTTTTCTCTATATATATTTCTTGACACCATTTTTTGAAAGCCATGAACTTTTAGCAAACTAGGTTTTCAATCCCCTTTTGATATTGGGCGAACTTGAATGCATTGCAGATGACTAATGAGCATAATAATAATGTTGGCACATCTTCTGGTCAGAATAAAGAAGAAATTCTGATACTACATTTCTTGAGAGCGTACCTCATATTCGTGATAGGTTTCAGGAGTATATTTATGAAGAGCTTGTAGTACCTTCTGGTTTTATTGATAACTTTATTCCCAAATCTGAGAAGTATGATGTCCCTCAAAGTGTTGTTCCTGAGACTGTCACAAGACTTTGTTTGCAGAAAGAAGATTATGTATCTTCTTCTGTCGAGTTCAAGACACACCAAGTCCCCATGAGAAAAAATAGGTGAGCTGGTGCATAGCGATATTGAGTGACCCTTCAGTGGTCAAGGTTTTGAAAGAGGCTGAAATATTTCATGCTGTAAGAATGTCTAATCATCTGCAGATCTTCAAGGACATTGCAGGTCTTTTAACATTTTCTTCACGTTGGTGTGAACCAACTCATACTGCTATATGCTCCTGGGGCGAACTAACAATTATCCTGGAAGATGTAGTCAGTTTGTTGCAACTTCCGGTTTCTGGGACTCTTCTTGTCGAAAATTCTGCTAAAGAGAAGCAAATGATCACGACTCTGGAGAGGAAAATATAATAAATCCAACAGGGTAGGGGGAGAAATGGTGCATATTATGTGAAATGGATCGATCATTTGTGGAATGGTAAAGCCGATGCGGATGATCCCACTCTTAGTGACCCTTTGACCATTGCGGCGTTTCTGACACTCCGGTTGTCTAGAAATGTATTTGAAGACTTCCACGTTGGCAATTTGAAGCTCTCGGTTGTCCCTCTGGCGGTAGCACTTACTGTTGGTAAATGTATCCCTCTTGGTAAATTGTTGCTCGGTTCTTTGTATTCTAATTTAGATTCATTGGCTCGTGCATGAAAACTTCTAATGGGTTCATGAAGATTGATTCTTGCATTGATATTGTGTTTCTCCAAGCATGGTTATGGGAGCACTTCCCAAAATATGCGCCTTTGTCGAGGCCTTTGAACTTGCAGGGAAGTGCTGAATATGCAAGGATACGCCGTTGGTATAGAAGAAACATTACCACTGTAGATTTTATTGATTCGATAGATATCCAGAGTGAGGTGAACATAAGGCCTTGGGATTCTGAGCATGGGTGATGTGGTTTTAATATAGTGGTAAAAGGGTTTGATTCTCGGACTTGTGAAGATTTAATTTCTAGACCTAATTTTTAATTACTAAAAATTAATAAGATTAAACAAATTTAATTTTTAAAATAGATGGAAGAAAACTAGGGTTTAAGATTCCACCATTCACCAATACTTCTGTGATATGCCTAACAATTCTATGCTCAATTTAATCTAAATATGCCAAAAATAGGTCTTTAAAAGAATAATTGTAAATCCTAAGCATGAGACATCAAAAGAAGTCAACCCAGCATGACTCATAAAAAGATAACACAACTATTTAAGAAAAACCATTTTTTTCAATTTTAATCAAGCAATTAATAATAAAAGAATTGTAAAGAAAATATAGATAAAATAGACACACCACTTAATTATTGGAAGAAAGGCTTCCTCCGTCACCCCAGTGATGGTGATTAGCTCATTGTAATGGAACCGCACTCAAAATATAGTTTCATTGCTCAAAAAGTGCTTACAATGACTAAAAAGAAGTAATACAGCCAATTCAATACGCTTATAAGTGTTACAGTGAAGGGTTCAGAGTGTTACAAGAGGAAGAAAAGAGTACAGTAGAAAAGGACGGACTATGTATGAGTTGGAAATAGGACTGATGAAGCAGCTGCATATACGACAGTATCAGCGACAGTTTCCTGATGCTGTTTTCTGCAGTTCTTCTTCTTATTCTTCTTCACGAACATAGCTTTTTCTTCCTGATTTTTTTTCGGCGGCTCTCCTCTTCTATTCTCTTGGTTTCTCTTGCTATTTATAGTCTCTACTAACCCTAGGGATCTTCCTTAATTGATAAGGGCTCAAACAAGAGTCCCAATCCAACTTGAATTCCTATTTGACTTTGTCACAACGTGATCTTTTTTTTCCTCCGGCTACAACTCGGTTTTAAAGCATTTTTCACGGCATGAAAGGCTGTAGCTCGACGTGTTTGATCTTGTTTTGATCTCTTCTTGCTTTTGGGTCAAATGGAAGTAAAAAAAATCCCTAAAATCACGTACAAAAAGTTTATCAGCAGTTTCTCTTCTATAAGACTAGGGTTCCCGCCAAAATCGGTTTTTGAAATGTAAAAGGGGGTGCCCCCAATCCAAAGTGAGGGTGCCTTTATCACTTTTATGGGTTCCTTTATCTCTTTTCGAGCCGATTTCGCAATTGTTTATTTCTCAAAAATACCTATAAAGACATAAAAAGACATAATAAGTACAAAATCGAATACTATCGAAACAGATAATCGGGCGCAATTGTTGATAATAGGTAGATAGAAACTTAGCTTTTTTTCTATAGGAATTGGTGTGCCCAGTTAAAATGGTCTATTCATAAAAGGACAGAGTTCAGGTGTTAGAAAATAACATGATAGTTGTCGCTACATCTCGGAGTCTATCTCGACCATATCACTTTCTGTTTTTATTTTTACAATTTTGTATTTTTCTAAGTGATTTGGTGGGGCCCAGTATCAAATTGTTATCGCCGCTAGGATGAAATAGAGTGTTTGAGATCAAACCCTAGTCTTGCTTTATTCGAAAAAAAAAAAAAAAAAAAAGAAAGAACAATATTGACACTTTGATAGCAATATGTGTGTGTTTCCCACATAAGACAACAGAGCTCTACTCAGATAATCGTTCAACCACAAGACTCAGAATCTATCATAGTTCAATCACATGAAAAGATTAGAAGATGGACATGGAAAATATAAGGTTGCACATGTTGACTAAGGTGAACGGTGTTTCCCATATCTGTCTGAAGGTCAGTGCCAGGATGAATCCTAATGGTTTGAGATACATGGTCTTAAACCTAATACTAATATCGACTCAACTGATATATACAAGGGTCCCAGCGATCGATTTATAAAACGATAAATATATTGACAACATGATTGGATCAAATTGAATCCAAGCGCATGATTCTTATCAGCATCTTACGTGAAAAAGCTAAGTTTCTATCTATCTATCTACTTTTTTGTGAATAGACCATTTTAACTGGGCACACCAATTCCTATAGAAAAAAAGCTAAGTTTCTATCTATCTATCTACTTTTTTGTTAAATAATAAAGCTCTAGAAGTTTGGGGGTAAGGGAGACACACCAATAATTGAAGTGTTCACAAGCTTCTAAATTCTAGAGCTTTATTATTTAACAAAAAAGTTTCTCCCTTACCCCCAAACTTAAATCAAACAGTGTCCTCAATGTTTCTAAAGATGAATGATTAAAAATATGAACAAGGAGAAACTGTTACCACTTCACGAAAAGGAGTTAAGGAAATATATTACCGTGTTGCATGAGCATGGGTTACCTCCCAAGAAGTGCTAAGTTTAAAGTCTTCAGCCAGACTAAGGAAGAATTAGTCACCTCATGAAATCATATAGCAATAGTCGGAACAACTGTGGGTCATCTGAATCAAATAATGCTATCACAAAGAGAAAACTACAACATGCCAAGAAAATGAACAAACCGAGCACACCCTCTAGTTTTCTGTTTAAGACAACTACTTCTAGCCGTGGTTCAGGTTCAGGGTCTATAAAAGGGTCTAGATAAAACATTTTCATGGGTTGGATTTTCTCATAGGCATGATCAACAGGATCAGGTTGTAAAGTCTAGAAAAACTCAACTAAGAACTTAGAAGCACATAATAATAACCTGAATAATTGTGGATCCTCAAAGTCAATCAGATTTGACCCACACAGTTGACTACTATGAAAGTGGTCATTCTTAGGCAAATGTGTCCCTAAAGTAATTAGGTTTAGTCTTAAAACTTAATAAGTGACACATTTGAAATTCTAACGTTCCCACATATGGAAGAAAATATTTTGGTGGGAAAACAAAGTCAATCTGGGTATTATCGCCTAGGTAAACCACATCGACCAGAGGATGGGTTTATAACAACTGAACTTCTTTATGGACGTGATTAGGTTCAGGAAACAGTTCTTGAAGATAATCTCTTAATATGGTAGAGGCACAAACATCAAGTCCCAAGTGAGGGACTTCTAAAAGAGTCAAAGGTAAAGCACAGGGAGAATGATAATCACCCCCAAACTTAGAATTTTGGGTGTCTCTAGATAGACTAGTCACAATCTCCTTAATTTCTAGATCATCAGATTCTCGAAAATTGTCAATTGCTTCTTCTAAGTTATAATCAAGTGGTGCATCCTCACTCATATTTAAAATCTCTACGGGTCTATCTTGGTTATCTACAACTATTGTTTCTAAATCGTTGGACTCTAAAAATAGTATTCTCAGGATAAACCCGTTCCTCTAAACCATTATCGGTTTCAAAACAAGAGAGTTCTACATCGTCTAAAACAGTGGTATCTATGGTCAAATCCTCTTCCTTTTGAATAGGTGAATGATCATTAAAATTATTTGGATTTGAACAAGAAATAACATTATCATCATGAAGCACAATTGGAGTGATAGTTTCCTGATCACTCTGCCTGTATATTTCAAGTTCTTCATCAACACTATCCTTATCATCATAATAACATGAAGATGTTTGAACCTCGTCTAAATAAGTAGTGTTACCAGTTCTATCCTCGTCCTCTTGACTAGGTGAATAATTATCAAGGGTAGCACTATATTGGCAATTAAGATCATTTTGAGCAATATTATTATTTGCAGACATTTCATTCACACTTAATACAAACCTTTTTGTACTCTCAGTCAACTCCCTGAGGGATTCTTTTAGAAAATCAAATGGATCATAAGGGGTACTGGTTTGCAAATGCTCATGTGATTCTTCTAGATGCATACTAGGTTCATGGGGAGTACTAGATTGCATCTGCTTTAGGGAATCCCTCCAAGATAAAGAACTCAAATCATCATGGGGAGTACTAGATTGCAACTGCTCGTGTGATTCTTCTAGAGGCATACTAGGTTCATGGGGAGTACTATATTGCATCTGCTTTAGGGCATCCCTCAAAGATAACGAACTCAAATCATCATGGTGAGTACTAGATTGCAACTGCTCGTGTGATTCTTCTAGAGAAGGATTTGGACTAATATTTGTTCCTGTCACACTCAATCCAAACCTTTTTGTACTCTCATCCAACTATTTGACGGATTCTTTTAGAGAAACAACTAGATCATCAAGATTTCTAGGTCGCAACTGTTCGTCTTCATGTTCATAAGACGGGTGTATGTATGAATAGTAATTGGGATCACCTTGGTATGAGTAATAGCCTCCAAAAGGTTGGTGGTGATCCCGATTACTATCCACACAATGTTGATAGTATGGATAATGTCTATTTTGAAATTCAGTCGGATATTCATTGTATTGGTCCTCATAATACCAGTTCGACATTTTCTATAAAATAAAAATTCCTAATTTAAAAAAAAATCTAAGAAAATAAATGCCGATATGAAGGGGTTTCTAAACATTCACAAACAAGGCCGACTCAACCAAATCAAACCTATTGAATCTAGCAAACAAAAAGCATGATGGCTCCACTTAGATTGTTTCTAGACCAGCTTCTATTCTTTCAAAAGGCAACTGGTTATAATTTTAGCAAACCTCTTAGAACGATCTGAATTAGATTAAGTCGAAGAGAAACAGGATAAGCTCTAAGGAGCTTTGATAACCCTGTCCCTTTGGCACTTTTCCCTGGGTTTACAAGGAGGCTCTAATCAACTTAAAATAATCTTCCTGAACTTCGAGTTAGGCTAATAAAGTAAACAGTACAGTTCTTTTGAACGATTTTCCAATAAGCTCGATACCCTATAGGTCTCTTTCTAGTCAAAATTTTAAGGTTTTAGGTTCGCGTTTGGTAACATGTTCCTAAAGCGGGCAAGAAGGAAACGGTGATGAAATCCGAGTCCTTATCTTGTATGGCCAGTTCTTGCCCTTTACTAGAAAAGTAAGTCCGTTTTCAATTCCTCAACATATATGCATACGAAGGAATACAGTAAACCCACTTGCAGGGGATTCGTGAGTTGATCGAGTCTTACCTCCCGTACTAAACGGGGGATGATTCGGTTGTAGTCGACTCGGGACACCGACTCCTGTGTCAGTGTGCGAACCCGAGGGGCCGAGACAATATCGTAATTGTCGTCCTTCCCTGTAGCAATTTATATTCAAATAATACCCTTCCGTAGGGTTTAAAAATAATAAAATGTCCAAAGTCCCAAAAATAATGTCCAAAAAGTCTCAAAAAAAAATAAAAGAAAAATTACAGAAATAATAAAAATCCTAATACACTTTTCTAAAAGAAAACAAATAAAATCTAAATAAAATAAAATCTAATTAAGAAGAATCTTCGTCTTCTTTTTCGTTCTTTAAGCTTTAACTTTTAACTCCAAGTCTTTAGCTTTAATTCCAAGTCTTTGGCTCACTTTCTTTTCGATCCAAAATCCAACCTGTAGCAAAACGAGAAATACCAAAAAAAACGTAAAATAGAACAAAGTAAAATAATAAAAATAAAAATAAAAGCTAAAAATAAATCTAAAACTCTAAACATAAAAATAATTCCGCGTCGGCGGCGCTAAAAATTGATGTGGTTTTAATATGGTGGTAAAAGGGTTTGATTCTTAGACTTGTGAAGATTTAATTTCTAGACCTAATTTTTAATTACTAAAAATTAATAAGATTAAACAAATTTGATTTTTAAAATAGATGGAAGAAAACTAGGGTTTAAGATTCCACCATTCACCAATACTTCTGTGATATGTCTAACAATTCTATGCCCAATTTAATCTAAATATGCCAAAAATAGGTCTTTAAAAGAATAATTGTAAATCCTAAGCATGAGACATCAAAAGCAGTCAACCCAGCATGACTCATCAAAAGAGAACACAACTATTTAAGAAAAAACATTTTTTTCAATTTTAATCAAGCAATTAATAATAAAGGAATTGCAAAGAAAATATAGATAAAATAGACATACCACTTAATTATTGGAAGAAAGGCTTCCTCCGTCACCCCAGTGATGGTGATTAGCTCATTGTAATGGAACCGCACTCAAAATATAGTTTCATTGCTCAAAAAGTGCTTACAATGACTAAAAAGAAGTAACACAGCCAATTCGATACGCTTATAAGCGTTACGGTGAAGGGTTCAGAGTGTTACAAGAGGAAGAAAAGAGTACAGTAGAAAAGGACGGACTGTGTATGAGTTGGAAATAGGACTGATGAAGCAGCTGCATATACGACAGTATCAGCGACAGTTTCCTGATGCTGTTTTCTGCAGTTCTTCTTCTTCTTCTTCTTCACGAACATAGCTTTTTCTTCCTGATTTTTTTTCCGGCGGCTCTCCTCTTCTATTCTTTTAGTTTCTCTTGCTATTTATAGTCTCTACTAACCCTAGGGATCTTCCTTAATTGATAAGGACTCAAATAAGAGTCCCAATCCAACTTGAATTCCTATTTGACTTTGTCACAACGTGATCTTTTTTTTCCTCCGGCTACAACTCGGTTTTAAAGCATTTTTCACGGCATGAAAGGCTGTTGCTCGACGTGTTTGATCTTGTTTTGATCTCTTCTTGCTTTTGGGTCAAATGGAAGTACCAAAAATCCCTAAAATCACGTACAAAAAGGTTATCAGCAGTTTCTCTTCGATAAGACTAGGGTTCCCGCCAAAATCGGTTTTTGAAATGTAAAAGGGGGTGCCCCCAATCCAAAGTGAGGGTGCCTTTATCACTTTTATGGGTGCCTTTATCTCTTTTCGAGCCGATTTTTCCGCAATTATTTATTTCTCAAAAATATCTATAAAGACATAAAAAGACATAATAAGTACAAAATCGAATACTATCGAAACAGATAATCGGGCGCAAATTAGACACAAAAATATGTCTATCAATGGGCATATACTTTCATCAACTACTTTTGAAGGAGAGGTCGAAGGTGGTTCTCTTGTCAGGTCCAAAGCGGCAAGTTAATGCCTTTTCTCCTGGACAAAATGCATTCATGAATAGCTCCTCTCCAGGTTATATCCTTGCTCTTCATTCAGAAGGTTATTTGGTGCAAGCATATAACATCGATCGTGCGGCTCGTCGGATGAGTTTTGACCAAGAAGTACTTCGTAGTCACAATAAAGCTCCGTCTATTATAGAGTTGAAGAAGAATTTGGATGTTTGTCTTACTGAGGGAATAACCATTCCTTTCTTCATTCGGGGTAGGAAACCTCGAATATTAGCCATGTACGCACGCTTCTGGAATGATTACAGGAGACGCTTCAAAGAATTTTTCTCGAGATCTACAGTGATGACTGACGCCCCCTCTAAGGAAGACAAGGCTCGGTGTCCTGATTTGCAGAGCTCATATAATGATAAGCGGAAGCTAATTATTGACGCGGCTCAAGAGGTAATGGTATTTTCTACGACTTCTTAATTCTGGAAATGTAACTATTATGATTATTATCTTTCATCCTTTCTGATAGGTCTGCACTGTTCGCCTTCGAGTGGATGCTGCTTCTTTTGCTGCTAATAGTCCCTGGCCTGGAAGGCAAGGACCAAGGATGATTTTTCCTGGAAGCAAGACTAGTCCTTGCAAGAACGTAGGTACTCCATATGTCTTCCTCGATACTTGTGAATTTTCAAATCATAATATATTTTCTAGTCTTGGTATAGCATGTGAGCACAAGTATTTATATTGAATTTAGTGACACTCCTGAAGCTTCTGGAGAAACTATAAGCATGGAAGAAGGACATGAGTCCGGGAAGGAGGAGCTTGAAGAAACATCCCGTACAGAAGAAATCTATGAAGAACCTAAATCAAATATTATTGATGATGAAGTAAGAAATGGAAGTGAAATGGTACTAGGCAACTTAGATCCTCCTCAAGTAAGTTATACCCTCCTTGTAATAATAGTAAGTCATGTAGACCCCTTGAATTTCTCATATAAGTATAACTATGCTTGACATTTGTAAAATATTCATAGATTTTCGCCGTCAGAAAATTTCATAAGTATAGTGCTTGGGAAAAACGTCATAGAATCTTCATAAGACCTTCTTTTTAGATGATTGACCCCTTTATCCTTATTAGAAAAAAATTTCCTATGTACTTGTAGGAAGAAATCCAGGTTTTGAGCTTGTTTTGGGCGTCAAAACGACCGGACAGTAGAACTCAGGAAGTATCCAGGAAAATCTTAACAGTTTTCAGACTTGACTCCGCTAGCAGTTTTTGCCATAACTCTTAGCTCATTTGTGCGATTGATACGCCCTTTTAGTAAGTTGTAGTATACATCAATATGGAACTTTTTATACAAGAGCCATGCTCATATTCATCACCAATTATTGTCATCTTCAGAGTTTCCGAGAGACAATAAAAAATTGCTTCCGAGGCGTTTTTGTTAAAACGTCTTGTGATTGTTCCAACTCATAGAATCCCTTTAATAATGCTTTGTAATTATTATATATGATGTTTATGAGTATGTATGAAAGTTTTTATGGTTCATACTCAAGAAGTTTGTGTTTGAGACATTCTGACTCAATTTTCCCATATCCTCTATACTTTTAGGGGAAGAATGATCAAAATTAGAGAGTTGAGCTTGCTAGTGAAGGAAAAAGAGTTACCGTTGATCCTTCCATAGATAATTTCCTCTCCCCTATTAAAAATCATGATAAGACTTCTGCTTACGTTTTTGTTGAGAGTAGTGCTTCCATCGAGTATCATGGTGCAGGTATTGATATTAACTTTGTCCCGAGCAGGATTTTTCACGGGTAATTGCGTGTTGGAGATTTTGTTGTGCTATCCACTTATCTGTTGACACTTCCAGAAACTACAGAGCTTTAGAATGAGACGCGTTTAGTCTGTTTCCTATCATATATGAAATAATCACACTTCCTCGGAATGAAGTTTTTGATTCAGTCTTCGAGGAGTGGGAGGGAGCTGTGAATAACGCCGAGAACTCTGGTTTGAATGTCATGTGGGTCCGTCATCGTCTGGGAGCCATGCGAGAATACTTTGCTAAAGTATGAGAACTTGCTAATCTGGAGGCGGTGACCAAAGTTAGAAAAAAAGTCGCAAAGCTTTCCCAGGAGTTGGATCTTGTGCTGGAGACTCTTGGAAGGATGAAGAAAAAATACTTTGTAGGGACTGAGCCAACTTTCAAGGATTTTTTCTAGTTTTATGAATTTATGAAGCACATTTGTAATTTTTCTTTTGGGATTTCGAGTAGGTAGGTTTCTGCAAGTTATTTGTGAAGAGAGATAGACTCTTTTATCATATTTTTTTGAAATGGATAAAGATATTTGAATTGATTGATAAACTTGGAAACTTAACTATGAATGCAGAAATATTGCACTCATTTTGGAGGAAATATAAATATTGCATGAAAATAAGGAAATATTTGAAGTAAACTAATGTCACGGTTTGTAAGCTTGCAGTGGGTAATTGTGTAAGGTTCTTCCTCGATAGTCAGAGGAACTGATGCAAGAAGTTGTGCCCTCTTAGTAATTTTTAGAACCATATCTCCAATTCGAAATGGTCCAGACTTTATCATCTCGTCTGAGAGGCCTTCTCCTTGGACGGCCAAATATTCGCTAGTGAGTCATGAATTTTCCCATTCTTAGCAAAAGCAATTTTCAACCATTTGATAAAATATTCAAATAAATCGGCTTCCAATTCACATCTTCTAGCCGCGACACAATTTTATTCTAAGCAGAGCCCCAGGGGACATGAGATCATTGATTGCAAAGGATCTTAAGAAGTTGGACTTACTTGGTCAAGTTCTAGAGTTTGAGTTGGACCTTCAAGCTTTGTGGGGAGTCCCCAACCACATTCCTTATCACCCTTGTTGATCATGTTCTTCAGGAGAGACTTGACTTGGGTGTAGGTTCCTCATGCAAAGAATAAGCGCTTGCCAGATGCAACATGATTCAGGGCAGCGAAGACCTCTTCAAGTTGTTCTTTCGAGAGATATAAAAGATCGCTTATGCACTCTATCAAAGATTGAACCATCTGATTTGTTGACTTCTCAGATAGAGTGAAGTTTCTGACATGAAGGGGATTTTTGTGAATTCCTTCAGATTCTTATTGTAACTCTCCTGATTCTACCTTTTCTTCAAAGATACGCTTCATGTTGTTACATTCGCTGTTTGGGTGATTGATATATCGGTGATAATGACAGTATTTTGGGTATGTCATCTGTTGAGCTGTGGGGATACATCGCACAAGAGGTAACTGGAGGCTACCATCTTCTATACATGCTTCGAGTAATTCGAGTACCTCTTCCATTGCGGCTGTGACTGTTGTTGCGAAGCTTTATCTCTGTTCTGAGACGGAGTCGATCTTCGAGTTTGTTCTAGTGTTGAGGTCGGATGGGAAGGAGAATTTTTTAACTGTGACTCTGATTGAGATGTATCTTTTCTCTTGGGTCCTTCATTACTGACAGCACCAATTGATGGTTGAATGTTGTACTGTTTGTTGACCAGCCGTCGATTTCCACGTGTGTCTCCACGGTTTCTTCCCTTGTTGGTCTGGTTCTCTCCAGGAGGGTAGGAGCGGTCATGGAGGACCGCTTCACGGCTTCGTGCAACTCAAAGAAAGTCTGAAAACGTAAATTTTCTAGAAGAACACGATAAACAGGGATCATACCATTAATGCAGAGCTCCACTAGATGATGTTCTGTCACATTCGTATCATGATAATTCAATGCTTGGATCCTAAATCTTTTCATATATTCATTGGGGTTCTCATTATTTTTCTGAAACATTTTTTCTAGGTCTGACAGGATGATTTGATCGGAGACGAAGAAGTACTTCTTGTAGATGGTATTAACCATGTCTTCCTAATTAGAGATGTTGTTGGGAGCAATGTTGTTATACCACGTGTATGCCCTTCCAGTGAGGGACTTTAAAAATTCCTTGAGACGTGGCACATGATTGTATTCATGTCCCCAAAGGGATTCGAGAAATCGAGAGACGTGCTCACGGGCATTTCCAGTTCCGTCATACAATGAGAAAGTTGGAGATGAGTAACCTCCTGACAAAGGGATCCTTTGAATTTCAGGAGGGTAGAGAGGTTGGTGTTGATGGACCGAGGATGAGTCCTCCTTGTCATGGCTCCATAGAAGTCTCTCCAGATCTTTACGGGTGATAAAATTGGATTGTTGGTACCTCTGCGGTGGGCGATCAGAGATGATAGGAACTTCTTTTTCTTTTCGAACCCTGGACATCTCAGTATCAATGGTCGTTGTAAGGTTGAACCTGGTCTGCTCATTCCGGCGATGACGTTGTTTCAGGGAGAGTTGCTTTGTTAGGGTCTTGAGGGAAGCAAGTACTTCCTTTTGAATAGTAGTCATGATCACTTGGGTTCTGGCCAGGACTTCTTGTCTCTTTATCAGATCATATATGTTGAACGGGGTTTTAGTATTCTCGGTGTCTTCACCGATCTCGTCACTGAGAGGAAACATAGTGGTAGTATTAAAACGAGGAGGCTTAGTAGCAATAGGGGTGTTTTCAGAATCACCATGATATGGTTGTAACAGTGGTAAATAAAGTACGTTCACTCAGACTTGTGAAGACTGATTTTAGACCTAAACTTCAATTAACCTAGCAATATATACAAAAGATGGCAACAAGATTACAAGAGATACTGGGACTCGGGATTTCACCAATATTCATATTCATGTGGTTCAATATTAATTCTAGAAATTATAACTCATACAATGACAATCATTCACTCTGATTCTTTTTCAAGGTAGATTTTTAAAACATTAGATCTAAATTATAAGCATGACGCATCAAAAGTACCTAAGACTAAGCATACGCCATCAAACACGATCACAAATAATTAAGAAAAATCACAAATCTATTTAAATTAATGCAAAAAGTCATAAAAGATTTAAATAAAATTACCACAATCATGAAATTTGGCTTCCTCATTTGTCCCAGTGATGGGGTTTAGCACATGGTGAAAACACTCTCAAAATAATTTTCCATTGCTCAAATGGTGTTTACAAAGGTGAAAAAAGAGAATTAGATATAACACAGAGGATTTGCAACACTGTATTGGTGTTACAAAATCTATTATTACAATATTAGTCGCGAACTGAAGATAAACGTTGCAAAGTAACTGTTACAAAACTTTTAAAATAAACAACACTTCGAAATAAACGGCTTTTCTGTGCAGCCTTTTGTTCTTCGAGTTCTTCTTCTCTGCAGCAGTAGAAAAGTATGCTTTGCAGCTATCGATTCGTCTTTGTAGCCTCTCCAATCACTCGATATCCGTTTTTGTGATTCCCAACATCTCTTTTATACTCAACAGGGCCTCCAAATATCTGTAATAACCCAAGAAAATCTTCTTTCCTTTCTCTGCAGTTCACGAGCAATAATTCCCTATTTAACTCCTTCAGGCGTCTGCTTGTCATCTACACACTCCAAACATGCGAGAAACTCGTCTAGGATTGAGTCAAACCTTCTGCAGACACACGCAATCCTCCAGTTATACCAAATACTTCCCGGAAATAAACCCTAGAATATTGTCCTCTCTGTTTTACTTCAAATCGGTTATTCAACCCAATTTAGTTGAATCCAACCCATATACTAACCCTGTTTAGCCCAATCAAGTCCATCCCAAAAGAAATCCGCGATTGAACCTCCTTTAAACTCTTCCAAAAATCCAATCCTAAATCTGCAACCTTTTTACCGCCAAAATTCTGTTTGAAATTTGAGAAGAAGATGGTGTCCCCCTATCCTATGTTGGGGTCCCTTTAGTACATGTTCTGGGGGGCCTTTAGTAATTCTGGGGTGCCTTTAGTAAATATCTCTCGGGGGTGCAAACATCACTTTTTGAGCAACTTTTTCTACAAGAATTTATTTCTCCAAAAAAACCTAGACACACATAAAATACCATAATAAGTACAAAATAGAGAAATGAGATCAAATCATACATAAGAATATGTCTATCACACCACCACCAGTACTACCTGAACCAACTATAGGAGTTGTAACTGCTCCAGACCTAAGATCCACCATCTTGAACAATTGAAAATTGACTTTTTGTAATCGAGAGGTTAATCTCCCACTGTAGTCGCCAATTGTTTTAGGATGAGAAGAAATATACGGTAAAATCGTACTTTTGAGTAGGTTCGAGAGATCAAGCTCGAACATGAGGAGCCTAAACCAAGAAATGGTCGTTCACGTCCTTCTTCGATTTCAAAGTTGGAAATGATTAGGATAGGTCTTAGGGAAGGGAAGCAAAGAAGGTTGAGAAATATCAGTGTGATAGGTAGTGTGAAGAAGAAAAGGATTCTCTAAGAGGAACCACTAATTCTTATTTTTTGTAAGTCGTGGAAGTTAGGGAGAGGTAGAGAATTGATGATTGTGGAGATTGTAATGGGGTGGTTCCCGGAAAGTAAGGAAGACCTGTCAGACCAGTACTCCTTATCGTGTCAACTGCTCTGTAACCGCCCACCACTTGTTACCTTCTTGTTCTTGGATGTGTTGTCACAACGTACGATTATCATAGACCGCCAGATCGGTACCCCAATGAGAATCCACTCATGTGTTGTATTTGATATCTCGTGGAAATAATGGAGTTATAAGCCACCATTGTAAGTCAAGTCAAGTCAAATGACTTGCTAAGTCAGTGAGACAAGTTGCTCGACTCACTGGATTGGTAATCAGACTGATTAATGTCGAGTCTGAGAAGTTCAGTGGTCATGTACTTGCTTAGAAGTATCATGGGATATTTAATGGCTAAGTATTAGCTCCGAAGCGTCTTAGCATAAGTCTGAGAGGCATTTGAGGACAAATGTTGTAGAGGGCTTCTTAAGCAAGAAGACCTACTTGAATTCATATTAGGTTTAATTTTGGACTTATATTAAGAAGAAAGGCGTATTTCTGAGGGAAGTAGCTAGCAAAGTTAGGATTAGATAGTTAGCACAAATGAGGGTATGATAGTGATAGACACATTTTTGTGTCTGATTTGTCCTCGGTTATCTATTTTGTTAATGCTCATTTGGTACATATTTTGTTATTTTATGTGTTTGTAGGTGTTTTTGAGAAATATAAATTTGTGGAAAAATTGGCCTAAAAGAAGTTGATAAAGACACCCCGAAAAAAATTACTAAAGGCACCCGCTAGATTACTAACGACACCCCTCTTATTTGTTTCAAATCCGGAATTGACGGGAAACTTCTCTTTGTGTGAGCGAGAATGTGCTGAGAAGATATGAGGCGAGATTTATGGGATTAAAAGTTTGTTTAGATATACCAAAACTTTTCGAAACGTGTTGAAACACGTCAGTATAAGTAATTTCAGGTCGTAAATCAAGTTGGAAAACCCATCTGCATCCGGAAAAAGACTCACGAACTGATTTGGATTATTACGAGAGAAAGTTTGTTTTTGAATGGATTTAATCGATTGGTAACGGTTTCTCCTTGTTCATGTATTTAATCATTCATCTTTAGAACATTGAGGACAATGTTAGATTTAAGTTTGGGGGTAAGGGAGAAACTTTTATTGCAATAATAATGCCCTAAAGTCTAGAAACTTGTGAACAATTCAGGATGACACTTACCATTCTAGGTATATGGAAAAATAGCTCTTTTTCTATAGGAATTGGTGTTCCCAGTTAAATGATCTATTTATAAAAGGATGCCTAGCTCAGGTGTTATAAATAACATGAT
>JAJJMC010007139.1:2119142-2234549 GCA_023531435.1 Papaver californicum | reverse complement strand
TCTATTTATAAAAGGATGCCTAGCTCAGGTGTTATAAATAACATGATAGTCGTCACCATATCTCGGAGTTTATCTCGACCATACCACCTTCTATTTTTATTTTTGTAATTTTTTATGTTTCTCTAAGTGATTTGGTGGGGCACCAGTATCGAATTGTTATCGCCGCCAGGATGGAGTAGAGTGTTTGAGATCAAGCCCCATTATTGTATTTAATTTAGATTATTATTTAAATAAAAAATCGAGTATTGAAACTTTGATAGCAATATGTGTATGTTCTCCATGTCTCCGTCGTCTAAGAAAGCGTGGAACGCAGGATCCATGAGAACTATCATGTAAGATGATGATAAGGAGCATGCACTTGGATTCATTTGATCCAATCGTGTTGTCAGTATATTTAATAATATAAATAATTGTTTTATTTTCAATAAATAGATGACCCTTGTATATAGCAGTTGAATCGATATTAGTATAAGGAGTAAGACCAGTGAGAGCGTATCTCAATCCATTAGTATTCATGATGGCACTGACCCTCAGACAAATATGGGAAACACTGTTCACCTTAGTCAACATGCGCAAACTTCATTTTTTCCACATCCATCTTCTAAATCTTTTCATGTGATTGTACTTTGATAGATTCTGAGTATCGTGGTTGAACGACTATCTAAGTATAACTTTGTTTTCTTATATATGAATTTTAGTATGCTTGAGTAAAAACTCGTGTACAAGAACTGGACTCATATAGGGTAATGATTCTCATAGCCGAAGAATTTAGTATGCCAACTAAATCACTTGTTTAGTGTTTACCCTCAATCGTTCACAGTTAGCTAGGGTTTGGAGTAAAGGTTTTGTGGGTATACCTTTTATAAACCCTCACAAAACTCGTCCACTAGGGACACCTAGGGGTTTAAAGGATTATTACATATGCTAAATGTAGTCGCCATTCCTGCGAAAGTGAGTTAGGATTTTATTTTATTTCTTGATTAGATTTGCTCGAGGACTAGCAAATAATAAGTTTGGGGGTATTTGATAGACATATTTTTGTGTCTGGTTTTTCCCCAATTATCTATTTTGTTAATGTTCATTTGGTACTTATTGTGTTATTTTATGTGTTTGTAGGTGTTTTTGAGAAATAAACATTTGCGGAAAAATTGGCTTAAAAGAAGTTGATAAAGGCACCCGAAAAATTTACTAAATGCACCCGAGAGAATTTCTAAAGGCACCCGCTAGATTACTAAGGGCAACCCATTTATTTGTTTCAAATACGGAATTGGCGGGAAACTTCTTTTTACGTGAGCGAGAATGTGCTGAGAAGATATGAGGCGAGATTTGTGGGATTAAAAGTTTGTTTAGATATATCAACTTGCAGCAACAATCGAAACGTGTTGAAACACGTCAGTATAAGTAACTTTAGACCGTAAATCAAGTTGGAAAACCCATCTGCAGCCGGAAAAAGACTCACGATCTGATTCGGATTATTATGAGAGAGCGTTTGTTTTTGAATGGATTTCTAAGTCCTTATCGATTAAGGAAGAGTAGTTAGGGTTTGCTGAGCCTATATAAAGGGAAGGGATTGAAGAAAAAAAAAGAGGGGGAGAGAGGCTCGACTGGAAAAATTGAGATAAGAAATATCTTCGAGATTTAGGGTCTGTTGGGTAAAAAGGGGTTGTTTAAGTCAATCAAAGGGATACAGAGGATTTAGAGAGGTTGGGTCAAGCTCAGGGTGCCATTAGAAGGAGAAAAAAATCATCACAGGAAAAAGTGTTATGCTGCTGCTGAAGAACACGAAGAATATAGAAAAGGCAACGGAGTCTTCAACCATTTTACAACGTTTATCTTGAGCTTTGCAACGTTTATCTTCAGCTGCAACGGTTTCTTCAACCCATCTGCAACGGATATCTTTGCATTTGTAATGTTTATCTTCAGTTGAAAACACTTTTCTTTTGTAACAGTGAGAACAGTGGTTTGTAACGCTGTTACACCGTTGCGAACCATCTGTGTTGTTATTTTTTCTTCTTTTTACACACTTTTGAGCCATGAATAATTGTTTGAGAGTGTAAACATCATGAGGAGCTAAACCCAACCACTGGGATAATAGAGGAAGCCATATTTTATGAATGAATGGTAACTATTTTTTATTCTTAATGACTTTTGCATTAATTTTTAATTGATTTATGATTTTTCTTAATTAGTTATGATTTTGTTTGATGGTGTGTGCTGAGACTTAAAAGATTTTGATGCGCCATGCTTGTGGTTTACAGTTAATGTTTTAGAAATCTACTTTTGGCAAAGAAACAGAGTCAATAAAGGAGCTATAATTGTTAAAGAATCATTTTAGAAATCAACCAGAAGTGATTTTGGTGGAATCCTGAGTTCCAGTTCTTCCCAATATTGTTAAAATATTTTACTTATTTCTATTTTAATTCAAAATTAGGTTTTAAACGAATTTTCACAAGTCTTAGCGAACGGACACATTTTTACCACTATTCTGAAAAGATCAGCTAGCTCTTTTGATATAAAAGGATAATGTACTAACGCCTCAGGAGTAATACCAATATGCATGGATTTTAACAAATGTTAATTATACTAGGGATAGGAAGCTAGTGTCAAGGAGGTGCGAAGTTATCACTTCAATTGGTTCAAGTTCAATTATCACTAAAGTGCTAGCGCTAATGCTCTTGTAGCTAAGTCGCTAATGGCCATGCTAATCCAAAGGCGTATTAGCCATGGCCGTTACTCAGGGACGCATAGGCCTTGTGACGCGCTAGGGAAGATGGGGGTGCATTGGCCACTATGCACGCGCTAGGCTTTGGTTAGTGACGCGTCGGCCTTGACGGCTGGCACGCGTTAAACTCAAGGGCGCCAAAGTTCTAAAACGCATTGGAAAACCAAGGGAGACAAGGAAATCCAAGGCATATAATGAAAGCCAAGGGCACCAAGGAGTCAAAAACGCCAAGGAAACATGATTGTTACTCGGGGACGCGTCAGGCTTAGTACTTGGCCAAGAGGAGTTGGCGCCTTTGGCGCTAGGGTTAAGGTTAGCACTTTTAGTGCTAAGATTAAGGTGCTAAGGTGATGGTGCACTATCTAAGGCCTCATTAGACCAAGATGTCCTATCTAAGACCATGTTAGGTTAGTTGGCGCTTTTCAGGTGCTAGGGTTAGCGTTTTTAGCGCCAAAGTGGCTAATTTGTGCCGATGTGGTGCTAAGCCAAATAGCTAGTGCTAACTCGGCGCTAATATGATAAAAGACTAGGGTTAGCCTAGCTCATAGGTTTAATGCGTCTTTTATCATATTGCTTCTTGATTGTGGCGCATCCGAGAGGAGTGGCGCATATTTTATGGATTATATTTAAGTAAAGTGCTAAAGTAGCATATTTGTGCTCAGAAGAGCAATTTAAGGAGCATTCGTTGCAAATGAAGCGTTAAGCTAGAATGTATTTTAGGGTTTAAGCATCATCTATTCCTGAGTTTGATGGATGTTGCTAGAACATCAATGTGCATTCGAGGCAAGTTCAAGGAATTCAACCGTGGAATTAATGCGACTTGAGATTAGTTCGATATGGCATGAATTTTATGAGTATTGAGAAAATTGCAAGGCCATTTTAGAATGTTTAAAGAAGATCTGTACTCTTAATTCGCTTGCGGAATATAAGCAGAGATATAGTATTCAATATTAAACATATGCGCATAAATATACACATATATATTCTTATTGTTTGACAATAAGGAAATTTTACAATTCTATCCCTTGCCAAAATCTCACCATCTACACTCTTGCACCAAGTTATTCATTGAAAATGATTCAAAAAGTGGCTCTTGCACCTTTGATGATAAAAGGAGTTTTGCTTGATTAAGCCTGCGATAGGATGCTTTAGGGTTATGATATTGAGAGGGAATGAATGTTGATTTTGATTCGGTTGATAACATGTTGGAAGATGGAAGATGAACTCTATAACCCGTACTCCTTACCTTTGATATTCGTATTAATTTGCTCGTTTAGTATAACTTATTATAATCATAATCAAAACCACCTGTTTACATAAGTAATCAAAACAACTTGACAACCCATATCTCCCTGAGGAACAAACTTGTTCTTACTACTATATTCTAATCCATATTTGTGAAGTAGAGAACTTAAAATTTTATTTTTGCTTGGCTGACAATGGACCTATCTTTCCCTTATTGTAGTATCGTTTTCTTCGATGAAAAATGTTATGAAATTTCATTTTTAGTGTGTTGGTATTAGACATTTATGCTTAATTTAACTAGCATCGATTCACAAGCTGTAAATGATGTTCAAATTAGAGAAAGGTTTGGTTTGAACTAGGAAAGTTCGATTAGTATAGCCTATATCGACCTTGCGGAACCTAGTACTTGGATACAATTCTTTGGTTTTCTAAAAGTTTGTCTATGTCGATAACACCTTCTCCTAACCGAACATTTGTTTGGTTTAAAAAATGACCCGTTAGAACCTTGAGCCAACGAATAGTTTCTGAAAATTTGGGTTCATACACTAGCCGTTGGGTGTTTATGACCTATAAAAATATCCCTAAATACAACAAACATTCCTCACACTTCTCTTAATTATACTAAAAAAAATCCCCACACTTCTCAAATTGTTTCTTATTTCTTTAACATCCCAAAAAGATAAAAACATGACAACTAAATTCACCACCAAAGAAGATGTTGTCGTAGTTCGCGTGTGGGCGACGACCACAAAGTATGACGAACAATTTAATACCAACACAGATTAATCCTTGGATCTTTTTTAGAACCAGGTATTTTGGGGTTTTGTGGCGTTAAACGGAAATGGAAAATCAAGAACCTTAACTAATGTGAAGGAAAGATTGAAATTCTCCACGATCGATGTTGTTTTTATAGAATGAATTTGGTTAACATGAAAAATATCATCCGGAGCTCGAAAGTGATGAAATAGTAAGTATTAATTAGATGTTAACAAAATGCGATTTGAATATAATATTATCTTATTATTGATTTCCTTGTTCAGATGGCTAGAGATGAAGCCCAATATACGGAGGACAATGGGTAAGAATTCAGGCATTATGAATGTTGTCAAGTCTTGGTTGAAAATGTAGCGTATTTCGTGTAATAACTATTTTATTGTAATATTATAAACTACGTTATGTCATTTCCTTCATTGTAATTCGTTTACTTTAATAAAATGTTATGCATTTCGTATCTTGGTTTGTATTAGACCTTCATGCCTAAGTTAAATACTTTTGGTAACAACTCTAAGTGGTAACAAAAATATGTTCGGTTATAAAATATTATTACAGACCTGACCGAACAAAAAGATCGGTTAAGAATCTTAATGTTCGGTTGATAAAATCCAAAGACTATGCAAAACAATGTAATGTTCGGTTAGAAACCCTATTCAATACCTGACCGAAAAAAAAGATTGGCTAGGTCGACTATTTTAAACTTAAACAAACATCTAAGTTCAGCTATTACCATTAGTACTAGCATTTAAGTTCGGCTACTACAAATAGTATTTCGTCTAGGAATACGATGGACTTGAACAAGCCGAACATTACAATGGTTCATCCAAAATGTAGCCGAAATTAGTCCAAAACTCCATTAACTCCATGAACTCAAAGTTCGGCTAATTGTTCTTCATTATCCTAGACGAACTTTTAACGTGCTTACCAAATCTCACCCATAAAAGTTTACATTTTCACCAAATTTTAGCCAATCCAAGCAACAAAAACATATTAACAAGTCTACCTGAGCATCAACAACATTATAATCTTCATATTCTTCATTGTGGTCTCGTTAATCTCGTTAAAACCATAATTTTGGGGTTGAGATTGGGTTTGGGTAAAAACACATTCATCATCTAACAAATCATGCGTCACCGGATCGTTGTGAATATTGACGAATAACTTGTTTCTTATATGGTTTAAAGGTTCCAATTCCTATGATTTTGCACTAGAATCATTCATTCTGAACTTTAGAATCACCAAACCTTAGGTTTCAAATTTTTTTTTGTCAAAAACTATTCTTCTCTTTCTTCTCCCTCTAAATAATTCTAATTCTCTAATCAAATGTTTTATCTAACTAATCTAATCTTAAACTAACAATCAACTAATTTAATTAACTTAATTATTACCTTCTAATTAAGTAAGAGTATTTTGGCTATTACAATAAATATATGGATAGAGGGCTATTACCTCCTAATGACCTTATCAAAATAGGGGAGATGGTCCCCAAAAAATCGTTCTAATTGAAGAAACATATTGGGCTAATTGAGGAAACCCAGTTAGCTTATTAAGGAAGCCCATTTTTACTGGGCTTGTTGAGGAAAACCGGTTGGTTTATTGAGGAGGCCTATTTTTACTGGGCTTATTAAGGAAACCCAACTGGCTTATTGTAGTGTCCATTTTGAGATAAACACAAATCTTGAGGAGATGGATAAGAATCTTCCAGGATATACTCAAATCCCGAGGAGATAAATATGAATCTTCAAAGATAGACTTAAATCCCGAGAAGATAAATAAGAATCTTCCAGGATAGACTTAAATCCTGAGGATATATATATATATATAAAGCTTCT
The DNA here is from genome assembly GCA_023531435.1 of Papaver californicum. NCBI lineage: Eukaryota > Viridiplantae > Streptophyta > Magnoliopsida > Ranunculales > Papaveraceae > Papaver > Papaver californicum. The sequence goes on along the minus strand of JAJJMC010007139.1, from coordinate 2,227,976 downwards.
AGGATAAACATGAATTTTGAAAATATAGACATGGATCTTCTAGGATATATATTAATCTTGAGAAGATATTCTGGAATCTTTCAAGATAATTATGAACGTACATAAGAAATACATGGATCTTTTGAGATAAGTATAAATATAGGTGCTTATTTAGGATAACTACAAATCTAAGTGGTTATTTTAGAATAACTACAACTAGATTTGATTTCTGCTTATAAATAGGGGTTGAAATCCAACTCAAAAGGTACACAATTTCTATTCCTTTACTCCACAAAACACCTGCTCAGAGTTCTCTTTGGATTTAGCATTTGAGTGTCTTTGCAGGTGCCGCGCGCCCCCCCCCCCCCCCCCCCCACCACCTTCAACATCAATCAAATTTCATCAGAAGTCTCATCTACGTTTCTGGTGGAATTAAATCAATAGTTGGAGATCAATCGTTCTACATCAGATCCAGCTTCTCCAGCAAGTTTCAGGAAGAATTAAATCAACTGCTGTGATTTAATCCATCTACACACATCTCTAAGAGTGTTGAGATGATAAATTTTGCACCAACATTTTGGCGCCAACTAAGGGGGTTTACGAATAAAAAGATCGTGTTCCCTTATTGAGAAAAGTTTTACAAAAAGCTGCAAAAAAATAAAAAAAGTCACATGGAGACTTCACAAGCAAATCAGCATGGAAAAAACGACGATACACTCACGGAGTTTACACTAACCAGAGCATCACCCCTCGGCAGATTCAGAACGCCATTATTCAAAGTATCCATGAAGGAACGGAGGCATCAATTTCAACAACCGTATCAGGAAGGCGTTCTGTAAGGACTTGTCCAAGCTTCGGGAAAAACAATTGGGTACATAAAATACCTCCTTTATCCAATAATGCAATTAATCATGGGAGAGATATTCATAATCGTCACCCAAGCATTCGAGAAACTCGTCTCGAGATCATTGCTGATAGAGGTGTGCACATACCCCCATGTAATGACTAAGTCAACAATCCCTAAGTAACCCCTATCGACTTGGCCTTACGGGAATGCTACCAAGAATTAGAAAAAGAAAACAAACGACTTAGGATTTCGCTGGAGAAAAGAAAAATGATAGAGGAAGTAGCAACCATGCGTTCCACAAGTAGCAGACCGAATCATTATGCATGACCTTCAGAGAGACGTCAAGAACGGAGGGATCATGACAGTATGCGTAGAAGGAATGTTATTTTCGAAAGACGATTTCCCGAGTAAAATGAAAGGAGGAGAACTGAAAGCATCTGAAACAACAATCACCACAGCCGCAATCCTCGTAATGATTATTATTACGATCGTTACGTTTCTGAAGATGAAAATTATCGTACGATTGAACTGAATAAGTGATCTGAACCAAGTCATAGGCGACAAGACATGCGTAGATAACCGGATGATCATGTCACCAATGACCACTCCAAGAAATCCAGGCATGAGAGAGATCGCTCAGAAAGAAGAACAGACCTACTCAGGAATGAGCGGATCCGTAGAGAGACAAAAGGATATTCACCACAAGGCGAGGATCTCAGCAGAATAAAACTCAGTGAAATGATTGAAGAAATATTATCTCAAAAGCAATCCAAAGACGAGAGACAACAAATTTCAGCAATGAAAAGTTCAATGGACTCACCATTTGTGGATATGATCAAACGGTTCTGCACACTCCAGAACTTCGTCCAGCCTCAGTTCAAGGAATTCTTTGACGGAAAAAAATGGCGATCTAGTGGAGCACATCCAACATTTACAATATTCAATGAGTCTATGAGGGTATAATAACGAACTACTCTGTAGAACCTTCCCAATAACTTTAACCGGTAAGGCTATGACTTGGTTTCTCAACTAGAACCAAATTAAATTTCAAACTTTGGCATGCTGTCAGATGCATTTTTTGAGCAATATAAAATTAATATTGGGAGTAAAAAAGAGAGTAGCCATTTGTTTCTATTACGAAAGAAAACAAATGAAGATCTTATTACTTTTACGCGGAGTTTCCGTCAAGAGGTTAGCGAAGTTGAGAAAGTTGATCCCAGTCTTGTAATCAAATCATATAAGCTTGTTTTACCTTATGACGAGTTTGGAGTGTATAATTCCTTGATTGTTCAACTAGTTGGAACCCTCAGAGATTTATACGACCGGGATGATAGGTATGGGGGAGCTGAAAAAGAATTTTTTTTTTGTCACGAGCAGAAAAAGGCAAGAAGCCGAAGGACACGCCAAACCAAAAAGAAATTTAGAGGGTAATCCTAAGAAGAAAAATCACGATGCACCCAGGAGAAAAATCGTAGATGGAGAAGATACTAGTAGGATGCCAAGGAAAGAAAATTTTCCTAGTCTAAATATCATACTTTGAGAACTTTTCAAGAAAATTAAAGACTCGCTTCATGTTCCAAAGCTATTGTTGGAAGAAACCAAAGATAAGAGGAATAAGAATAAGTATTGTGCCCACTATTGAGATCATGGACATAACACAGACGCTTGTCATACACTTGCAGCCGAAGTGCAGAAGATGATTGACGACGGGAAGCTACAGTAGTACGTGAAAAAAGATCTAGCATGGGTTAACACACTTAATTTACAAGAGATTAGTGTAATCCAAGCAAGAATATACTCAGCTTTGGGGAAAAAAAGCCCACAAAAATACTACAGTCTGAAGATGCGTCAAATCCAGGACTGACGAATATCGAACAATGCTAGATTGTCGAGCGCCTTATAATGCAATTCTTGGACGAGATTGGATCCACTCAATGGGGGCGGTAACTTCCACAATTCATCAGTGTCTGAAGTTTGTCACACCAACGGGAGTGGTCAACGTCAGGAGCGATCAAGTGGCATCTCACAAATGCCATCAAAGTGCAACAGAAGAATACAAAAGGTCAGAAATAAAAGGCTCCAAGAGGGAAAAAGTTATAACAACCACAGTGCTTCCCGACCTTTTATCAAAGAAGAGCAAAGGAAGGACCGCCAACTATCAAAGAGTTGGTAGAACTGCAAATTGGGAGTCAAAAAAATCACACGACGTTTATTGGCACATAATTGCCGAAAAATGAGAGAGAAAGATTGATTACCCTTTTGAAGGTTAATAAAGATATGTTCGTTTGGAGCCTCAGAGACATGCTAGGAATTGATCCAGCTATCGCGTTCCATTGACTAAATATTGGTGAGGAGTTTAAGCCAGTAAGACAGAAACCTCGAAAGATGGCTCTAGAACAGAAAAAGAAAGTAGCATAAGAAATTGAGAAAATGTTAGAGGTTGGAATCATCATACTTGTTCGTTATCCGAAGTGGTTAGCAAACTTTGTGGAGGTTCCAAAGAAAAATGGGAAAAATCAGAGTATGTATCGATTTTACTAACTTGAATAAGGAGTGCCCAAGTGATCCATACCCACTTCCCAGGATTATCGATTTAGTTGACGCCACCTCAGGATATGAAAGGTTGTCGTTCATGGATAGGTATTCGAGTAATGATCAAATACTGTTGTACAAAGATGATCAAGAACACACAACTTCCATAACCGACAAAGGGATATATTGTTATCTCGTCATGCCTTTTGTCTTAAAGAATGCTGGAACAACTTACCAGCATCTAGTTGATGAAATATTCAAAGACATGGCCGGGAAGACCATCGAAGTCTACATCGACGACATGGTGGTCAAATCCCAACAAAAGTTATCACATCTTTTAGACCTAAAATGAACTTTCGAGTGTTTGCGGCAATATATAATGAAGATGAATCCCGCTAAATGCTCCTTTGGGATTACGTCTGGGAAGTTTTTGGGGTACATAATGACACAAAGAGGGATTGAATCCAATCCAGAATAAATCAGAGCAATATTGGAGATGCCATCGCCCAAAAACAAGAAAGAAGTACAAAGACTTACTGGGAGACTGGCAGTTCTGAACAAATTCCTTTCTCGAGCATCTGACAAGTGCAAACCCTTTTTCAAACCTTAAAGAAGGCCAAAAGATTCGGTTGGAATGAGGAATGCGAACACGCCTTCAGTGAGATTAAAAGGTATTTGACTTCGCCTCATGTCTTGGTAATCCCAAACACGGACCAGACTATTTATATTTATCTTGCTGTAAGTGATTATGCTATGAGAGCGGTGTTATTCGTTCTAGAACCTGATAAAAATCCAGTCTACTTTATTAGTAAGTCATTAACAGGCGCTGAGACTAGGTATTCAAAAATAGAAAAAATGGCATTGGCTATTATGCATGCAACCAGACGTCTTAAGCCATATTTTGAAGGACGACGACTCGTGGTATTTACCGAATATCCTTTGAAGAAAGTATTTGGAAAGGCAGATGATTTAAGCAGACTAGCCATATAGACTATTACCTTGTGGAATACACTATAGATTATGAGCCAAGGATGAAAGAAAAGGGGCATGCTCTGGCATCCTTGATGGCATACTTCCCACGAAGACATTGTAACATCAGAGTCAATGCGTAATGAAGAAACCTTGCTAGAAGCTGAAAATGTGTTACCAATTCTGTTACCACGGGAGCATGTGAAAACAAGTAAAAAAACACCAAAGAAAAATGATATGCAGGTGAGTAACAAAGAATCGGTAGTGGTAACCGAAAGTGATAACAGAATATGGAAGATCTACACTGACGGATCAGCAAATACCGAGGTGCGGGAGTTGGATATGTGCTAATTTCTCCAGAAGGTTTATGGATTGAAAAGGTTGTCCGACTAGGATTCACGGCTTCAAACAATCAAGATGAGTACGAGGCTGCAATCTCGGGATTATAAACTACACCTTCATCTGGGAGCGTGGAAGGTTAGGTTGACAACTGATTCAAGGTTAGTTGCCAACCAGTTTACCGGCGCTTACAAGGACAAAAATGAGAAATTAGCCTCATACTTGGAGTATATCAGCAATTTTTCCAAATAATTTAAAGATTTTACCATTGAACGAACACCAAGACTTGAAAAAAGGTATGCAGACGTTCTTGCCTACCTGTCAGGAGCATTTCAGTCAGATATAATACGATATATCATCATGGATTTCCAAGGATCCCCAAGTATACACGATATTGTTGCTACCACACATCGAATCTTCGCTAATGAAGACGAGAGTGAAGCTTTTGGAAGTCAACACGATCCTATGGACATAGAGGAAATGGATGAAAGTGAATCTGAAGACTGGAGACAAGCATACATCCGTTACCTATAAACACAAGAACTTCCAGATAATAAGCACCAAGCAGCGGAGATAGTAAAAACTGCATGGAGATACACCCTGATCGAGGGAGAAATCTACAAAAAAAAAACAATTGCAATGGAAACATACCTGTAATGCGTAAATCGAGAGGTAGGGGATAAGTTATTGGCTTAAACACATGAAGGGTGCTGCAGAAACCATTCTGCAGGCAGGAGTCTAGCACATATGTTGTTGTCTCAAGGATACTTTTGGCCTTATATTCAGAATGATGCAAAGGAGGTCGCAAGGAAATGTTTGGCCTGTCAGCTGCATGGTCCTCTTATAAAGAGACTAGCAAATGAGCTACATCCAGTTATGAGCCCTTGACCGTTCAACAAGTAGGGATTGGATATTGTAGGTCTGTTTCCCACTGTACATGGGGGCATCAAGTATTTGTTAGCTGCGACTGACTACTTCACCAAATGGGTAGAAGTACCATCTCTGGTGAAAACGGAGGAAGCACACGATTGGAAGAGGAACCACGCAATGGCCGTGAGCAAGAGAACAACAAGTCCGCGACTATGTGCTAGAGACAAAAAAGAGATGATCACTCAGGCAATAACACAAACAAGTTATGTGCCATTTGACAATTATTTCAGTTGCCAGAGCATTTCCCGGTTTTCCTTCATCGAAGCTGGAGATTTTCATAACTTACAAATTCTTTCAAGTTCCTTCAAAGATCAGTCCACGATAAACCCATCATTCGAAAGCCATACATTCAACTCATTCATCAAACAAAAACAAGAATAAACCTAAACCAATTTTTCCTCTCAAAGCTATCATGATTCTCACCTTCCGTAACTCGACTTGATTAGGTCTTAAGTCGAAAGAAGGAGAAGAGCAATGCAGAGAAGATTCGAAGTTTCACGCATTTGAATCAAAGACAGTGGAGGGGTCAGATCATTGGCTCGGGTTGGTGATGGGATTCATCTTGAGTTTCAGTAACAGAAGAGGTCGGTCGAGAGTCATGATGCCATTATTAGCCTTGGGTCCAGTCGTGGAAAGTGGGATTGAGTTCTAAATAAACAATAAGTTATTGCTCAGTTTGATTCACTCGGTAAATTCTAGTGTACAAAATATGTTGACTCGACCAATTCAAGATGAGAGGTGATTTACCTGGTCCGAGCACAGACCTTGGTTAAGGCGAGGATATTATCCCTTACCATAGGCGCGACTATCCTTATAAGTATTCTATGCAAGTCAAGTAGCAGCCACTTGACACCATGAAATGGTCAACAATGTTGAGCCGTGGTTATGACTAACATTTACTGTCTATTAATGTTAAGCCATACCAAGTGTAGTTCTACAAGAATCTTGGGGGCGTCAATTTATATGAGACGGAGGTCAACTTGGATTTTAGTTTTTTTAATTCACCAACAAGTTGAGAATTAAGAGGGGGCGATGTTATACTATTATTAAATAGTACATATGTGGGTCGCCCAAACCACTTTACGGTTATAATCCTGCTTAATACGGAAGATAGGATAGCTTATTGTGGAAGCCTATTTCGGTGTTAATTGAAGAAACATACTGGGCTTATTGAGGAAGTCCAAATAGCTTATTAAGGAAGCTCATTTTTACTGGGCTTATTGAGGAAGCCCAGTTGGTTTATTGAGGAGGCTTATTTTACTGGGCTTATTGAGGAAGCCCGTTGGATTATTGTAGATGCTATTTTGAGATAAACAAAAATCTTGAGAAGATGAATAAGAATATTCCAGGATATACTCAAATCCTGAGAAGATAGATATGAATCTTCAAAGATAGACTTAAATCCCGAGAAGATAAATAAGAATCTTCTAGGATAGACTAAATTCTGAGGAGATAGATATGAATCTTCTAGGGATAGACATGAATCCCAAGAAGATAAATAAGAATCTTCCAGGATAGACTTAAATCCTGAGGAGATAGATATGAATCTTCTAGGATAGACATGAATCCCAAGAAGATAAATAAGAATCTTCCAGGATAGACTTAAATCCTGAGATTATAAATATGAATTTTCTAGGATAGACATGAATCTCAAGAAGATAAATAAGAATCTTCCAGGATAGACTTAAATTCTGAGGAGATAGATTTGAATCTTCTAGGATAAAAATCAATTACGAGAAGATAAACATGGATCTTCTAGGATATATATTAATCTTGAGAAGATATTCTGGAATCTTTCAAGAAAAATACGAATGCACAGAAGATAGATTTGGATCTTTTAAGATAAGTACAAATATAGGTGGTTATTTAGGATAACTACAAATCTAAGTGGTTATTTAGGATAACTACAATTAGATTTGATTTCTGCCTATAAATAGGGGGTTGAAATCCAACTCAAAAGGTACACAACTTTTATTCATTTTCTCCACAAAACACCTGCTCAGAGCTCTTTCTGACTTTAGCATCAAAGTGTTTTTGCAGGTACCCCCCACCCCCACCCACCCCACACACACACCTTCAACATCAATCAAGTTTCAGCAGAAGTCTCATCTACGTTTCAGGTGGAATCAAATCAACAGTTGGAGATCAATCGTTCTACATCAGATCCAGCTTCTCCAGCAAGTTTCAGGAGGAATTAAATCAACGGATGTGATTTAGTCCATCTACACACATCTCAAAGAGTGTTGGGGTGATTATAATCACCATTAGTGGTGGTTCTATTATAGTCGAATATCTCCATGTTTCTCTTCTTTAACCCACTCTTTGTCAGTAAATTTTTCTTAGTAATTTGATCATCTTTTTGTTTATTAAGATGCAAGGCCTAAAATTCGAGGTCCTTCAAAGGCGATAGGTGTATTGGGTGGGTTTATGTGTGGTTACGAATACTCTGTTGAAAGGTTGATGTGTTTTTTACTTTTTACCCCAATGAAGATGAGGTAGCTCGGTACACTAAATAAATAAATAAATAAATACCAAACAGGTTTAGGGTTTTTCAATTTCTCCTTCATTTCTTTTACATGTTATCAAGATGGAAACACAAAGATGAAATCGTGGAATTTCAACTTTTGATGCATTTTGATTTTGATAATCAAATTTATTTTCCTCCCTTGGTGCTTGGGATGTATTTGTGTAAACCTTTTGTATACTGTCTTATTTGTTCGTGACTCATTTGTATGAACCTAATAATGTAGCTTGATTGTTAGAGACATGAATCTGATTTGCTTGTATGTCTAATTTGGAGTTTGGTATAATCTTTGATTGAAATAAATGTAAATGTACTTGGATTTGGTGTGCTGAAAAATTAAAATAACACAGTAGCATAAAGGATACAAACTACATGAGTTATAAGGAAGACCCACTTTACATTTTGATGCGACGAAGAGAGTATGCACCGGTCAAGATGATATTTGAAGTGTCTGTGGAATGCATTGCTTCAAGCAATGATGGCAACTTTGATTTCTCAGCTGACTTGAGCTGGAAAAGACTCTTGAGTCCTGGAAAATTCTTCAATTTCCTTCCTCCCATATATTCCAGAGAATGGCCGCAGGTAGCAAATCCAAGATACTCTTAGCAGGCCACTGAATAACTCTTGATGTCCAAATTTGAGCCAGCTGCATGATGGAAGTGGGAGGTTCCCAAGTGAAATAGCTTATAGTGAGATTGAGCATACTTGTTGCAGAAGGACAACTCAGACTCAGTAACAGGTGTGGAGTGTATTCACATTCACTTTGCGCATAGGACACCTGCTACCAAGTTCCAAACTTCTTCTTGGTAGTGTGCCCTTGGTAGATATCTTGTTTAGGGCAGCGCACCAATGGAAAAAGCTGACCTTGGGGTATACACGGTTGTTCCAGATGTGAGCGGAAAGCAAGTGTTGAAAATAGATGATTGTAGGTCAGTGACAGCCTAACAAGCAGACTTAACAGTGAAAGTACCTGAAGGTGTGTGTTGATCTTGAGTCAGGGATGCTGTTGATAGCAGGTGGGGATGCTTGGAGAATATCCAGTAGTGATGTCAGTCGAGCTGAGGTTTCTCTTGAAGTGAAAAGACCAGCTCTGCCCTTTATTTGAGATTTTATTTTTGGATCATAAAGAGTTCATTTGAGATGTGATCCACTGATCCTTGATGGTGCCTTTGCACAAGGTGAGCTATCTCGAACAGAGATGGAAGCTTGACTTTGAAGCACAAGTCCATGAGCCATGTATCCAGCCAAAGCAGCTGTCTCCCCGTTTCCTACTTGCATCTTTGAGTGATAGATAAGCGTGCCTGCTTGCATTGCTGCAATGTGCTTCCAAAAGAGCAGCCGTGTAAAGCTGATGGAATCTTTGGACCAAAAGGATTGTGCTATCCCATATTTACAGGTGATGATTGTTTACCAAATATAGACAGTCTCTGGCATACATTCCATGTCATCAAGATACTTGCAAGTTGCAACTGGCTCTTTTTTTTTCCATCCTCCGTTTATCAATGCAGGACTTTTGATAGTTGCCTGTAATTTATAAATTGTTCTGACGATAATAAAATACTGTCTTTTTATAAGAGTCAGGCTCCAGCCAGACCTATTGAACAAAAACTGAGATTAAATATACAGATATCAATAGCAAGGTTTGCTTTGAATTTGAGTTGTGTGGTGGCAATTTGAATTGGTGAAGAGAACTTCATTCGAAATTAGGGGCAATATCGTGCTTAAAGTTTTCCAGTCAACTGGAATTGAAATTAGTGAATATGTAAACCAAAAAATATAATTTCTTTTTATTACCGGGTATTGGGAAGACAAATGATATGTCTCATGGGAAATTAGGCCAAATCAATTCACGGAAAACCCATCTGAGCTCAGCCCTCACTAAACTCTGAGTCACAGTTTCATCCAATCTCTTCAATTTAAATCACAGACTCTTCTCAGTTGCTATCTCGACCAATAAAACCATAAAGACCACTCGAAACCCATTTGCAACTTGAATCACCTCCATCAACAACACTAGATCCACTATTCATCAATCTGAACCTATCTTTTCTTCATAAGCCATGGAAGCAGCTTCATCTCGATTCTTGGTTGTCACTGAACATCACCAGAACCCTAACAACGTCTCATTCCATTTTCTGCTAAATACAAATTGAACTTCAATTTCAATTTGGGGAAGAACACCAAAATCCTAACTATCAATTCTTCAACAAATCAGCTTCTAAACTTCAATCAATTCATAACCCATGCTTATTCATCAACTAATTAACTCAATACACTTATCAATTTCATCTTCTAAAGTTTTTACAAAAATATCATGAAACCCTAATTTTACAGTTTCTTCTCGATTCTTACTTTTCTCTGAAATTAAACCTCAATCTATCATAACCATCTTCTTCTCCATCTCATAAACCTAAAATCCATCTTCAACTACTCAATTTCATCATAATCTCATACAAAGAACCCATTCACAATCACTTAATCTCATCTTCAATTTCTCACAGACTAAGATTTAATTCTAGAAACCCTAATTAAATACCCCCAATCTTCTTCTCTTCTCATCACTCTTCCCTGTAAAATCCGAATTCTCAACAACAAAACCCTAGTTTTTTTGAATCAAATCTAATGGAGTTTAATGCGAAAACGAGTTTGATTGTTAGGTTGATTTCTAAAGAACGAGTTTGAAATAGATGAAGAATGGGTGTAAAGGATGGCATCGAGAAATACGGAGAACAAAAGAAGTTCTTGTTGCCATGAAAATCAGAGAGATTCGATGGGTGTTAGGTAGAAGGTGTGAAGAAGGATTGAGAAGATCATATTATTAAGTAAATATTAGGTAGAAGGTTATAATAGTAAATTTGTCTTTTGATTTTTGTTTTAAATTTATTTAATAATTGATGAATTGAAGTAAATGAGTTAACCTAGTCAATCGTAGTCAACGTCCAGTCCAGGTACCAAGCGCTAATGTTGACAAATGTTAGACCAAATACTAAACCTGGTCAAAATCTGAGTACCAAACATCAGTTATCCCTAAATAGAAATTACCATTTTATTATTGGAATAATGGCTTCCTCCACTATCCCATAGATCGGATTTAGTTCATCATAGCAAACACTCTCTCAAAAGATGAACACATAGCTCAAAAAGTGCTTGAAAAAGAAGAAAATAAAATAACACAATGGATACGCAACGTTTATAAGCGTTGTAAAGAAGAATCACTCAAATACATATATAAGTGTTTCTTTTCTGTCGCTAAAAGCAATATCAATTGTCTTCTGGTGCAGTAGAATAGGTAACGGTATCTGGGACTTTCTTTATGTGTATATATTCTTCATCTTCTTCCTCTCTTCGCTGGTGATGAAAAAATTATGAATTTCTCTTTGATTCTGGCTCTCTTCCAACGTCCGTGATACAACCATAGGTCTCCTATTTATACTACAACTCCCAGCACCTATCAAATCTTCTCCAAATCTTCGAAACATCTTTCTGTTCAATGTTTTATTCTCAGACAATATCTTTTTTCCCTTTCGGCAAATATTTTCTCCCAATATCTTCTTTACGCGTCATCCAAGTCCAATCGAACGTCCCAAACTCTCTCAAGGATAGAATAGAAGATATTCTCTCCTTATTTTCACGTATTCTCCAAAGATAATAAACCAATACCCGAGTATATATTGTTCCCTGATTTATCGAGATAAACATGGAAACAAATTTTTCTTCAAATCCAAACCCATTACCAACCCTAATTTATCGACACAACTCATTATCATTCCAAAAATATCGAAAATCTCCAAGGAAATATCGTCAGAATCAATCCAGAGAAATATGCAGATAAAGAAACAAATTTCTCGCCTAATTTTTTTTTTGAAAATAGAAATAAGAAGGTGCCCTTAATCTAAAGTGAGGGTTCCTTAAGAACTGAGGTGCCCTTATCCAAAACGAGGGTGCCTTTAGCACTTTTTATGCCACTTTTCACACAAAAGTTTATTCTTCAAAAATACCTATAAACACATAAAATAATACTATAAGTACAACATAAAGACTAAAAACATACTCCCTCCGTCCCTATTTAGATGAAGGCGAAGGTGTTTTCACACACATTAAGAAAAACGAAAGAGACTAAAAATTTCCAAAAGTGCCCTCAATTATATTTCCTCTTGCTCCTAGTTTTTAGTTCCAGTTTTTAATGTAGAGTTACAAAATTATTTTAGTTGTGAAGAATTTTTTTTCTTTTAAATAGAGATTTTAAGAATGCCAGTTAGAAGTTTGAGCTAACATTATTTCCTAAGTTAGTGTATGATATTTAGATAGGGATAAATCAGGAAAATTTAGGGGAAAATATGAAAACCTTCATCTAATATAGGACTTATGAAATGCCAAAAACCTTCATCTAAATAGGGACGGAGGGAGTATTAGTATCGGCTCAAATAAGACACATAAATGTGTCTATTAAACATCCACAAACTTATATTTTGTTATCCCTCGAGCAAATTTAATTTTAAAATTAAAATGAAAATCTAACTCACTTTCGTAGGAATTACGACTATACTTAGCATGTGCATCTAGCCGTTAAACTCCTAGGTGACCCTAGAAGACGAGTGTTGTCTCGTGAGGGTTTACAAAGAGGTATACCCACAAAACCTTTTACTCCAACTTCTAATGTCACAAGTGTCCAAAGATCTAAGAGGATATAAAGTTTCTCATCCTAATGCCAAGTAATTAAAAGTGCAATAGAAAATACATCTGAAATATCCGCTTAACAGCGGTAGAGAGAGTGGGTGTGACGAGTTGAACAAGTGCCAAAGATGTCATTTTCCAGATGGAAAGCGGACTAACAAATTAACTGAATAAGTATTTCGCCTCGACTCTGCCTCACAAATATGATTTTATGAATTTGACACTCTTAAGGTGATTTTAAGGGTCACACATGTGTGTAAGAAGGATTGAAGAAAGAATACTTACACACTATTGATGGTAACGTTTTTCCTGACGAACTCAAACAAAAATCTTTTTCTGACGATCTCAAAGGAAAAGAAATCATCAAATCTGATGATTTCTTAGGAAATTGACCATATATGAGGATGGGAACATACTCTCACCTTCTAGTATTGGAATCACAACTCTCTCATAATGCTCGATAGAAACAACTCTGTCTTCGGCTTCAACCCTTAATGATAAACTCTTGAAACTTGTAGAACTTAACTCTTTTTCTTCGATCACTTGTTGTCTTGAAACTTCATTTTGGATTTCAACTTCTCCATGGATTTTCCTAACAAAATTATTACACAACTATTTTATTTTTTTTTATTTTTTTTTATTTTTTTTATTTTTGATTCCATTTTTGATCTTTTGATTTTTTGATTTTTTTTGATACAAAATAAGAAACAAAAATAATGAATGGTACAAAAAAAATAAAACTCTACTTTCCAATGGAGAATGACTTTTGCACTCGATTCTTCACAACTGTGGTGACACAAATCCTCAAAACTTTATCTCTTGTAAACCTCGAACGTCTTTAACTTCTTCATGAATTGATGTTTCTCCGCTTGTTGATGATGATGAGTTTCTATTGAGAGAGAGTCGTAATTCTGTGGCTAAGACTACAATATGAGGCTAGTTGTAATGTCACCCTCATGGTGACAAGAATTAGCACTGAGAGATCAGAGAGTGCTGAAGTGGTGCGAGGTTGAGTTCATCATTATAGTCGGAGTTCATGCAGATGAAACACTCTAAGAGGACAGTTGAAGGTTTGGTGTCTCACTCAAAATGTTAGTCTTACTAATGATTAGGCTGTTTTCTCTTTCTGGCATTTCCTTCTGGCCTAATTGTCCCTAGCATGGATGGTTGGGTCCGACATGGTTACTATCTCAAAGGTAAAGAACATAGATTTTGGCTTCTCTATCACTTCTAATTTCAATCTTTTAGGTGAGAATCAGTATTTAAAAACAGCTAAAAAGTTACTATGTGAATCTAAAAGTTGGAGTTTTTTTTTTTCTTTTTTTTTTTAAGAAATAACAAACTAACTAAAAATTTCTCCCTTACCCCCAAACTTAAATCTAATATTGTCCTCAATATTTCAAAGCAATACGAAAAGATAGGTGACTAGAGGAATCAATAAAGAGAAAAGTCATAAAGATAGTACCTAGGTGAAGTGTAACGATCCTTCTATGGAGAAAAAGGAAGAGAAAAAATAAAAAACCTAGATAACAAAAACCTACAAAAATAAAGAAAACATACTAGTGTACACTAAATATCCTTGATGGTCAATCAAGGTAAACAAGGTCCTATAGAGGGACCTCCTCATCTTATGTAGAAGTAATATCTAAATATGGTTTTATCCTCTGACCATTAACCTTAAAAGAACTACTATTATCTCGAGTCTCAATTTCTATAGCACCATGAGGAAAAACTATGCGAACAATGTACGGACCCGACCAACGAGAACGTAACTTCCCAAGGAAGAGATGCAAACGGGTTTTATACAAAATAACTTTTTGACCAGGAGAAAATGAATTTCTTAAAATAATCCTATCATGCACAAGTTTTATTTTGTTCTTATACTCCCTAGAACTATCATATGCATCTCTTTGAATCTCATCCAACTCATTGAGATGGATCTTCCTGTGAGCTCCTTCTTTGTCAAGAGAAAAGTTTAGCTACTTAATACCCAATATGATCTTTATTCTGAATCAACAGGCAAATGACATGCCTTTCCATATACAAATCGGCAAGGTAAGATTCCAATTGGGGTCTTAAAAGCAGTATGGTAAGACCATAAAGCATCAGTGCGTCTGAAAGACCAATTTTTCCTATTAGGGTTAACCGTTTTCTCTAGGATACATTTGATCTCTCGATTGGAAACCTCTACCTGACCACTAGTAGGTGGGTAATATAGGGTAGCTATTTTGTGTGTAATACCATATTTCTTCATCAAAAGCCTAAAAGGTCCATTACAAAAGTGCGATAATGATAGATCGCAGTGTACCAAAATGTGCAAAAATGTTATTTTTCAAAAGCTCAAACACAACCTTATGGTCATTTGTTTTGCACGCAACCGCCTCAATCCACTTAGACACATAATTAACAGAAACAAGGATGTATTGGTTACCAAAAGAGTTAGGGAACAGACCCATAAAGTCAATACCCCACACATCAAAGACCCCAACAACTAAAATAGTGTTCAAGGGCATCATGTTCCTACGGGAAATGGTTCCTAACTTCTGGCAACGCTCACAGGAAATAAATTAAGTGTGAGTGTCTTTAAAAAACGTCGTCCAATAGAATCACACTTCAAAACCATTGCAGCAGTTTTCATAGTACTAAAATGACCCCCACAAACATGATCATGACAAAAGGAAATGATATCAAAAGAAGTGATTTACCTCAGCTAAAAACTTAGAACGATCTTGTTTATTCCAATTATGAGGCATTCGACCGGTAACAATATAATTCACTATATTATCAAACCAAGGTAATTGGAAAACACCAAAAAGTTGTTCATTATGGAAAGAGTCTCTCACAGGTGGGAAATCATCGGAGGAATTTATGACTAGCCTAGACAAGTGGTCTGCTACTATATTTTCTGAACCTTTTTTGTCTATAATATCTAGATCAAATTCTTGGAGTAAGAGGATCCATCTAATAAATCTAGGTTTGGCATCCTTCTTAGATATAAGTCAGAGCGGCATGATCATTAAAGACTATAAACTTATAACCTACAAGATAGGATCTAAACTTGTCAAGACAAAAACAATAGCTAACAATTCCTTCTCTGTTGTGGTGTAGTTCCGTTGGGCACCATTCAAGGTTTTGCTGGCATAATAAATTACATGAAGTATTTTATTTTCTCGCTGGCCTAAAATAACACCAATGGCAGAATCTGAAGTATCAAATGACTTTAAATGGTAGACCCCAATTAGGTGGCCGGAGAATTGGGGCAGTAGTGAGTAAATTCTTAAGCTTCTCAAAATCCTCTAAACAATGATCATCAAAAACAAACTTAACATCTTTTGCAAGGAGATTGCAAAGAGGTCTAGAAATTAAGCTAAAATCCTT
This sequence comes from Papaver californicum, assembly GCA_023531435.1. Taxonomy (NCBI): domain Eukaryota; kingdom Viridiplantae; phylum Streptophyta; class Magnoliopsida; order Ranunculales; family Papaveraceae; genus Papaver; species Papaver californicum. Next base: position 2,211,804 of record JAJJMC010007139.1, on the reverse strand, counting down.
AATGAATCTACGATAAAAACCTGCATGCCCTAAGAATGGCCTAATATCCCTAACAGTTTTGGAACCTTTAAAGTCTTGATAAGGTCCACTTTTTACCTCAAGAAAACGATCAACCATGTGTGAAAAGATACTCAACATACAACGTTGGAATTTTGCAGGTGTATTACATAACCCAAATGACATACGCCGATAAGCAAAAGAACCAAATGGACATGTGAAGGTAGTTTTCTTCTGGTCTTCAGGGGAAATAGGAATCTAAATATATCCAGAAAATCCATCTAAAAAGCAATAGTGTCTATGCTTAGCTAAACGTTCGAGCATTTGATCGATAAAGGAAGGGGAAAGTGATCCTTCCTGGTGACTTTGTTTAATTTTCTATAGTCAACACAGACACGCCAGACCGTGGTCACTCGGGTTGGGATTAGCTCATTGTTATCATTCTGGACTAAAGTGATTCTTGATTTCTTGGGTATAACTTAAACGTGGCTGAGCCACTGACTAACCGAGATTCGGTAAATGGTACATGCATCTAGCAACTTAAGCACCTCATCTTGAACTACTTCTTTCATGTTAGGGTTCAGTAGGCGTTGCATCTCCCTAGAAGGTTTTTGTTTATTCCTCTAAATAGATATGATGCATACAAACAGTTGGACTTATACCCTTAATGGCTGTTAAAGTCCACCATAAAGCTTCCTTATGTTCTTTAAACACAATGACTAGCCTACTTTCCTGATCTTCATCTAGGTGAGATGCTATAATAACAGGTAAAGTCTCAGAAGGCCCTAAAAATACATACTTCAAGGTTTATGGAAGTGGTTTTAGGTCCAACTTAGGCGGCTGTTCTACAGAAGGAAGTAAGATAGACTTAGAAAATGGTAGTGGTTCAAATTTAGCTTTATATTTATCACTAGTGTTTATCAAAGGGGAGGAATCTAACAAAGCATTCAACTCATTAATAACATTATCATCAACAAAATCAAACCAAAGTGGGCTATGCATTTCTCTAATGGATCTTCTAACAAAGTTTCTGATAAAAATTCAAGAACTAAAGTACTGATCATGTTCACTTCTTCTATATCGTCATACCAAAGTTTTCTACTCATATTAAAGATATTTAGTTCAGTAGTCATGTTACCAAAAGACAAATTCATTATTCAATTTCTACAGTTGATGACGATATTATATATAGTTAAAAAGGGATGACCTAAAATCACAGGTATTCGAGCCTCTAGGTCCGGTACAATTTGGGTTTCTAGGGCAACAAAATCTAATTGGTAGATAAATATATCAACCTGAATCAAGACATCCTCTATAACATAACGATGGATTTTAACAGACTTATCCGCTAACTGTAGTGTCATCTTTGTTTGTTTGAACTCACCAAGGACTATCTAGACATAAATATGGTATGGAAGTAAGTTCATACTAGTACCTAACTCAAGTAATACCTTTTCAACCGAGTGGTCTCCGATCACACAAGAAATGGTGGGGCATTCATGATACTTAAACTTAAGGGTTATCTTATTCTGATAGAACTCAATTGACCAGCTAAAAAAGGCTTTCTTGTGTACATTAAGCTTTCTTTTCTGTGTACAAAGATCTTTAAGGAACTTAACATAGACAAGAACTTGCCTAATTACATATAATAATGGGATATTAATTTTAACATGCTTAAACATTTCCAATATGTCTTGATAGTGCGACTTCTTATTTGATGAAACTAACAACTGATGATAATGGGCTTTTGGCTCATAAGACTTGGAGTTGTCAAGAACAATAGGGGCTTCTTTGGAGACTTTAATAGTCTCATCAACATCAGTTGTACCAAGTGTAGACGAAGTGGGGTCTGAAGTTACTTCTCTATCTTCGGGCATTTTCACCTTATTGTCAACTAGTTTTCCCTCCTAAGGGTTACAACATTCATATGATTGGACAGTTTCTTTCATCTAAGATTAAGATTAGTTTTACTAGAAAATTTTCCATTTTCTCTGTCACTAAGCTTCTTGGCTATCTGACCTACTTGGAGTTCTAACTTAGCAAGAGTCTGGACAGTAGTATGAAAAGTATGCTCGGTTGCCTGTTGAAATCTAAGCTTGCTCTGTGCTAACATAGTAAGAGATTCCTCTAAGCTAGTCATTTTCTTCTCAGGGGGATTTTGAAAGTAAGTTGGCTCTAGTAGATTCTTATAATAACCAAACCCTGGTGGAACTTGGGGATTTTAGTATGTCCTTGATTCTGACATTTGGACAACAAAAAATTAGGATGTTTTCTCCAACCGGGTTGTAGGTTTCTGAATATGGGTCAAATTTCTGACGATTTTCAAACTTAGGGTTGTTATAAAGAGCATGAGCTTTCTCTTCACTAGTTTTTTCATCCCAAAATGAGCTATAGGGTTCTAATCCACAACTAGAGACTTGATAGGCTTTAATACTAACCTAGAAAATGGTATTAAAGCCTCTGACTATCACCTGCATCTACCATGTTGATGCTATTTCTATTGACCAAAAGTCTTTTAGGAGGTTCTACAGAGGACTCCCACTATTGGGATTTTTTAGCTACTTCTTCTAAAAGGCATAAGCTTGTTGGGTAGTTTTATTTAAGAACCCACCAGTGTACAATGACTTGACCATGGCTTTGGTAGAATAATCTAACCCATCATAAAGAATCTGCACTAATTTCATTTTCTCAAATCCATGGTGGGGACATTGAGACAATAGATCATTGAATCTTTCTAGAAACCTATATAGAAACTTTCCATCTTGTTGCATACTAGCACTATTTTTTTTCCTAATTGACGTGGTCGATGCTTTGAGTAGAACTTCTGAAAAAAGGAAGTGGTAAGCTCATCCCAAGTGGTTATAGAATCAGAAGGTAAATTATGCAACCATGACTTAGCTTTATATCTCAATGACAAAGGAAACAACCTAAGTTTCAAAACTTCATCAAGAAGGTCCTTAATTCTAATGGTTCCACAAATTTCCTTGAAATCCCTTTGTAGATGGTGGGTTTTTATCAAGGGTGAAATAGTAAAATTATGTCTTAAGACTCGAGTCTGAGAAATACTAAACCTTAAAATTCTGCAAAGATTTTTTAGGCAGGTGCTGATCCTTGTCCTCCCATAGGTGCTTATCCTCGTCCTCTCTCAAGTACTTATCCCTGTCCTCTCTATATATATATGGACAACTACATATACAATCAAGATTACCTTATGTCAATATTCAAGCTCAACTGAACAATATTGACTCACTAAAATACCTATATAACTTTATATAGAAGCTACATACAGGTTTACTTGATTAGAGTACCACAGTTGTGCTTAAATACCAAGTCAAATTGTGTTAAACATAATTCTATAGCTTCTACTAGCTAAATTTAGGCTTGTAAACGTCAATACTTGCTTAAAGAAGGAATCAATGACATAAATATTCATTATTTAACATTTAAGATGCAAGCAAATAGCCCATAGGCCTAAAAACACGTTTTTACATTAAGCTCGTCAGGTGCAATTCTATACTGACCTGTACAAAGTCGTGAGCTGGTAGAAATTGGTAATATACCAAACTCTTCCTATAGATTTCTTCTAAAGTATACTAAAAAATCACATTAATCGGACAAACGAGATAAGAGATATGATCAAAACACTCAACTATCTCACAGTTGAAAAGTTCCTAAATTCTTCCTGACTTTTTACTGTTTCGTCTTTTTGAGGACCTAAATGACCTCAAACCTCAAAATCTTTGGAGCTGGGAGATATCTGGTTGTCTGGGCATGAAAATGTTGGGGTAGATCATCGAAAACGGACTTTGTATGAAGATTTTACAGCGTTTTCAGCAAAAACCCTAAATCTGAATTTTCTGACGACAAAATTTTACAAGAAATCTCTCGTCCGTCCAAGTCCAAGGGGCTAATGCCCCCTTACCTTGTCCATCTTAGGCGAGACAAAGCTTGTCCTTCTTAGGATACAAAGATTATCCTTCTTAGGCTTTAAAACACATGCGTCTTCATCTCAAAGAACCAAGCTAAGGTGTTTTATATTTTTGCCCTCAAATTATGAGCCTTAGTTCAAAAGTAAAACTCGTACGTATTTGTCTTTGAGACCAAACTGAGACGTTTTACTCTTTTTCCCTAAAATAATTTGATTAAGTTACAAGATCTAATTTCGTGTGTCTTACTTCAAAGGCTAAACTCATGTATCTTATGCTCTTGTCCAAACTAAAGGCGTTTTGCTCTGTTTCCCTCAACTTGTATGCCTTAGTTAGAAAAGGCTCAACTCGAGCGTCTTAGTTCAAAGGCTAAACTCACGCGTCCTACCTCTCTTGTCCAAACAAGGCGTTTTACCCTTTTTTCCTTCAACTTGTGTGTCTTAGTGCAAAAAGTAAAACATGTGCGTCTTGCCACTTTGTCCAAACTAGGCATTCTTACCCTTTTGCCCTGAACTTGTGCGTCTTAGTTCAACAGGCTAAACTTGTGCGTCTTAGCCAAGTATGCAAACCCCATGCGTATTTGCTCCAAGGAAAAAGCTCATGCGTCTTAGTACAATAGATAAAAATACTAAACTCTCAACTCCTTTCAACAAGGGATGCTTAGTACAACTCATTTCAACTAAGGAGGCTTAATACAATTCAAACACCAATGAACCTTAGCATTAAACCTAATTTAACTTAGGCTCAATTCCTAAGCTCTATTCACTTTAGCGTTAGCACCTAGTGCTTTCTATTTGGGTCAACTTCACATATACAAGCTTCAAAACCCTAATTTCCTATCAAAGGCCATACTAGGCTTCACTCATATATTTTAATATGTGGCCTCACACGCATATTCTTATGCTCAGCAGCATAAACTTATTTCTACAAAATAAGCATGTCAGTACAAATTGACATAGTTGAACATATTGTTCCTCATAAATAAAATAATTACATATTTTATTTGATTTTAATCTACCAAGACTCATCGGCCTAGTCAAGCAAGAAAGGTCTTCAGTCAAGAGACCCACTAAGCAGGTCTCATTCAACTTAATACTAGTAGTACTTAATACTATAAAATCTACACGGGACATCAAATGTCACAAATAGGGGGATATTTACTAGGGTATTGGTCTGGCGGTCTACGACACGTAGTGTAGCAATGCATCCACTACATAGAAAAACTCTGAAAAGTTAGATAAGCAGTTGAGTAGAGGAGTGGTAAGTTGAGTAACTGTTTATTCAACCTTAATCGAAGTGGGGAGCAGTTGTGAATACCTTCTTCACCTTCTCCACTTCACCACCAGTAAACCATCGACACTTTCTTCCAGAGAAGAGGTCAGGTGAACGGTGACAATAGCTATGACTATAAAATAGATTTTCTCAATCTATTGAACACAACAAGTCGGAATTGAATGACAATTCCAAGTTTAACTCTAACACTGAACAATCCTAGTCGAACAAATCAATCATTCAACCTTCTTACATAGAGAATTGTTTATATTTATTCACACCAATTACATCCCACAAAGTCTGATACTTTGACCTCAACCTTCCCTCACTTTCCTCACTAAGACGAACCATTTTCCTTCTCCTTTGTGACTGAAGCAAGACTGGAACGGCTGATTGTTTTAGAAAAGTGGTAAAAATAGTTCGTTCGCTGAGACTTGTGAAGATACATTTTAGAACTAATTTTGATTTAAACTAGAAAATAAATAAAAGATTTTAATAATATTGGGAAGAACTGGAACTCAGGATTCCACCAAAATCACTTCTGAATGATTCTACAATGACTCTTTAACAATTATAACTCTTTTATTGACTCTGTTCTTTGCCAAAAGTAGATTTCTAAAATATTAATTGTAAATAATAAGCATGGCGCATCAAAAGATCTTGAGTGACAACATACACCATCAAACAAAATCACAACTAATTAAGAAAAATCATAAATCAATTAAAAATCAATGCAAAAGTCATTAAGAATCAAAAATAGCTACCATTAATTCATGAAATATGGCTTCCTCCATTGTCCCAGTGGTGGGGTTTAGCTCATCATGCTCAAAACACTCTCAAAAGATTGGTACATAGCTCAAAAGTGCTTGAGAAGAAGAAAAAAAACTAAAAATAATAAAACAAGAAATCTGCAACGTTTATAGGTGTTACAGATTAACTGTTAAACGTTAATGTTACAAAGCTGAAGATAAACGTTACAAAGCTGAAGATAAACGTTGTTGATGGGTTGAAGAAACCGTTGCAGCTAAAGATAAATGTGAACGGTGTTTCCCATATTTGTCTAAAGGTCAGTGCCAGGATGAATCCTAATGGATTGAGATACACTCCCACTGGTCTTACTCCTTATACTAATATCGGCTCAACTGGTATATACAAGGGTCCCACTGATCGATTTATTAAAAGTAAAACAATTATTTTATTAAATGTACTGATAACATGATTTGACCAAATGAATCCAAGGGCATGCTCCTTATCAGCATCTTACATGATAGTTCTCACGGATCATGCGTTCCACGCTTGCTTAGGCGACGAACACAGGGAGAACACACACATATTGTTATCAAAGTGTCAATATTCGAATTTTTTTATCCGAATAACAGTCTAATAATCTCAAACACTCTACTAAATCCTAGCGGCAATAACAATTCGATATTGGTGCCCCACCAAATCACTTAGAGAAATACAAAAATTGTGAAAATAAAAACAGAAGGTGATATGGCCGAGATAGACTACGAGATATGGTGACGACTATCATGTTATTTGTAACACCTGAACTTTGTCCTTTTATGAATAGACCATTTAGCTGGGCACACCAATTCCTATAGGAAAAAAAAGCTAAGTTTCCATCTACCTAGACTGGTTAGTGTCATCCTGAATTGTTCACAAGTTTCTAGACTTTGGAGTTTCATATTTCAACTTAAAAGTTTCTCTCTTACCCCCAAACTTAAATCTAACATTGTCCTCAATGTTCTAAAGATGAATGATTAAAAGCATGAATAAGGAGAATTGTTACCAATCGAAGGAAAAGAGTTAAGGAAAGATATTACCGTGTTGCATGAGCATAGGTTACCTCCCAAGAAGTGCTACGTTTAAAGTCTTCATCCAGAATAAGAAAGAATTAGTCACCTCATAGAATCATATAGCAATAGCCGGAACAATTGTGGGTCATCTAAATCAAATAGCGTTATCACAATAAAAGGAAATTGCAACAGGCCTAGAAAGTGAACAAACAAAGTACAACCTTATCCTTATCTAGTGTCTTGTTTAAGACAACTATATCTTATTGTGGTTCAGGTTCAGGCTCTATAAAAGGGTCTAAATAAAATATTTTCATGGGTTGGATTTCCTCATATGCAGGATCAACAGGATCAGGTTGTAAAGTCTGGAAAAACTCAACTAATAAATTAGAAGAACATAATAATAACCTGGATAATTTGGATCCTCGAAGTCAATCAGATTTGACCCACACAGTTAACTATTATGAAAGTGGTGGTCATTCTTAAGAATATGTGTCAATACTAATTTTCCAAAGTAAATCAGGCTTAGTCTTAAAACTTAATAACTGACACATTTGAAATTTATACGTTCCCACATATGGAAGAAAATATTTTGGAGGGAAAACAAAGTCAATCTTAGTATTATTTCCTAGGTAAACCACATCGACAAGAGGATGGGTTTCTAACAACTGAACTTCTTTCTGGACATCAACAGGCTCAGGGAATCTAGTTTGAAGATGATCTTGAAAAATGGTAGAGGTGAAAATGTAAAGCCCCAAGTGAGAGACTTTAAGAAAGGATACTTGACAGACACAAGAATCATCGGTACCATCAAACTTAGGGTGGATATTACTCTTAGATGGACTAAAAACTATTAGTTGGATTCTAGAGTCATTAAGGTCAGAACTACACTAGACTTCCTCTATAAAAGGAAATAAGGTGGACTTATAAATTGATAGAAGATCAAAATTAGTTTTTCACATATTATAAGTGTCCATCAAAGGTGCAGAATATAAAAAAGTATTCACCTCATTAATAACAATATCATCGTCAAAAATCAAACCTAAAGTGGGCTAGGCATTTCTCTAATGTATCTTCTAACAAAGTGTTTGGTAATGACTCCTGAACTTATGTTCCTATCATGTTCACCTCTTCAATGCATGTGTCATCTAGTGCAGGTGGTTGGTTACTAATATTGAAAAATATTCAGCTCAATAGTCATATTACCAAAAGATAAGTTCATAATACCATTTCGACAGTTAATGATCGCATTAGATGTAGCTAAACAAGGGTGACCTAATATCACAGGTATCTGATTCTTTGGGTCAGGGACAGGTTGGGTATCAAGGATAACAAAATCCACTAGATAAATAAACTTATCGACCTCAATAGGAACATCCTCTATGACACCACGAGGAATTTCCACAGACCTAATTGCAGTGTTATCTGAGTAGGTTTCAAATCACCAAGTCTTAGATGGAGGTACACATGGTACGGAGGTAAGTTCACACTGGCTCCTAATTCAAGTAACGTTTCTCAAAACGGAAGTTATCTATTGTGCGAGAAATGGTCGGGGACCCTGGGTCTTTGTACTTAGGAGTTATATTGTTCTGGATAATTGAACTCACATGACTAGTTAAAAAGGCTTTCTTTGGTACACTAAGATTTCGCTTTCGCGTACACATATCCTTAAGGAACTTGACATAAGGAGGAATCTTCCTAATTGCATCTAATAAAGAAAGGTTGATAGTGACTAGCTTAAAAACCTCCAATATGTCGTTAAAGTTGGATTCCTTCTTTGTTGGTGCTAACGGTTGTGGGAAGGGGGCTCTGGGCAAAAAATCTGGCTTATAAGGAACTGCATCGGGGTTTTTAGAGACTTCATCGGTCTCTTCAGCTAGTGGCTCAAAAGAGTGAACTACAGTATGTTCACTATCAGGCATGGTTACCTTGTTATCTACCACTTTACCATTCCTAAGGGTTCTAATTGTATTCACATGATTTGATGATTTCTCACCAGAAGATACTTCATGAACTCCTCTAGGATTAGGTTAGGTCTGACTAGGAAACTTACCTTTTTCTCTTTCTTTCAAAAACTCAACGATTTGACCAACATGGGTTTCTAAATTGGAAATAGCCCGACTGTTAGCCTGAACAATCTTTTGGTTTTCTTATAAACTTTGGTTGACTGACTGCCGAAAATCTTTAGTGTCCTGAGTTAAAAAGGTGAGAGACTCTTCTAAACTCATGATCGCCTTATCTATCGGAATCTGAAATTGTACCGGTCCTGAAGGATTCTTAGTATATCCAAAACCTGGGGGAACCTTAGAATTACTAGACCGACTTTGACTCTCGCCCTTAGACCAAGAAAGGTTAAGATGGTTTCTCCAACCAGGGTTATAAGCTTCTGAATAAGGTTCAATTGACATTTCCTCTACTTAGAAGAATTGTTTTATGGGGATCCCTACTATTTTCCCATTGCTGGGTTTTTTCGGCGATTTCATTCAAAAATGTCATCACACCATCGATAATTTTATTTTCAAACCCACTTGTGCATAAAGATTCAACCATGGTTGTTGTCGAATAATCTAAACCCTCGTAGAGGATCTGAACTAGCCTTATATTTTCTAAACCATGATGAGGACATGATGGGTCAGAAACCGACTTTGTTTTACCGCAAGCGCACAGTGTCGAAAGATGTAGACAAGAGCAAATACGGTTCGTTCCCACGAGGAGTTTATATTAAAATTAATTAAAATATTTTTTTAGGTTTTTTTATAAAGAATTAAATAAATGAGTGAATAGAAACTATTTAATAAAGTTTGAAAACAGTAAGAGGAAAACGTTAAGGTTTCGGAAATCCGTTGTAGATTAGGGTTTAACTGCGTTCGTCACAAAGGGTCTCGATTTTACTCATGTAAAATAGCAAATCTAACTACTAATACACGGAAGATTTTTCGTTTAAGAATCGAAGAAAGAATTTTTAAAAAAGAATTGTTTGTTTTCAACCTAAGGTAGAATTTCGAAGTACTAATTATACGTGGCATAAAGAGTCAAAGAATATTCGTAAACGGTTTACAGTAGGGTTTCAACGAGTTCCTCTACTAATCAAACAATGCACTATACGTGGCATAGAACATGAAAAATTATTGAGAAGGATAAAACGTTAAGAGAGAGACAAAACATTAACATTAAGTTTTTATAATTGAAAACCCTAAGTTTGAAACACAAAGAAAACCATCTCTACAAGTTCATACTTTCGCCCTAACAAGGGAATTAGCCTGACATGGCTTTCTCAAAAGCCATAAAAATTAATTAATAAAAAGACTCAAACTAACCGATAATCGTCGAACGGGTATGCACCAAAAATCGCCACTCGCGTCTGTGGAGTTATCCGCCTCTCGAAAGTGTTTGTGCCCTTTTTCTGTCCGTGAAGGTATATCCATGATAGTTCTGTGTCCGGGGGTCTCCCCAGTTCTGTCTGCTCAAGGCTATATATAGCCAACCTTCTACATGTCTAATCCGTGTATGACACAGCTTAGTTCTTTTCAGAGCTACTGCCTAAACAAGGTCGGACTTCCTTTTTTTCTTACTTGAACAACACGTTAACCTACCGACTTATTCTTTCTCATTCACTTTCAACAGCACTCCTCTTTCAACCTGACCACCTAAGCCAACACCAATTCACCCACCCTTAATCGAACGACAGCAAGAAACAAGTTTAAACTACGTCTCAACTACTCAACTGCCACTAATGTTGCTGTGAACAACTAACAGAACCATGGACTCGAACTTTCGAACTCCACCTCATCAATACACCGTCTCTGCCAAGAGCATCGAGCCATCAACCAACTCTTTTCTCCTTCGGGTTCAATACTAACTCTCTGCCAGGCTCGAGCTCTTTATACCACCAGTCCACCATTGTCACAGCGTGAATACAGCCACACGAGCAACATCATACAATTCCATCCATGTTTTACTGACTATCTTGAGTTTTATCATCATGAAATTATCACAACCAACCCCTTTCTCGAACTGATCATAGCCACCATTAATCATTGAAGCTCATTCTCATCATTATCATCTCCTTCCTCTACTACCATTTGAACATCAACTTCCATCGACTATCATTGATTCCATCAGAGTCCATCTTTATTCAATTATATCCCATGAACATAGCTTCATAACCTGTTTATTCCATTCTCGAGCTCTCACTACTATTAACTATCAATCAACAGCAACATCTCAACCATTTTAATTAACTTCATGAACAACATCATTGGTGGGATTTTAGATTACCCAATATAAATAACCGCAATCGCACGGCGTCCAAATAGTAGACAACGACAAGTACGGGTCGAACCCACAGAGAGCGGGGAAATACTGCAATTAATATCTCTAATAACCTAACCAGAAACAATATTTTTGGATTTTTAGATAAAATAATAAAATAATAAAACGTACTAAACTAATAAAAATAAATCTAATGGGAGAGTCGGTAACCAGGGTTTTTCAGTATCCTCCACTATTTCTATTTAATTACTGAAATGAAATATAACTCATGAATATTCATCTATTGTTCGTTCTATCGACATCACCTATTATATGTATTAGAGTCGCAAATATCACTGGGACGCCCTAAGCATGGTGCATCAAAAGCCCTAGTCTGAAGCATACACCATCTAATTGCGTTAGCAAGAAAATAATACGAAGCTAATTATAGGTTCACAAATAATATCTGGCTCTTCAAAGCATACATCATCTAAGGATTTAACCAAAGCATGAAATATCTAATAAGTAGGCAAACATATTTATTATCCTATTGATTCTACGCATAGGTTACTGTATTGTACAGAACCGGTGAAACGACAATTAATTTAGATTTAAATCAATAAAAAAAAATCACGGAATTAATCTATTCAAATCATAATGGTCTATTATTTAATAATCAATTTAATTAGTCTTGTACTAAAAGTGGTTTTAACATAGAACCCTAGTTAGAAATAAATTAGAACATGGAGATGGGTTTCTTAAAACCCATAAAAATAAATAGATAGAAGTAAAGGTAGATTAAACCGTATCACTGTTGTCACCCAGAAATAGATGATCTTCGTCTCTTGATCTCTGTTCCCGTCTCCTCAAAAGTACACAGGAAAAAATTCTCCAAAATTCGTCTTCCTCCAAAAAACAACCCGACTTCCCCCCCTTTTGTGTCTTCTTTTACTCTTTTTATTTATACTCCCCCACTTTCCGTGTTTAACCCCTAGGCTTAGTTTCTTAGCAATCTAGCCTTTTTACTTCATGTACCTAGGCAATTATCAGCCAACCACGATCAAAAGAAGACCTTTTCTTTTCTTTTCAATCAGCCATACCTACCATAATGAAGTCACGTCCTTCACCTGAAAAGGAAAACTCAACCTAGCTTCAAACAACTCATCAAGTCTAGCCTACCGTAGCCATCTAATCCCCTAACGTATACACACATCTCAATTCACGTGATGCACTTTATTCACTCAAGTCTCAATCATTCCCTTTCCTAGCTATTAGCCTCAACAAAGTTTAGTTTTCTCTTTCACTAGTTGTTTCTTCACATTCACGTGAACCAACACCTCTCTAGGTATCAGAAGTTTGTCCGTTGTCTCTTTCATACTACAAGACTCACTTTCTTTAAACCTAGCCCTCTTTCACGTGTGTACATACCGTCCTTTTCACCGCCTCATTGCCTCAAAACCCAAAAGAAAAGTCAAAGAAAAGTATTCTTTTTTTTCTTCCATATTCATGTGTGTCTCATCATTACTTTTCCAACAGCCTCCCATTAGCCTAGGTATAACTCTTTCTTCTCTAATCACTTTATGCTTTTCTTTATACCTCAACTCCAACATACCCACGTGCATTGCTTAGCCTTCTCCTTACCCAACACAACTATCTCCTCCACGAGACAACCCAGAAGAAAACCTCAACTGCCTTGCTTCACGTATAGGCCCTTACATAGACCTGTCTGTCTTGATAAACTGAGCAGCCAGAGCACCTGACTTCATCTCTAGCCTCACTCCCACTCAACCAAACATGCCAACAGATCACGTCCAGCACAAAGTCGCTGTCAGTGTTTTGTATGTGACGTTCGTTTCCAGACTTCCGTCTCAATTTAACATGTTTAATCTTATTTCTTCGTAATTTTGGATTTTATGTGAACCACCTAATAAACAATAAAGATAGTAAATTAATATAATCATAAGTACTAACAAAATATAAATTAGGCGATAAAAATGTATAAATAAAGCGCCTATCAATCATCACTGCCATCATTATTGGAAACTTCCTACCATTACTGCTGCTATTAGTCCATCAACATCACTTGTCATTATCATCTCAGATTGATCAGTCACCATCACCAATTTCTTCCATTAAACAACCAACAATATACCACTTATCTTCATTCGATCCATCTACAAATTTACTACCTTTCGAACCCATCACAGCAAGCCCATTTTCTATGCCAACCACAACTTCAATATCGAGCTCACCTTCTTTGAACTATCAGTACTCATCAATCCTTAATTCTCTGTTCAACGTGAGTTGAAGATGAAGACAGTGGCCCTTAGCAAGTTCACTGGTGCCTTTAGTTATATTCAAAAACTTGGCAGCCCTGAACGAAATGGTTGGTGCCATTAACAGTGTTTTAACTGAGTTCCCCTTAGCTTTGAGGTGGTGTTAATAGTAATCTCCTTGGAAATGACCAATTTACCCTTAATTCTTGTTTCGCTCATAACTTTCTCATACGAAGTCAGAATGACCTCGTTCTTTCGCCGTCGGCTTCGAAGTCAGAATATACTGAGTTCCACTGGGTCTGTGGCGATTCTTCTAAAGTTCCATTTCACTTGTTTCAGAGATGTAACCTAATAAAACATATAAACTACAAAAGTAATACTAACACGCGGTAACACACAAAATCTAGCAAATAAGTATAAGGAAATGATACTTAAAATATTTAAATTATGCACTTATCAGGACATTGCGATAATAATTCATTGAACCTTTTCAAATACCTATATAAAGATTCTCCCTCTTGTTGAGCAAATGTGCAAATCTGATGTCTAATAGATGATGTTTTATGCCTAGGGAAAAACTTCTGGAGAAAGGAAGATGTAAGTTGTTCATAGGTTTCAATGGACTAAGAAGTCAAACTAAATAGCCAAGATTTGGCTTTGTCTCTTAGTGAAAAAGGAAACAACCTAAGTTACAATGTTTCATCATCTAGGTCCTTAATCCTGATGGTACTACATATTTCCTCAAAATCCCTAACATGGAAATAGTGGTTTTCATTTTCTTTTCCTAAGAAGATTGGGAGCATCTGTAAGGTCCCAGGTTTTAACTCATAGTTTGCTTCAGTTTCAGCTAACTTGATACATGATGGACGAGAAGTCCTAGTCGGGTTCAACAAAGCTTTTAAAGTTCCCATTGCTGGCGCTATGAAAGGTCTCGGAGTAACTTCTTCACACAATGTCAAGTTCTCAAAACTACAAAAGTAATACTAACACACGGTAATTCACACAAAATCTAGCAAATAAATTCCCACACACTTTCCTTTTGCTAGTCCTCGAGCAAGACTAATCTAAAAACAAAATAAAAATCCTAACTCACTTTCGCAGGAATCGCGACTACATTTAGCATATGTAATAAGCCTTTAAACCCCTAGGTATCCCTAGTGGATGAGTTTTGTCTCGTGAGGGTTTACTTGAAATTTACCCACAAAACCTACTCCAACTTCCTTTTATTCCAAAGCACCTGCATCCAAAGAGCTACGAAGACATAAAGTTTCTGCAAACTCATAATAAGAAGTCATATTTATCAAAGAACATTATTCTCATGCATAACTCTTGAGTTAGGAGAAAACAACCATATGGAAGAATTCAGAATCGAGAGCAACCGAATGTTTCTGCCTCACCAATAGGGTTTTATGAATTTGACACTCAAAGGACGCACTTTGTGGTTCTCATGTGTGCAGGCAGGAATGAAGATAGAAATCTTGCACACGTTGAAGGGTAGGAAGGAAAATCCTTCTGAATTATATCCGATTATCCCATAGAAATGTGGGAAGAAAAATATCGTAACCGACTCAGACCACCGTTGAAGTCGACTCAGACTTACCTCCCGTTCCAGACGGGCGATGAACCGTTGAAGTCGACTCAGACCACCGACTCGTGTGTCAATGTACGAAACCGAGGGGCTGAGACAATATCGTAATTGTCGTCCTTCCCTGTTGCAGTTTATATTTAATAATACCCTTCCATAGGGCTTAAAAAAATAATGTCCAAAAGTCAAAAAAAAAAAAGTCCAAAGAAAAAGTCCAAAAATAAAAAAAAGTTATAAAAATAATAAAAGATTTCTTAATAAAATTTCTATAAACAGAAACAAATAAAACCCTAAAAATTAACAAAATTAAGAAATTAAAATTAACTAATAAAATAAATGTGTCTTCTTTTTCCGTTCTTTTCGATTTATCTTTGACTCCAAGTCTTTAATCAATCAATATAATATTTGCCTCCAATTTTTTTTTTACCAAAACCTGTAATACAAAGAAAAATACCAAAAAAAGTAAAATAAAAAAAATAAAAATAAAAATCTAATTAAACTAACTAACCTAAAAAAAACTAAAAACAAATCTAAATACAAATCTAAAAACAAGTCCCAGGCAGCGGTGCCATAAACTTGATCGTTTTAGAAAAGTGGTAAAAATAGTTCGTTCGTTGAGACTTGTTAAGATTCGTTTTAGAACTAATTTTTATTTAAACTAGAAAATAAATAAAATATTTTAATAATATTTGGAAGAAATGGAACTCGGGATTCCACCAAAATCACTTCTGAATGATTTCTACAATGATTCTTTAACAATTATAGCTCTTTTATTGACTCTGTTTCTTTGTCAAAAGTAGATTTCTAAAACATTAATTGTAAATCACAAGCATGGCGCATCAAAATCTCTTGAGTCCCAGCATACACCATCAAACAAAATCACAACTAATTAATAAAAATCATAAATCAATGCAAAATCAATGCAAAAGTCATTAAGAATCAAAAATAGTTATCATTCATTCATGAAATATGGCTTCCTACATTGTCCCAGTGGTGGGGTTTAGCGCATCATGCTCAAAACACTCTCAAAAGATTGGTACATGGCTCAAAAGTGCTTGAGAAGAAGAAAATAAGCTAAAAATAATAAAACAAGAAATCTGCAACGTTTATAGGTGTTACAGATTAACTGTTACAATGGAGCTTGAAGATAAATGTTGCACAGATGAAGATAAACGTTGCTGATGGGTTGAGGAAACCGTTGCAGCTGAAGATAAATGTTGTTGATGGGTTGGAGGAATTGTGTCGTATCCTTGTTCTTCACTAGCAGCAGAACTTTCTTTTTTTTCTCCTGTTTTTTTTTCGAGCCTCCCCTGCTGATTTTTCTTCCTCCTCTTTGCTATTTATAGGTTCCACAAACCATAACAACTCATCCTTAATCGATCAGGACCCAAAAACCAATCCAAAACAAACTCAAATTCATATAAATCTGAATCAGGGAAGGAAACTCTTTTTCGACAAAAACATGGATTTTCTAGCTTGTTTCACGGCTTTAAACTCTTGTAATTTACGTGTTTCATCCTATAATGATTGTTGCTTCATGTTGATAAGGTTTAAACTATTTAAAATCCCCTAAAAATTGCTTTTGAAACACCTCAGTAACTTTCACGTAAAAGAATTGGTTTCCCGCCAATTTCAATTTTCAAAATAAAAAGGGATGCCCCCTAACCAACAGTGGGGTGCCTTTATCAACCATCATGGGTTCCTTTAATAATTTGGTGGGTGCCTTTATCACTTTTTAAGCCAATTTTTCCACAAATGTTTATTTCTCAAAAATACCTACAAACACATAAAATCACACAATAAGTATAAAATCGAGCACTAACAAAACAGATAATTGCGGAAAAATTAGACACAAAAATGTGCCTATCAAATACCACCAAACTTATTATTTTCTATTCCTTGAGCAAATCTAATATAAAAATAAAATAACAATCCTAACTCACTTTGGCAGGAATCGCGACTACATTTAGCATATGTAATAAGCCTTTAAACCCATAGGTGTCCCTATCGGACGAGTTATAGTCTCGTGAGGGTTTACAAGAGGTATACCCACAAAACCTTTACTCCAAACTCTATCTACCTGTGAACGATTGAGGGTAAACACTAAACAAGCTATATATTTGGCATATTAAATTATTCGGCTATGAGAATCATTACCCTATATGAGTCCAATTTTTGTACACGAGTTTGCACTCAGCATATTAAATTCATATATAAGAAAACAAAGCTATACTTGGATAGTTGTTCAATCACGATACTCAGAATCTTTCAAAGTTCAATCACATGAAAAGATTTAGAAGATGGATATGGAAATGATAAAGTTTGCGCATGTTGACTAAGGTGAACGGTGTTTCCCATATTTGTCTGAAGGTCAGTGCCAGGATGAATCCTAATGGATTGAGATAAACTCCCACTGGTCTTATTCCTTATACTAATATCGACTCAACTGGTATATACAAGGGTCCCAGCGATCGATTTATTAAAAATAAAAAAATTATTTTATTAAATGTATTGACAACATGATTGGACCAAATGAATCCAATGCATGCTCCTTATCAGTATCTTACATGATAGTTCTCATGGATCCTGCGTTCTACACTTGCTTAGGCGACGGAGACAGGGATACACATATATTGTTATCAAAGTGTCAATATTGGTAACACTCAGGCTCCTCCTACCATGACCGATTTGATGCAGATGCAAGATATTCTTGCCCAAACTCAGGCACTTGACTACAACTACACCTGCTTTGATGGAAAGAGTCATATCTGCTACGAATAAAGAAGTCTTGTAGACTTGTGTTAACAGACGACTCACAAGTAAGTGATACAACATTCAACCATCTGTGGGTATTGTGAGGAAGGAGGCAAAAGGAAAGCTGCAACACCAGGGGAACAACCCAAGCATGTAACACCAACTTGCAACTCCAACATCACAGGTAGATGCAAGCAGCACTAGCGACAACTCTAGCACCGCTCAACTTCAACAACAACCAGGGGAAAATCCGGTCTCTCCTGACTTCCCCAACTCTTAGAAATGTGGATACATAATAACACTATCAAGTTACCTTCCATTTAGAACCCACCAACATAACCAGAAATGACAAAGCTCAGGAGAGTTGCACTTGGGGACTGAAAGAGTATGCAAAAAGCCTCTCCTTGTCATGAGTGTCACCATGTATGAAAAATCCTATCAATCAAACAGCTCAATCCATGATAGAACACATGTGTGAGCTTCTCTATTGCTCGAAGGAGCAACGCAAAGACATTTTTACTACTCGCAACCATGTTGTTCCTGCATTACGACTATCTTTTGAAAATGAAATATGTCATGAACCTGCTCAGATAGATGAGGGGAAAAAAGTACGACTGGAGACTGCTCACCACTACTTGTCTTAAACTAAGATATAATATTCGGTGAAATATTGATAGACGCATGGTGATGTCAACATCATCCCTTTCAATACACTCAAATCCATATAGATACTCACTGAAGAAATAACGTACTTAAATCAATTGTCCATTTCGTTAGCAGACTACCACCTCAAGTCGTGTTTTCCTTCTCTCCTATTAGAAGATTGATCTACACATTCTATATCAATAAGCACCAACTTCCTCACCTAAAAAGCGGATAGGTTCTCATATTGCACAGCCACAACCTACATCCAGCCATCATCATTGGTTATAAGGAATGCATTGGAACTATCACCAGTATGAATACACCATAAGACGTGAACTTAGCTACTATGAAGACGTATTGATCTCCGATCCTCAGAAGATGCATACTTCCAGTCTTCCGTCATCTGTGTAGAATGACAAAGACAATCACTTTCATTTCATATACAATGTTTAAGAAGAATGACCTATGAAATACAGAGTTGGTCATGATCCGTTTCATAGTGCTTGATAGCCTTGATGCCAATGCCGACTTCGACTCCAACTTCCATCCAAGTTCTTGCTCCAGCCACAACACATCAGCAACAACCAATAATGCAGAGAGACTCTGATATATCTTTTTTTCTATACAAGAGGATTAATTTCTAAAGACATGATAACTCCATCAAATGATGTTATGTCTATTCTAGTAGTGGATTCAAAGTGAACTATACTTGGGGACTGATCATTGGAACGAGGCTTCTCTTCCCCAACACATTAGAAGATTCATCATCTATGAAAAACTGATTATTCGAAGAAATAGATCGCTGATGAAAAGTTTAAATGAAGTTCATTCACCCCACGAACACTCATTCATCAATTTTTTTAGTCTGAGTCAATTGGATCATTAGGTTCAACAACATACAAATTTCCAATTCAATTAAGTTATTGCTGTCAGCCATACATGTTTTCCGTGTGTCATCAAAGCCACCACCTCACCTCTGATCAACCTACAACACGGTCTGATCCACTGCTCCGTTCGCTATCAGCTGTTGTCGTCACTTGATGCTTGCTCTACCTATTTTATGTTAAGCACGTCACCTACTTGAATTCTTCAGAAGTTACTTAGATTCTTATTGTTTATCTTCCCAACCGTCCGCCAGCGAAGACTGCTACCAGTGGAGAAGTATAATTCAACATCCAAGATTTATCTTTTGATATACTATATTCTAATGGAACATCAGAAGCAAGATACTCAAATAGATGCAAGGTTCAGTTCTCTCATGTAATATGGATGTGCAATTTGTTCTTAGTAATGGAGTTGAAAACTTCATATAAACTTCAGCATCAAAAGATGAATACTCATGAGCAGAACATGGACTACTCTACCCATATGAAAGTTGGCTGCCTACCTTGGCTCGACGCCTATGCACCTGTGTTGTCACTCTTCAAGGTACACTACACACATAGTTAAAATACTTCTGCAAGGTTAAGACACATAAAATTCATCAATCAAATTGTTTTGACATTGATAGAACTCAATTACAATTTATACGATTTACTGAAACACACTTAAGATGGGGTTTTCTACATCAATAAAATTATTAGGGTTCATCACCAGCCTCTCCTGACTATGTCTTCCACCTTGCTGCGACCATCTATAACTCGAGTCATCATCTCATATTCACCAGTGTTCTATCTCTTGTCTACAACTACCTGCTACCACCTGCAACTCCTTACAGCATCAACTCCATGACGAAGCCAATCTACATCGAATTCGAGTTCTTGGACGCCTCCGAGTGGTATACCCAAGCTATTGCATACTTTGTCCCCTAACTCTAAAAAATAAAATTATGAGTGAGGAATGGGGTAATTCATCCTTCATGAAAGTTGTTCGTGCATGTCTCTGCGACGACTTACTGAAAGGGCGCGTTAATCGTATACACAAGCTAAGAGATATGACTCTTACACTAGAGTCTACAAAATCTGAAAATTTAGGGATTACTAATCACGGATTTTCACGAATGATTGGCCGATCTAACAAAATCCAAATTACTTGACTCCTGCTGCATATGATAGCTTAGTATCTTGGTTTCGAAATTTGGGGTCAAACACATTAATCTAAGTTTGTATCAGGATCCTATGGCATTTTCCGTGAAAACTATACATGTCTGAATTTTTTGATGAGGAGTCTTCACAACCAGTTTAAGTTCATACAAGCTTGCATCTACCTCCTCAACATATCTGAAGACTCGTATACATAAACATTAAATCATGACGGAGTATGAAACCCAATACACTTTCTCCATAAGATGTAACATCACTTATCCATGGTCGTCACTTACATGCAAACCGAATCACTATCATCCATTTTTCTTGTTGACAAACACCTTCTGACCGTTAAACACTTGGGGACTTGAACTCATTGGCAAGATCAATTCAACTTTATGACCTCAGAATCAAGTCAGTAACACTCAATGCCAGTAGTGACAATAACAAGGCATGATCAAAAGAAGCTCTTCACACCAAGGTCGTCATACAATTAGGGAACTTGTTCCTTCCGCTGATCACATATAGAGTGGGGCTACACCACTGCTTCTATCTGTTTCAACAACACTAGTCTGCTAATTGGAGACAAACAATGGATTCAAGGTCGTCCTCTCAAGAGCATACGATGCTGGCAAAGAAAAGAACGTGAGGTTATGCTCCCAAGATTTCACGTGAATACTCATATAAAAATAAAATAATATAAGGAGGTTACTCGGTGATGAACAATAGAAGCAGTTATTCCCTTTTATATCGAATGAAATAACCAAGTCCAAGCAAGAGATGGTCTCTCACTTGTCTGTCTATACACAACCTCTCACTTATCCGTCCAAGTCACGATCCCTTGCTTTTCCATCCAGCCGTGGCCTCCTCTCTTGCATGTGAGCTTTTGTAGTCGTACTTACAAGCCTGAATTGCTGATGTTGCATCCCAGATTATGATATTGCGCTAGTAGGCTTAGAAACTTATAATAATAAACCGCAAGTGCACGGTATCTATAGCGTAGCTAACGGAAAATACGGGTCGATCCCGCAGGGAGTTGGATCTAAGTGACGCTAAATTTTAAGGTTCTATTAACACTAATTTAAACGAAGTGAGTAGTCGAATGACCAAAAGATGGATGTTATACTAATAAAACAAGATTGAAAATAAATTAGGGCTTCGAATCCGTCGCCTAAATGCATAGAAACTCCCTATTTTGATATACTAGTTCTCTTTTTAATCAAGGAGTATAGAGATGCTAGCCTCAACTACCTTGAAGATGTGATATAATCACTAAAAAATATGAATGATTTAACCTCAGCAAAATATTCCAATTCCTAGCATTACCTATCTATTTAAGGCATTGATAATCACAAATTGAACTAAATCAGTTTACATAGTACTTAAAAACATACAAAGAATTATTCTAACTAACATGGATGCATGACATACAAGGTGAAAGTAATTTGATGTTATTCAGATATTAAATCATGCTTTCAATAAAAGTCCCATTAAGAACAAAGTAAAATCAAACCAAAGGATTCTAATTATTTAGAGGTTTCATCTCAACCCAATTGAACAAATTTAAACATAGCTGATGAAAAATAGAAAACCTAAACTACCGCAACTTGCACCGGCTACCCCGGGCTTCCTTTCATTACACATTTGTCTGCCCTATTTATACCAGTTTCCTCCAATTCTTATCAATCACATTAAACAATAAAATACAAACACAAAATCGGCGATTGATTACAAGCCATAACTTACAAGAAATTATGACAAGTCTTTTCTTACCTTACTTGCTACCATTAACTCTTTGAATTGTCTCAATTTCTTTAGAGTTCGACTCAAAAGCAGTGAACCTAGTTGTAGCTTGAGGAGAGTAGCGAAACAAAATACGGACAGTGAAGAGATAAAATACAGATATGATAGGCAAGAACATGTGATTGAGTATAAAATGGGGAAGACCAAATGGTCGGTGGTGATGGTGGTTCGGTGGACACGGTAGATAGAGGTATGGGTACTGTTGTCGAGTAGATAGTAAGAAAGAAGATGAATTTTGGTTCTGATCTTGGAAATAGAAATTGGTAAAGTTTGATAAAGGGCTTACTTGTGTGTTAGGTGTTAACACAAAGCTTAGATATATGGGAGATTAAAAGCTTAACTTGGTAAACTGTGAAAACAAATGGACTAGTCCTTTGGCCCATTAATCATATACCATGATAATGACCAACGCTTGATTTTCCTACCATTTCTAGCTACCATTTGGTGTAACATTTCCACTTCCTATAATAGCTCTGCCGACCTCATTATCTTTACCCTCCTACAGATACAACCAAACAGAAATCATCAATATTTACAACAAAAAAGATTATTGATACCCGAAGACACTTAAAATAGGACATTAAAGCATTTAAGATGTGATAAAATACTATAAAATGGTATAGAAATAGGCATTATTAGGCACCGATCAGGCGCGTCTATACATCTTTGTCAATCATCACTGACTTGCAGATCCATCAACGTGAAGAGTTCAAGACTACTGCAATATCTCTGGTAATATCTGACAACTAAGTACTAATATTTACTATTATTACTATTTTGTATTGTTTTTCCTATTTTTATGTACTAATATTACTATTTTGTAGTGTTTGTAGGTATTTTCGGAAGAATAAACAATCATGGAAAAATCGGTGTAAAAAATGATAAAGACATCCAAAAATGATAAAAGCACCCTCAATTGTTAAAGACACCCAAGCATTGGATACGGGCACCACCTTCCTTTTGAATTTAAAAGCATTATTTGGGCGGGAAAATCTCTAATAAACTCAGCGTGATTCTGTTGAACAAATTTTGGGTTGTTTTGAAAAGAATCAAGACAAGGTTATCTTGTTACCGTTTAAAGAGGAGAGTTACGTGAATAAGAAACCCAAAATTGGTTGATTGACCGATTAAAATGGAAACAAATATTCTCTCAGGTTTTTTTTGAGATTTGGAAGTATTATTCTCGAGCGGAAAACATTAGAGAATATTTTTTTTCGCAGCAACAAATTTAGTTAAGGAAACAATCAGAAGAACGTGAAATGATATCAGGCCCGAGATTTGATCATGAAGAAGAAATCAATCAAGAATATTGCCGAGATTTGATTCATTAATTAGAAGATATTTTTGAAGATTTGAAGTGGGATTGATGTTTTAGTATAAATGGGGAGTCGATTGAAAAGATTTGTGGGGGGGGGGGGGGGGGGAGGGCTGGCAGAGGCCAGAAGCACGAGAAAAAGATCCAGAAAAATATGTTGCTGCTGCTGAAAAACACGAAGAACATAGGCAACGACAACGGTTTATTCAACCTCTCAGCCACGGTTTCTTCATCCATTTGCAACAGAAGACTTTGTCTTTGCAACATTTATCTTCAGCTGCAACGGTTTCTTCAACACATCTGTAACAGATATCTTAGCATCTGCAATGTTTATCTTCAAGCTCTATTGCAACAGTTAATTTGTAACGTCCATAAAACGTTACAGATTTCCTGTTATATTACTTTTAGCTTGTTTTCATCTTTCAAGCACTTTTTGAGCTATGTACCAATCTTTTGTGGGTGTTTTGAGCAAGATGAGCTAAACCCCATCACTGAGGCAAGGAGGAATCCATTTTTCCATGATTAATTGGTGACTTTTAATAATTCTTTTATGGCTTTTGCATGTATTTTTAATTGAAATTGTGATTTTTCTTAATTGATGGTGATTTTATTTGATGGTTTATGCTGGGACCTAAAGATTTTGATGAGCCATGCTTGTGATTTACAATTGATATTTTAAAAATCTACCTTTGGCAAAAAAACTAGAGTCACTTATTTGAGCTAGAATTGTGTAGAACTATTATTTTTGGAACCAATTAAAGGTGGTTAATGGTGAAATCCATAACCTCGGTATTTGTGAATATTATTTTCATCTTTTGTGTATATTTTCTAGTTTAAAATTAGTTTTTAAATCCAAAATCAGTCTTCAAAAGTCCGAGCGAACGATACTTTATTTACCACAACTACATGTACTCATCCCTGTCTCTATATCCATATATATATAATATCTGTATTGAATCTACATTGATTGGACAACTCCTAGATGGGTTGCCTGCTAGTATAGAACGTTATTGTCCTCGGAATACCACTGGTATTGGTTACAATTCCTTTCCGGATGTTCTCTGACTATACATAATATACATCCAGAACATATTCTTGTTTCTGAATGGATACCCCAGCTCCTAGATGGATTTCTCATTAGTATAGAGCGACTTTGTCCTCATAATCATATGGGTGCTTGCTGCGGCTCCTCTCATATATTCTCGGACTATACAAAATATTCAGAACGTACTCTTGTGTTATTCTCTTCCTTGACCTTGTTTTTGAATAACAAAGCTCTTAGATAGATTGTCTACTGGTATAGAGCAACTCGAACCTAGCTCATAGATGGATTGTCCACTAGTATAGAGCAACTCGAACTTGTTCATGGTGCAATGATTCTGCAACTGAATCCCTTAAACACGTTCTATATATTCATATCAATATTAAGACTCATATTTATAAATGGTGGGTTTTTGACAAGGGCATGAATTGTAAAAGTTACCTTGCCTGGATGCCAAAATATAATAAACAAAATTCTGACCCAGCATCAGAATTATGGATACATACGTTTATCTTACATTCCGCAAGAGAATTGAGAAGGCATACTCATCTCGTGGCTAAATTAGACTTGTAAAACTTTTGTATATATATGTGCCCGTAGAAATCTCAAGGATTTACCTAGCTAAAGCCTCGTTATTCCATGTGCAAATCATCTATATTAATCATAAAGCGGTTGATTATACAAAATTACGAACATTCGGAATGGACATTATGTCATTTCTGAATAAAAACGCTAATTAGATGCATACCATCTAATTGCAGAGTCATATCGAACATCATCTCAAGTTGCAAACTTCCACGGCTGAATCTCTTGAATATATTTTGTATCCACTGCATAAAAGTTAAGCATAATGCTAACATCAAAATCTCATGCGACTGAAAAACTCTAAATAAACCATAGTTATGGCCACGACATTAACAAATGCTAACATTAGCAGTGTATAGGCCATGGACGCGAAACTAGCAGGTGTCAGCCCTAGACACGCTCTTAGCGACAATGACAACAACACCAGCACAACACAAGCTGCATTAGCGTACTAGCGTTAGCACCAGGATTGGCGCTGCCAGCAGCCTTCGTTGGCGCCAACGCTAGCACTAGCGCTGCTAGCGGCCTCACCTGCACTTCTAGAAGTGCTAGCACAGGCGCTAGCGCCAAGTGTCCTCATCATAAGCTGCTAGCAGCTCTAGGCCAGCGTTAGATCTCCCCTTCCTAACCAGCAACGCCCTCTACCTGTTGCTGCTGCCGCGCCTTGCCAGATGTTTCCGCATCATTCTCCTTTGCTCGTGCCAGTGTCATCCTTTACTCGCCTGTTCCAGCATTATTCTTCATTGCTAGCGCCATCATTTAGGCCACAGCCACGACACTTGTGCTACCAACGCCCCGAATGAGCCAATGTCACTTATTTTACAAAAATCACGGCTTTGAAGCCATGAATCCACTAGCTCTCACGAGAAATCAAATCATATTACATGGAGGGGTTATTCATGGGGTTTTGGTCTGGTGGTTACGACAACATGCAGCATGGCAACACCCTGTAATGAGAAATTTACAAGTAATGGTGACGTTTATAGCGTTTTAAGAGGTGAGGGAGTAATGATCTAGAAGTTTCCAGAAACTTCCCAAGACAAAGTGGGTGGTTACACTATTCCTCCCACAACCTATATCTCTCCATCTCCTCACTACCTCCACTACTTACAAAGAAAACGTGTGTTCCCAAACTATTATAAATAGGCTACTTAGCGCATTCAGAAAACAGAACAAGCTTATCATTCTCTACAAGCTTTGTTATTCTCAATAGTTCAACGTCTACATACACAATTCATCACACTTATTTCCTTCAACTTTCTTTGCTACCCTCCCCTAAGATCAACCAATTTTCTCTCCTTGTGACCGAAGCAGGACGGAACGTCTACTATCGTGGTTTAGGCTTGTCATTTACGATTTTGATTTCCGAATCTAAAGAAAGTACTTCAACAGTACATTGTTTTGCCTAGAAGTAATTTTTAGGTACTAACAATATTGAGTAATATTGATTCATTATTGCATTCGTGGTATCCATATAGACCTTCAGTACTTGAAATCTATTTATCAATAATGCAACACTAAACTCATCCATGCCCAACTCTCAACTGAGTTGCATGGACCTACTATTGTTTTATATTTATTAAGGCTCCCATAGAGCAATATTGAACGTGTATCAAATCGTGGAACTTCCATAGCTGAATTCCTTGAACTTGTTCTGTACATGTATCACTGCTCGGATTCTACTATTCTCAGTGCTCTGAGGCACTATTGCCTCAACACTCACCTCAGTATTATGTGGCACCACTTCATCAACACTCATCTCAGTGTTCTGTGGAACCACTACCTTGACACTCATCTCAGTGTTCTGTGACACCACTTCCTCAACACTCATATCAGTGTTCTGAGGCACCGATGCCTCAACACTCATCTTAGTGTTCTGTGGCACCACTACCTCAACACTCGTCTTAGTATTCCGACGGCAGCATCGCCTCAAACACTCAATTTAGTGTTCTGACGGCAGTATTACCTTAACATTCTCTACAACTAACTAATATTCCAAAGACCTTCCCGTTGTTATTACAGTAGAAGAAGAATGTTCCAAATACCTAAGAGTATAATCGCAGAAAGAGCAAAAATTTCTTAGCCAACTGCTACTCTTCTGGTAATATCTAACCATTAAACTACAAAAGTCATATTTTATTATGTCTAGCAGACCATCATCTAGCGCTTACCACGCAACATTACTTGTTCCGTGCTAAGTAGGGGACTTAATGTAGATAGTGGGTTTTTATCAAGGGTAAAATAGTAAAATTATGTATCAAAACTCGAGTATGAGAAATATTAAACCTCAAGATTCTGAAAAGAGTTTTGAGGCAGGTGTTGATCCATGTCCTCTCTTAGGTGTTTATCCCTGTCCTCTTTCAGGTGTTTATCCCTATCCTCTCTCAGGTACTTATCTCTGTCCTCTCTCTATATATATGAACAACTACATATACGATAAAAATTACCTTATGTCAATACTCATGATCAACTGAACAATATTGACTCACTAAAATACCTATATAGCTTTATATAGAAGCTTCATATGGGATTACTTGATTAAAGTACCACAATTGTGCTTAGATACCAAGTCAAATTATGCTGAACACAATTTTATAAATTCTACTAGCTAAATTTAGGCTTGTACACGTCAATCCTTGATTAAAGAATCAATCAATGACATAAAGATTCATTATCTAACATCCAAGACGCAAGCAAATAGCCCGGAGGCATAAAAACGCAATTTTACATTAAGCTCGTCAGGTGAAATTCTACACTGACCTATAGAAAGTCGTGAGTTGTGAGCAATTGGTCATGAATCAAGGTATGATTTATATACCAAACTCTTTGTATGGATGTCCTATACAAGATACTAAATATTTAGATCAAACGGACAAATGAGCTAAGAGATATGATCAAAACACTCAACTATCTCACAGTTGAAAAGTTCCTGAATTCTTTCTGACTTTTTACTGTTTCGTCTTTTTAGGTCCTAAATGACCTCAAAACTGAAAATCTTCCTTGAAAGGAGATATCGAGTTTTTTTGGAATAAAAAAGGTTGGGTAGATAATCGAAAATGGACTCCGTATGAAGGTTTTACAGCGTTTTCAGCGAAAACCCTAAATTTGAATTTTCTGACGACAAAATTTCACAAGAAATCTTGTGCCCGTCCAAGTGCAAGGGGATAATGCCCCCTTACCTTGTCCATCTTAGGTGATACAAAGTTTTTCCTTCTTAGGATACAAAGATTGTCCTTTTTAGGTTTCAAAACATGTGCGTCTTCATCTCAAAGAACCAAGCTAAGGTGTTTTACATTTTTGCCCTCAACTTGTGAGCCTTAGTTCAAAAGTAAAACTCGTGCGTCTTTGTCTTTGAGACCAAACTGAGACGTTTTAATCTTTTTCCCTAAAATAATGCGATTTAGTTACAAGATTTAATCTCGTGTGTCTTAGTTCAAAGGCTAAACTCATGTATCTTATGCTCTTGTCCAAACTAAAGGCGTTTTGCTCTTTTACCCTCAACTTGTGTGCCTTACCTACAAAAGGCTCAACTCGAGCGTCTTAGTTCAAAGGTTGAACTCAAGCGTCCTACCTCTCTTGTCCAAACAAGGCATTTTACCCTTTTTGCCCTCAACTTATATGTCTTAGTGCAAAAAGTAAAACATGTGCGTCTTGTCTTTTTGTCCGAACTAGGCATTCTTACCCTTTTGCCATGAACTTGTGCGTCTTAGTTCAACAGGATAAACTTGTGCATCTTAGCCAAGTATGCAAAACCCATGCGTATTTGCTCCTATGGAAGAACTCATGCGTCTTAGTACAATAGACAAATACTAAACTCTCAACTCCTTTCAACTAGGGAGGCTTAGTACATATCCTTTCAAATAAGAAGGCTTAGTACAATTCAAACACTAATGAACCTTAGCATTAAACTTAATTTAACTTAGGCTCAGCTCCTAAGCTCTATTCACCTTAGCGTTAGCACCTAATGCTTGCCTATTTGGGTCTGCTTTACATATACAAGCTTCAAAACCCTAATTTTCCTATCAAAGGTCATACTAGGCTTCACTCATATATGTGGCCTCTTACACATATATTTTCATATGTGGCCTCACATACATATTCTGATGTTCAGCAGCATACACTTATTTCTACAAAATAAGCATGTCATTGGAAATTGACCTAGTTGAACATAATGTTCCTCATAAATAAAATAAATACATATTTTATTTTATTTTAGCCTGTCAAGACTCATCAGCCTAGTCAAGCAAGACATGTCTTCAGTCAAGAGACCCACTAAGCAGGTCTTATTTCGACTTAATACTAGTAGTACTTAATATTATAAAATTTACAAGAGATATCTAATGTCACAAATGGGGGGATATTCACTAGGGTATTGGTATGGCGGTCTACGTCACATGGTGTAGCAATGCACCCACTACAAAGAAAACTCTAGAAAGTTCGATCGACAGCTGAGTAGAGGAGTGATAAGTTGAGTAACTGTCCATTCAACCTTAATCGAAGTGGGGAGCAGTTGTCAACACCTTCTCCACTTTACCAC
Organism: Papaver californicum; assembly: GCA_023531435.1. Lineage (NCBI taxonomy): Eukaryota > Viridiplantae > Streptophyta > Magnoliopsida > Ranunculales > Papaveraceae > Papaver > Papaver californicum. The sequence continues at coordinate 2,181,996 of JAJJMC010007139.1, read as the reverse complement.
TACTCAACCATCGGCATTTTCTTCCAGATAAGAGGTCAGGTGAACGGTTATAATAGCTAAGACTATAAAATATATTTCTCAATCTATTGAACACAACAAGTCTGAATTGAACGATAATTCCAAGTTTAAGTCTAACACAAAACAATCCAAGTCGAAAAACTCGATCATTCAACCTTCTCACACAGAGAATTGTTGATAGCTACTCAAACCAATTATATCCCACAGAGTCTGATACACTAAGCTCAACCTTCTCTTGTTTCCCTCCCTAAGACCAACCTTTCTCCTTTGTGACTGAAGTAAGACTGGAACGACCATTGTTTGGTTTAGGCCAGGATTGTACAAATTGATCTCTTGAATCTAAACAATGTACTTCAACAATAAAAATGTTTAAGGATTGACGAAGTATCACTTGCTCACTCCATTTTTCCTAAATTACCTTTTAATTCGTTTTCCCCACAAACACCTTCACATGGAAATAAGGGTTTTCATCAGTCTCTCCCTAAAAATATAGGGATCATCTGAATAATACCAGGTTTCAACTCATAATTAGTCGTTGTGACATGCAACTTTATACAGGATGGTTGGTTGGACCTAGTTGGAAACATATAATCTTTCAAAGTTGTCGTTGCTGGCATAGTTCTTTCAAAACTAAAGTTTCCAAAAATAGGGCTCTGAAAAGAAGGTTTTCCTAAATTCTCGTTCTCAAAAACAGAGTTCTTATTCTCGTCACTGATCAAACGACCAATATATTATTCTACAGGCAGGCTCACTTAAGGCTTTAGCCGGCCTGGGAATACAATAAAATAACTCCTAATTGGAAGGGAATTATAAACAAACACAAGCAAGGCTGACTCGACCAAGCAAACTTATTTAATATAGAAAACAAAAGGCATAATGGTTCCACATAGATTGTTTCTAGACCAGCTTTTATTCTTCCAGTTTTACATCTTCTATGCGAAAATGATCTATTTAAATGCAACTAGTTACAGTTTTAGCAAACCTCTTGGAACGATCCAAATTAGATTAATTCGGTTGAAGAGAAGCAGGATAAACTCTATATAGCTTGAATAACCGTACCTCTTTGGTAACGTTTCCTTGGGCTACAAGGAGTCGCAAATAAACTTAAAATAAATCTTCATGATCCTTGAGTTGAGCTAACAAAGTAACCAATACAATCCTTTCGAAAGATTTTCCAATAAGATCGTTACCCTATCGGTCTTCCTTCTAGTCAAATTTTAAAGCTTAGGTTCGCGTTAGGTAACATGTTCCTAGGGAAGGAAAGAAGGATACGGTGATGAAATTTGAACCCTTATCTTGTATGGCCAGTTCTTGCCCTTTACTAGAAAATAAAGTTCGTTTTCAGTTCCTCAACATATATGCATACGAAGGTATACAGTAAACTCACTTGCAGTGGATTCATGGGTTGATTGAGTCTTACCTTCCGTACCAGACGGGGGCTGAACCACTGAAGTCGACTCGGGCCACTAACTCTTGTGTTGGTGTACGAATCTGAGGAGCCGAGATAATATCGTAATTATCGTCCTTCTTTGTGCAGTTTATATTTAATATTACCCTTCCGTAGGATTTAAAAATAATAATAATAAAGTCCAAAAATGTCCCAAAGTGTCCAAAATGTCCAAAAGCAAAATAAAAATTACAAAAATAAGAAGATATTTCCTAATATAATTTTCTAAAAAGAAAAAGAAATAAAACCCTAAAAATAAAATAAAATTTTTGTCTTCTTTTTCTATTTTTTTGGCTTTATATTTGACTCGAAGTCTTTAGCAGTGTAGTCCATACCGGCCGGTACGGCCGGTATACCGCCGGTTTTACCCATTTCGGCCGAAAAGCGAGACGAAATCCGGTATACCGGTAAACGGTATTTGACCGAAAATATCGGCCGGTATGGACTGTACCGGTTTGGCCGGTACAACCGGTATTGACCGGTACAATAGTTTTTTTTTATTTATTTATTTAAAAAAAAAAATAAAAAAATATAAAAAAATATAATTTATTCTTGTTTTAGGGTTTTCAATTGTTACTCATATTTTTTATTATATTTTAGAATTATATATGCATACGATAATATCTATAATTAATCTAATGATCTTAAAATTGTAATATCTTTGTTTAATTAGTATTTTAGACGATAAACTTTGAAGTTGTTCTTGTTTTTTTTGTATTTACAGTGTGAACTTTGTATGAAATCTATGGATCTACATATTTTGGACGAATACTAGTTTATCTTTTTAAGCTTTGTGAAAAAATGTTTGTTATAACGTGTTAAAATATATTTATAATTATAAAATGTGAACTAGTATTTTTTCATAAAATTATAGGTATAAAATATATGCACCGATATTTCACCGATATTTAAACCGAAATTTCCCCGGTATACCGGCGTACCAGTGTATCGCTCTCGACCGGTACGAACCGAAATCCGGTATGGTACAACCTTGGTCTTTAGTCAACCACCAAAACCTTTGGCTCAACTTTCTTTTCGATCCAAAACATGTAGGATATAGATAAAAATACCCAAAAACGTAAAAGAGAACAAAAGAATAAAAATCTAAAAAATAAAACTACTACTAAAAACAAAAACTAAACCTAAAAATAAATTAAATCTAAAAGAAAATCCAAAAACAAGTCCTCGTCGGCGGCGCCAAAAACTTGATCGTTATAATAAAGTGGTGAAAATATTGTTCGTTCACTCAGACTTGTGAAGAAGTGTTTTAGACCTAATTCTAATACTAAAATAGAAAACTTAATCAAAAAATGATATCAAGATTATAAAGAAGACTGAGACAAAGGATTCTACCATCAACCAAATTTTAAGTGATTCAATATTAATAATTTTGCAACTCTTTATATTCAAATTGATTCTAAAATACCTAGACAAGTAGATTTTCAAAATAATAGTTGTAAATCGAAAGTATGGAACATCAAGAGCCCTAGACTAAGCATAAACCATCAAAATAAATCATAATTACTTAACAAAAATCATATATTCAATTTTGATTTGATGCAAATAATCATAAAAAGAATTGCAGAAATTAATTAAATAAAAATTACCACTTTATTATTGGAATAATAGCATCTTCTGTTGTCCCGAAGATGAGATTTAACTCATCATAGCAAGCACTCTCTCAAAAGATGAATACATAGCTCAAAGTGTTTGAAAAGAAAAAAATAAAATAATACAGTGGAACCGCAACGTTTATAAACATTGCGAAAAGAATTAATCATATACAAGGATAAGTGTTTCTTTTCTATCGTTAAAAACATTAAAAACAGTAGAAAAGATAACTGGACTAGCAACTGTAATAGCCTGAAACTTTTGTTCGAATTTAACAAAACCTATTAGTTAAATTGCTCAAAAATGAAAATTTAGGTGCCTTTACAAATGTGGCTGCCTAAACATACTACTGTATAACATTAGTTAGCTTTGAACCAAATATTAGGTACATAACTACATATACTGCATCAAATGCAGCTACACGTGTGTCAACATATATTTTAACACTTGGAAGTTTCCAAGGGCAGTTTGGTCGATTGACCTAAATTTAGCAAAGAGAGAATAAGGAGGGATTTTCCTTTCTTTTCCTAAGCTCTTCTTCTTCTTCTTGTACTTCTTGTTTTTTCATCGGAGAAAATTTCCATGAGACTTGCTAGAAGAGGATGTAATTTTTCTTTTCTTAATCTCCTCTTTCTCTCTAATAGTTTTCGATTCGTCTTTCTCAAACAAAGAAGATAAACAAAATATTTGAGAGATTGATGAGCATAGGTTTATAAAATCAGCAAGAGAGTTGTTGATTCATTCTATTGAGTTGGTTTACAACAAAGGTAAGGTGGATTTTGCTCAATGATTTCGTTTTAAACTTGATTAATGATAATCTAAATTTGATTTCATCCCTAAAACAAATGATGAGAATTTGGGAGTTTTTTTAGGTATTGATTCTTTATCAAATCCATGAAATGGGTTCGGTAGAAAATCAGGGTGAACTCATGTTGTATCAAACTAATTCATGAATTTCTTCACATGATACTTTGATTTGAAATATTTATGAATTAGGGTTCTTGGTTAGAAATTGAGGTTCTTGATATAGCTCATGATATTTTGGTAAATTGATGAATTGGGTATCTTATAATCATCATGAGTTTCTTAAAAATTGATTTGATGGTTATAATTGTTGTAATTTCTCATGATCAATTCGTGCTTGGGTTTGTTGTATGCATGAACCCTAGAATGTACGTTTTCTATTATATTTGTATCTTAAATTCCAGCCGTTGGAATATTATGAGTTTTCAGTATGGTGTTCTTCATCAAGTCATGGAAGCATGGTGAAAATTTGAAGATGATCTGACATAGTTAAGTACCAAAATCAGTAGACTTACCATGATTGCGTTATGCAGGATTAAAATCCTGGACAGCCTACATACATATAGGTTTTCTCATTATCTGTTAATCGGATGAAGCTGAAATTGTTTAGTATGTTGTTTAATGTAACATATGTAGATTCCTGTAAAAATTTCATAATAATCAGATCTCTTTAGATACCTAAAAGTATAACGTAATCCTAGCTGAAATCTGTAATTCAAATATGTTAACATTCAAGTTCTAATGTGTGTATCTGTCTAATGAACCGTTGGAATTTGATGATTTTTGGATATGTTGTTCTAACTTAAGTTTTAAGTATATTGTACAAATTTCATGAAGATCAGGTGACCTTTGCTACTTCTAAGTTTGGATAAACCATGACTGAGTTCAGTAAAACATAAACTTACGTGTGGTAGTCGCAATGTGTGAATGTTGTGACTTGTACCGTGATCAAATTCTCAAGCTATGTGCAAGTTCCCCTTTACCTTTATTTTAGGTTACATAAGGATTTTGATTTAGGATTGGTATGAAATTACACACTAGAATATATGTGATGAATTATATTAGTTGTGTTCAATAATACCATGATCTTGTGCAAGGTCTTCTTTTGTTAATGTATAATTCTTTAGATTCCACCTCTCTATCACTAAGTTTATAAATCGTACAAAATATTTATAATTGTGGAAAAACTTGTTTAAGGGTGTTATGTACTTGTTATGTTTTCCACCTCAAGTATTTCTTTTAGAACTTGTTTAATCTGAGTTGAGGACATAGTATTCTGACTTATATAGCTTAGTTGATTTGAAGTTATCATAATTTTGGTTCTTTAAAATTCATGAGTATCCATTGATATGTGTAACCTTTGGAACCCTTTATTCTTGAAATGATGTTGTTGTGGTTGAGGCAAGCGGTGTAGAATTCGTGGACCATGTCATGTGAGATCGGATTTGTGTATATAACTTTAGGAATGCTATGTATGAAGTGATATTTATCTCTATGATAAGTTATGCCAATTTATTGTAAATTATAGGATTACATTTATCTTTGTGGTAAAATGTGTTTTGACTGTTGGTTATGCACTTAAGCAATTATGTGTACTTACTATATATGCTTGAACCATCTCCGAACCGTGGTTGTATAATTGATTGATTAAACTTATATTTTGAAAGTGTTTTAGATATTTGATACAATGGCATTTTTAATTATGTACTTAACATGGATGTTTTGATAATTATAAAATTGTTGGTGATGAAGTAAAATTAAAGGATGGTATTGATATGTAAGTCATACTATCTAAAGTAAAACCGACGAACTACGGTCGTGTTTGATCCCTTCGAACTACGGAGAGGGTACATAGGCAGCAGTTCTGCGGTTCAGCACAAGGTTGTTCATATCATCTGAAAGTATTGGTTGTTGCGCGACAGTTCATACCATCTATTCAGAGATGATTGCAACTTTCGCAGTATATATATCGTTTCTGATATAAATGGGAGATAAAGATGATTTTTGCCTCTTCAAGGTAATTCATATCATCTGATAACTATACAATCTGTAAGACAAGAGATGATTATTACCATTCGAGGTAATTCATATCATCTGTCTCGGCATGTGAGTTAAATAATGGTTATTATTGTACGAGGTAACTCATATCATCTAAGAGGAATGATTGTTGTTTATGATAACAATTAATACCATTGATTTGGAAATGAATACTACTATTTTGAGTAGTTCATATCATTTGAGAAAGATGGTTTGTTGAGATTGACCAAGTACTGTCTGTTGTCATGCCCACTAGGGCTCCCACCTACGGGTGGCTGCCTCGAAGACTGTTAGCTGTAACGGTGGATGGTATCTGACTACCCCTGACACTTTGACTGATCACCATTCACCTGTTCAATACGGCGTGTGTTGTCAGGCCAGTTGTAGCTCCCACTTACGGATGGCTATCTGGAAGACCGTTAGCTATAACGGTGACCGTTAGTTGTAACGGCGACAAGAGAACATCACAGTAGAAGTGATAGAAATCATTTTTCGGACCCGATGACCTTTACGAAATTGTGGACTCTTTTGGGATCCCTGGGTATGCGGTATTGGACGCATGCTCAGAAGGTCCTAATTGACTTCACAACGGACCTTGTGAATTTATGAGTACTATGGTATGAGAGAGATGCTCAGAGAATCCTAATTCTTGAATTAGTGACATTTCTGTTCAGCCGAGTCTTGATATCTGAAGTCGGTGTTTTATAAGAGATAATTGTTACCAAATGTGGTAGTTCATATTATCTGTTGGTATCAATCAATATCAGAAATGATATTAAAGACTGTAAAGCATTTTGACAGATTCGATGACCCTCGAAATAAGAGTTATGTTTGTATGCTTATACACCATTTTGGAAAATATCAATTAATATTTGGTTGGTAAAATCGATTACATTTGCTCGGTAAAATTATATTGGTCCGAAAAATTGGTAATGTTGGCTCCTCGAGTGGCATATCGGGAAGTTAGAGTCTGCCAATGGGCCGAAACTCATTGGAAGCGAAAAAAAAATCTGGTCTGTCACAGCAACTGTCTTCTGGTGCAGTAGAATAGGTAACAGTATTTGCGGCTTTCTTTATGTGTATATGTTCATCTTCTTCCTCTCTTCGCTGGTGATGAAAAAATTCTGAATTTCTTTTTCTTTGATTCTGGCTCTCTCCCAACATGTTCGTGATACAACCATCGGTCTCTTATTTATACCACAACTCCCAGCACCTATCAAATCTTCTCCAAATCTTCGAAACATCTTTCCATTCAATGTTTTATTCTTGAACAATATTTTTTTTCCCTCTCGGAAAATATTTTCTCCTAATATCTTCTTTACGCATCATCCAAGTCCAATGAACGTCCTAAACCCTCTTAAGGATAGAACATAAGATATTTTCTTCTTATCTTCATGTATTCTCCAAAGATAACAAACCAATATCAAGGTATATATTGTTCCCTGATTTATCAAGATAAACATGGAAACAAATTTTTCTTCAATTCTAAACCCATTACCGACCCTAATTTATCGACACAACTCATTCCCATTCCAAAAATATCGAGATTCTCCAAGGATATCTTGTCAGGATCAATCCAGAGAAATACGCAGATAAAGAAACAAATTTCTCGTCTAAATTCTTATTTGAAATGGGAATAAGGAGGTGCCCTTAATCCAAAGTGAGGGTGCCTTAAGCACTGGGGTGACCTTATCCAAAACGAGGGTGCCTTTAGCATTTTTTATGTCAATTTATCCACAAAAGTTTATTCTTCAAAAATACCTATAAACATATAAAATAATACTATAATCACAATATAAAGATTAATAATATATTAGTATGAGCTCAAATAAGACACATACATGTGTCTCTCATGTTCCCACTTTGTCTCATATTAATTCTTACACTACACAAATGTAAATGTGAAATAAAAAATAATAATCGATTTTCAGAATGTGCAATGATATCACTAAAATGACAGATCACACATACCAGCTGCAAATGTGCCTACAAGGTTAAAAATTACCAGTAAGGGATATACACCATAGACTAAGGTATTGCAACTACACTTGGTGGAAGTGTAGTTGTGGCCATGGCTCCATAAAGGAAGATGGAGATACCACTAGGTTCAATCAATGCTTACATAGAAAGGAAGTAGGTGAGTAAGGCCACCTAATTTATATCATTAATTAAATCATCTCATTAAGTTGTCTCTGATTATATACACGAATCAAAACTGAAGGACGTTCCGAAGTTTAATGATTTTGGAGAAGAATGAAATCCCAATGGATAATTTAAATATGAACGAGCCAATGGAAAGATCATATGAGCATATTAATAATTATTTTTCATATATATTTGCTCAAGGAAATAGAGCACGATGAGATCGAACCGCCATCCTTATTGTTTAATGTCACAAAGAATATATTTGGCTTACACAATCCATGTAAAACTTGGTTCTTTGACAAATATACATGTATTTGGTTTGGTGGTGCTAATCCACCAAGTGTAAAGCCTGTGTAAATGTCACAAAGCATAGTGAAAAGAAAGAAGTCTTAAAGTATAAAGACTCTCCTTGTGGCACGAGGTTTCTCACAAAACCCTGGAATTGTTTACTCTCTTGTAGTGAATATTATTGTGTTATGCTACTTGGTTAGTTTGGTAGGTTCAAAAGGATTTGAAATGCAACATTTGTATGTGGTTATTATATATCTCTGTAAGGATTACATGATAAAAATGTTTACAAAAGTATCTGATGTCTTTCGTTTCCCAAATCAAATGACTCTAAACCATGGAGTTCGTTTACAATTATAGTGAAATCCGAATTTGAGATGCAAAATTTAGGGAAAGCTCGATCGAACACCGAGTGGTATATTTAAGTGATCTAATCATATAATCAATTTTTATTTTTTCTTGTTTTGTATAAGGAAGCTTGAATGTCTCGCAATCTAAGATGATTTTGGTCAGTACAGTTGGTGGCGGCCGCATCAATTATATATTTGGAATTCATATTGGTGGAGGTAGGGTTTATATCTGTGAGGGAAGAATATATATTATGGTTGATGAAGATGAAAATGGCATCAAAAGAAAGGTTTTATTTACCCAAATCACAATTAGTTGTTTAAATTTTAGTTTTTTAGAACGGGTATGATTTAGGGAAAATATGGGTGACAAGTAGGTGAAATATTTTTTTGAAAGACATCATACAATGATGATAACCTCAAATAGAGAAGGCGTATTTAGTCTGGAGAAGAGCTTTGTGAATCGGCAATAACTGAGTTGACTAAGTGTGAAATTTTATCTATCATTTCTTATCATAAGCTTGTTTCTTTGCATCTTGTTAATCATGTTTTAATCATACATTACAATTTGAATCAATATTTTTTACCTGTTTAATTTATTTATAATACTCTAATCTTTATTTATATGTTATATTTTTTTATAAAAAAATTATTTCCTTTAATTCTTGTGATTTAAGTTTGTTAAACTTTATGAAACACTAATCTTTGATTTGCAGCACCATGTTTGATTAACCAATTGTGTTGGTAAAAAGTTAACAACCATACCCAAGTGGAGAGAAACTCACTACTATGCTAAAACATAAGTAAAGAGACATAAGAGAAAGAACTTGCACTTCATTGACAGAATCTTCAAGTTAGGACCAAGTTGGGATCCTTAGCTTTGAGGCTAAGGTTACATATTTATAGGCTTGAGGAGGCACCTCCTCAATGATCTGGTGCTCCTCAAGGGCATATATTTTTGTTAAGTTACATACATTTCAGAGTATTCCTAGACTTGGACTTGGGTTTGACGTCTATAATAATACTATCCCTTTGGAATATGATATCCACATTCTGCTGATGTGGATCGTAAATGTGGTAAGAATGGGTTTCAAACTCTCGAACTTGTGAAGATTTATTTTAGATTCAAACTCTAATAATTAGACTAGAAAAAAATCAAAAAAAAATTGGTATCAAGATTAAAGAGGCACTGAGACTCAGGATTCCACCATTAACCAATTAAAGTAATTCAGTCTAATGAATATTCATGCAATTCTTTACATTTAAAGTGATTCTAATATGTTGCAAAAGTAGATTTTCAAAGTAACAATTGTAAATCGAAAGTATAGAACATCTAAAACCCTGGGCTAAGAATGCTCTATCAAATGAAATCACAACTGTTTATAAAAATCCTTAAATCAATTTTTAATCAAAATAAATAATCATAAAAGAAATTGCAAAAATCAATTAAAATAGAAATATACCACATTCTTGGAACAATGGCTTCCTCCGTCGCCTCAGCAAAGGGGTTTAGCTCCTTATATTAATCACTTGCTCAAAATAATGGTTCATGGATCAAAGTGTTTACAAATGATGAAAAAGGAGAAAAATAAAGAAAACAGTGAGTTTGCAACGTTTATAGGCGTTACAGACTCACTGTTACAAAGCAAGGCTGAAGATAAACGTTGCAGAACTAAAGATAAACGTTGCAAACAGTTGAAGAAACTGTGGCAGAGAGGTTGAAGAAACCGTTTCCGTAGCCTCTGTTCTTCGTGTTCTTCAGCAACAACATAAAAGAATTATCTGTAATGAGTTTTCTCCCCTCTGTTCGCCTCCTGAGCTCTCTCCAAACTTCTTTTCTCTCTGTTGGTTCCCACAACTCATATATATACCCACAAGACCTCAAATCACTCGATTTAATTCCAAATATCTCATTTCCTTTTTTTCTCAAAATTCTTGGAAATTTTATTCTCTCCTTATCTCTCTGTACGCGTATTAGAGCTGGCAACAGTTTCTCTAGTTGGTAGTATATAATCTCCGGAAAAAAACCTCCTCGCAACTGCATTTATCAACAAGATACTCGGGAATATTTTTCGTCCCTTGTTTTTTTTCTTTTCAAGAATATTTTCTCGATTCTGTTTTGATTTGATAGAGTCTCACGCTTTCTAAACACCTATAAATAAGGAAAGACAATAATCTTGTCTTAAAACTTGATTTTTAACCCAAAATTAGTGTACGCAGATGAGATTTGAACTTTCCCACCAAGCTTTGTATTTGAAATGGGAAGGAATTGGTGCCTTTAGTAAATCGTGGGTGCCTTTATCAACTGGGGTGCCCTTATCCAATCCTTGGGTGCCTTTAGTAATTTTTTGAGCCGATTTTTTCAAAAATGTTTATTTTACAAAAACACATACACATACATAAACACACAATATTAGTACAAAATTGAGTTCTAACATTATATAGAATTGAGATAAAATAGACACACAAATGTGTCTATCATCTGTATTTTTTTCTTCATTAACCTAGAAGGAAATGATAACCTTCATTGGATTCTTCTGTGAAGGGTCTTCATGGATATGGTATGCCTAAGCGTTAGCGTGTTCGGACATAGCTTATAAGACGACATCTGTATGTGGCGAGTGGAGTTTGTATCTAGCGGGGTATCAAATGGTGTCTGCATCTAGCGGAGTATCGTATGATATCTGCATCCGGCGGAGTGTCGGATGATGTCTGCACCTGGAGAAGTGTGGGATAATGTCTACATCTGAAAGAGTGTCAGATGATGTCTACATCTTGTGGAGTCTACCTCTGTCAGAGTATCGGATGATGTTGAAGCGTTGTATTTGTTCAGACGTAAAAAGGTAGATGCGTCTTTTGTTGTATAGGTGTTGTATAAATACTTCTTCGTCTTTGGAATAATATCTTTTATATCTTATTTGCAGTTTTAACCACGTTAAAATCAATCAGTTTTTTCCTTTGATGTTTGATTGACGTCCTAAAGGAAATCAGAGCCGTACCAATTGTTTGGTTGGTAGCAATAGTCCTCACGACGGACTATGGAGAAACTATTGACAGTAACAGACTTCTATTTAGGGATTCACATGCATTTGCCAGATTGGTTTTAGGCGCAGGGATATTGAGAAAATTGAGTAACTAGGGGTTAGTTTATTCAGTCACAACTACTCGAGGTTACATTATAGGCAAGAGTCTAGCGATTTAATTTGAGAGTATTCAAAACTGGACTAGGTCCCGGGGGTTTTCTACCAAGCAGTTTTCCTCGTTAACAAATCTTGTATGTTGTACCTTTTACTTTATTTCTGTATTATAATTGTTTTAGTGTAGTCAAAGTAGTTTCACTTGTATGTTAATCATATCTTGAGTTGATTCCTTAACCTAATCCTTTTTGGAAGTTGGAACGTAGATTATTTTCAAGGTCACCTTGTTTGTTTAATCTTGACGAGATCGAAAAAGATTATACATTGTGTGTCTTAACAGGTTAAACGAAAAATAATTGGTGATCTACTCGGTATCCTAGACTTTTTGATAATTTTTACAACATTAAAAACATAAGTAGAAGTCTATGGTTGATTCCAGTTTGGAATCCAGATGTCTTTCCAAATGGATATACTCTTACCATCAACAACCTCTCAACAATAATTTCTTTTGATGGTATCAAAACAAAAAACAAATCCCTTTCCAAACCCAAGATCCATTTTTATCATTGACATGCGTCCTGACCCACATGACATTCGGTTTATTCAGTATATTCCAAGTCAATTTGGCCAGAAGAGCTTCCCACAGGTACCCAATCTTCTTGATATTAAGGCAACCTAAAATTTTAGGCTTAGTTATTGAGTCCCAACTTTCCAAATGAAGACCCTTAGAACTCTGATTTCTATTCCATCAGAATTTCCTCTGGATGACGCTCTTCATATCAGCAAGTTTTCCAGGCGTAAGAAATATAACTAATAGTGAGTTTGTTTGCAGAATTTTAAAGGTAGGATTCATGGGACCAGGGGATTTGGTGGGATTACAATTCCTTTGGCTTATTTGGTTGCTCAAATCCCTAGGATTCACCTTTCCCATGAGATTTATGATTCCACCAAATCCTCCATTTTGAATCCACACCCCCGCTCCCCCACCCCCACCTCAAGAATTGCTAGGAAAGTTGGTATGGGATTCAGTGGCCCACCTTTTTTTACATTTATTAACCCATATATTGTTTCTTCATTTATAAAAGTGTCGCACTATTTAAAAACAAAACTCTTCGACATTGTAATCCATGACATATAATTAAAAAAAAAAATAAAAAAATATTATTTATCTTTAAAAAATAAAATAAAAATAGTTGTATTTATCTTACAAAAATAAAATAAAAACAATTTTATTTACCTTAAGGTATGAAAATCCACCCTAACTTTTAACCGCTGCTAAACGGCATATGATACTGTAAATATAGAATTTATACTCCCTCCGTCCTAGTTTAGTTGTTATATTATGATTTATTTTTTTCCTAATTTAGTTGATATATTTCATATTTTTTCATTTTCTTTCCTAATCTACCTTTTAGTTGGAATCAATAACTAATTTAGATTAATGTGTGTTCCCAACTTTCTAGACAACTCTCTTAAATACTCATCTCTATATTGTCCTCTCTTGAGTTGTTCCAAGTTATGAACTAAAAACTAGGGGTTCTAAATACTATGAACATCAATACTAGTCTAGGGTAATTGAGAAAAAAATGTATTCTTCAAGTACTTTCTTAATCTTTGTGCTAAACCCTATCATAACAACTAAACTAGGATGGAGGAAGTATAAATTAAAAAAAAAAATTACTGAGTTGCCAAATACACCAGGGATTTACATGATTTCTAGAATTTGTAACCCCATGGAATTATGAATCCCTCAGAAATATGATTTTTGTAACCCAAACACACCATAAGTGATGATAATCTAAGGAGCTGGGGATAGATTGGGTCAAAAGAACCATCCTATCAAACTAATTCACATATATTTACTTTTCCAAGTAGCTAATCTCCTGAAACTTATCTAGTAAATTCCCAAAGGATTCTATTTCCCCCCAATAGATGTCACATTTTAGTTCCTTGATCCCCTCCCTTTGAGGTTAGTAGGGGGACCCATTTATATGGTATTATATTACTATTCCCATGATATTTTATGGTAGAAAATTTTGGGGGATATGAGTGGAGGAAAACTAACATTTCGGACCAAATGTATGATCTTTTCCAAATGTTCGTTTGATGCTTTATGTAATGATATATTTGTTTTCTTGTGAAAACCTATAATTATCTCTTGTAGAAACAAATAGTAACCTTTATGCTTCAGAAAAAAAAAAAAAAAAAAACCTTTTGAGAGAAAAGTAAAAGGAAAAGAAAAAGAATCTTTACATATATATATAAAAAAATTGACGATAAAGTATGACACTAAAACATATTTTCGAGACAATGCATCAAAGAGAGGAATGAAGATTAAGAAAAAGAATCACTATTCTTATTGTATGAGGTAATGCTAAGAGCTCCTCCAATTCTGGGTCTAAAAATCTCCGTTTCTGGAAAAGAGTTACTATCACTTTTTTAAATTGGCCTATTTTTAGGTTAAAATAAAAAAAGTGATAGTAACATTTTTTCCAAAAACGGAGGAAGTACTATGTGGGGCTCATTATCAGAACTTCATTTGTGACGGTTTCCATGTGTTAAAGACTTTCTGGTTTGAAAGTCATACCGAGTAGTTATGGTTTTATTTCAAAAATGTCCTCTTGTGAATACGGATAAAAATATCTTATGATTAACTTTTGTTTTAAAGAAAATATATTATAAAATAAAATGGTGAATTATAAACATTTGGAGGTTTAACTGAAGTCGTGCTTCTCTTAGCCCTTTTGTTGTCCATGACAACACTTCAACTTATAAGGTTCTAACCGTGGATACAATTATCTACAATATAGAAATTATCATTTATTCCCAAAGTCAGTGGGCTTTAGACAGTTTAGTCTTGTCCTCTCAAATCTAGTACTAGTTAATCCAAATAATCCAAGTATAGACAGTTTAGTCCAAAATATGGACGAGTTAATCCAAATTCATACTGATTTAGAATCTCCCAAAATTTTTTATTACCAAAATTACCCTTTCAGAGTTATTAACGACAGGTTTTGAATTGTTTTGATTTTAGATCTCAAATTTCAAATTAGGAGATAGAGAGACCAACAGAGATTTCGGAGGCGATTTTGTTGGATCAACTTGTTTCTTCATCAGTTTTTGATTTCTCGGGTTAGTTTTTGATATTTGATCTTTTTTTCTTCTTCGATTTTGTATTATTGATTTGTTATTTGTTAGGTTTTGATTTCTTTTTAAATGCATGATATGAAATTGATTCGATCATTCATACTTTGTTCTATCTTTGATTTGTTTTTTTGATTTTGATTTTCCGTAATTGTTATTCTGATTCTTAATCTAAGGTTTCCAATTTGTTGTTCGATAATCCTTTGATTTCACTTACTTGAGGTTTTCTGCAATTAAGACACTAGCTAGGCACGTTGCTTATCTTGGTCCACGTCTTCTTCTTAGCATCTCTTACTTTAATTAAGGGAAACATATTAGTTTGGACATCCATAAAAGACCAATCGTCCCTGTCAAAATACAATAAAAGACCAATCGGCGAAATGGAGGGATTTATAGTTTGGTGTTCCACTGGTCAATCGAAAAGGTTGAATTTCATATTAACCAGTCAAACCATATTTAGTAATTATATACCATTTTTAATCAAGCACTTGGTTGTCCTTAATTAGCTAGATGAAGAGTCACATTGAATAGGGATAAGTATTGTCAGGCCCGCTCAACAGACGTCAGCTAATGAAAATAAAAATGATTGCTTAAGACTGATTGGCCATTAGTTTCTTAATAGGTAGCATTATGCATCTACCATACTTTTATGCAATATAATTAAATTGGATAACCAGCAAGCTGACAAGGAGAAGTCCTGAAAGGTGTTCCGCGAGATATCGAAATACTTTTTATATGTATTCTTCTTCTTAAATGAGGTAGTGTGAATGTGTTAATTTCTTCCATAAACGTTCCTTAAATGAAGCTTTATATGCAAAGCTGTTTATAATGCTGACTATATTGAATTGTTAATGTGATAGTTGAAATAAATGAGGTAGTGTAAATGCGCTGATTTCTTCCATAAGCGTTCCTTAAATGAAGCTTTATATGCAAAGCTGTTTATAATGATGTATATATTGAATTGTTAATGTGTACATAGTTGTACACATGTGGTTTCTTAATGTGTACATAATTTTACACATGTAGATTGTTAATGTGTACATAGTTGTACACATGTTGATTCTTAATGTGTAGTAATTTGTACAGTTATTGATTGTTAGTGTGTACATAATTGTGCACCTGTTGATTGTTAATGTATACGTAGTTGTACACATGATGATTATTAGTGGTACAAAACTGTATTATATCTTGATGCTCCTTTGACATCAATCTTTTTTGGTTTTATGTACTTAATCTAGGGACTAATAATCTCAAAATGGTAGAGCGCCCAAGCCTATCACAAGGTTTGCGGAGGTTGATGATTCAAATCCATCTGAGTTTCCATGTTATGTTTATTCAATATGGGTAGGTGTGTACATACTGGTGCACCAATGTAATTTCCATGACATAGATTTGTTTATGGGTGAATATAGTTGATTTGTTCCATGTTTTATAGGGGTGTACATATTGGTGCACCAGTGTATTTTCCATGAAAAATATGTCTGTACGTGGGTATGAATGATCGATTTAATGTATTTTTTTAGGTGTGTACATATCGGTGCACCTGGGTAATTCCCATGAAAAGGTAGGTTTGTATCTAGTTATGAATGATCGGTTTTATGTATGTTTTGCAGGGGTGTATATATTGGTGCATTATTGTAATTCCCGTGAAAAAGTAGGTTTATGTGTGGTTATGAATGATCAGTTTTATGCATATTTTGCAGGGGTATACATATTGGTGCACTAGTGTATTTTCAATGAAAAATAAGTCTGTGTATGGGTATGAATGATCGGTTTTATGCATGTTTTGCAGGGGTGCACATACTGGTGCACCAGTATATTTTCCATAAAAAATAAGTCTGTATATGGGTATGAATGATCGTTTGTATGCATGTTTTGCAGGGGTGTACATATTGTTGCACCAGTGTAATTCCCATAAAAAATAGGTCTGAGTGTGTAGTTATGAATAATTGGTTTCATGCATGTTTTGCAGGGGTGTACAAAGTGGTGCACATGTGAAAAAATAACTGCATAAGCTTATGAAATTTTATGCATGTATACTTTTTTGTACACATGAAATAACCATGAAGAGAAAATAAAATTTTAAAAAATAAAAATTATATAGTCATACGGGTACTCTTTTTGTAAATCTCAGAAAAGATTTCCGAATATATAAAGTTTACTAATTTTGGATAAGCGGTTTAAAAAATAAATAGTTTTTTAATTATTTTTATATTATTTAAAATTGTTGATAGCATCATGAGTCACTTTGGGCTAAACTGTAAATATTTACACTAAATTGTAAATCAGGAAGGTTATTTGTGTACTTTCCATATTTCAAATAAATAAAGGACTAAATTGTACCTAGTTGAATGGGTCAGGACTAAACTGTTTATTTGGATGAGATTTTGGATTAAACCGTTTTTTTCCCATCTACAATTGATATTTAAAGGCCGGAGGGAAAATATAAAGGCCACAAGCTCAAGTCCACCTAATGAAAAGGTCTAAAATATATGTAGCTTAACTATTATAGTCGTAGCACCGAATTATGAAGATTTATCTCCACGATCTTTATAAATAAGAACCCTTATCCTCCAAGCTAATGGTCGTATCCTAGTAAATAAGATTTTCAGACTGTTCTCCAGTTAGTTCATATTATGTTACACTTGAGTATATGTTGTCTAAATTATAACAACTACACAACTAGTGAAGATATAAATTATTACTTTGAGGTCTTAACTCTAAATCTTGTATGTCAGGAATATCTAACGGAGATGTCTTCTAAGAGTTTCTCTAATGGTTGATGTGCTTGTTTGTGATACCCTACAAATTCTGGCACTAAAACCTAGTCTAAAATCCCTCGGCACCACTAACGTAGGTCAGGATCTTTCTTTCTTAAAATAAGAAAGGTTAATTGGTTTTTGGTACTTGGATTTTGTCCAACATTAGAATTTGGTATAACTTTTGACCAATTTAGAGTTTAGTACCTGGACTTGACGTTGATTAAGTTAAATATAAATTTAATTAACTAACCCAAATAATTTTATATTATGTCATCGAAACCATCGATACAACCAGCCATCTCTATTTCTTAAAAACCATTTCTAATCATGAAATCCTCATCAATATAACAATACAAACCAATACATAAGTCATTGAATCAAGAAACAAGGTCCCCAATAGATTGAAAAACAAACTAAAAAATCCTAAATCCTTTGATTCAAATGATATTGCTAAAGAAATTAACGATGAAGTTAGGGTTCGATGTCTATGGGTTGTTGCTGCAGGAACATGGTCATTGTTGGGTGGTTTTGCCAGCGAGAAAAGAGAATAAGACAGGGAGAAACAAGGAAGTGATGTGTCATGAAGAATCAAGAAGGAATTGATGTCAAATTGAACTGGCAAAGAAGATAGAGTTCGAGTTTTGTTGAAAAAGAACAAAATGCTGAGTGTTTTGGGTTTTGAATTAGAAGATAATGAAATACACGGGTGGGTTTCAATGGGTTATTGAGATTGGGCAAGATATTGCAGAGGCTGTAGAAGAAATTGAAACAATGAAGATGGAATTGAATTGCAGGTTGGGAGATGGAGGGTTTGATTTGGGGTTTTTTGGTGAGATCTGAAATTAGGGTTTCTCTTCAATTGAATTTTAAAGACTATGGGTTTGTGATGTGAACTGGAGATGAGGTAGGAGATAGTGACGCCGTGATATTTGTTGCTTGGTCATGTGATTCGAATTGAAGGTTTGAGAAGATATGAAAATAGATGGGTTGTTGATGCTGGTTTGAATTGAAGATGCTACAGAGAAATGGTATTGATTTTCTTGGATGTGGATTGAAATTGCAGGTTAAGTTTGAAACGGTTTGCAGATGGGTTTTTACCAGTGGTGATATTGGTGGTTGTTTCACTGTGTTTTCATGGTCTTGATCGAGATGTAATTAGTAATTACATATGGGTATGTTGATTACTGCAGCATCAATTCAATTGATGTAGTACTAATTGTTTTGGCATGGGTTAAATTTAGGTCGAAGCTGTGTTGGTTGCATTAGATTTATAAATTAATTGAAGAAGAATGAAGTGATCTGATTTTGGGAAGGTTTGCCTGAGTTTGCGCAAACGGTGGCGGTGATGGGTTTGGAGAAGATGGGTTATGTAAATGTTAGGGAAGTGAAGGTTATTATAGTAAATTTGAATAAAATTTTTTTTTTATTTTTTATTTTATTTATTAATTTAATAATTTCTAACCAGAAGTTAATATTTAACCTAGTCAACGTTAAGTCTAGATACCAAACTCTAAGTTGGTCAAAAGTTAGACCAAACCTTATTGTTGGACAATACCAAGTACCAAAAACCAATTAGCTCAAATAAGAATAATTTAGAACTATAAAAAATTCCAAAGATATAACATAGTAAATAAATAGTATTTACAAAACAAATTAAATGGTTACAATTCATAATTAAAAGTAGTTAAATAGTTTTCGTAAAATACTTCGACGATATTGAAACATCGATACCTTAATCACAGTTATACATATTATAGTCTCCATCAATGCTATCTTTTCTTTTACTCTATAAAAAAAATGGGTAAAAGGGATGAGCCACAACAGCCCAATAAAAAATCTCTAAAAATAATATAGTGCAGCGAAAAAATGAACCACATAGAAATAATATTTAAAAAGAATAATTAAGCGGTAATACAATTAATGCATAAAAAAATCATAATAACAGATTTTCAATTATTTATAAATTTCAATTTAGATTCACAATTATTTAAAAAATTTCAGTTTAGATAAACAAGCTTCCAATTTAAGTAAGAACTTTCTTAAATTGTTTTCAAACCTTTTGTTTACAGATTTCTCGTTCATCCAATAATTACATTTTATGACAATTCTTTAAATGCATATCAAATTTCAAACAATCTATTTTATAGGTTCCTCATCTTTTTGTCTTAACTAGACTTCCTCGGAAATTTTAAAATCTTTTAGACTTATACAGCCATTGCCAACCACGACACACAGAAATATGGTCCTAAACATGACATTTTCCCACCGCGACTCACAGACCATATATTTAAATAGTTATGGCCCTAATCTTAATATACAAACAAAAACAATTACAGCCCAACGGCGCCCACAAACTGTAGTGGCCCTGATCTCGGCATACATACTAACAGTACAATGTACAATCAACCGATGCATATTCGTTAGACCAAAGATTATCATTCATTACATTTGTTTACATACTTTACTTAATTAAAAACGGTATTTTAATGTTTACCATTAACAACTTTGAGTTACAAATCCTAATTTAATCTTTAACTCATTTACTCTCTTTAGTATGTGTACCATGTACTCAGTTTATTAGCGGTGTCTTTTCGCCAATCATCAAAATCATAATCTTTCTTTAACCTGCGTATTAAAGTACGTCTCTACAAAAATGTGTGGCTTAGTATCAAATGTCTGCAAGTTTAGTAATTCAATCTGTACGTCTCTAATATTCGTTTTCTTTTCTTTTTAAAGTTTCTCAATGGTAGACCACAAATATAAACTTCAGTAAGGAACTCAAAGAGATGTGTAAGATCACTACCATTTTATACACAGTAAACAATGCACATGATGTTAAAACATACTGAAAACACCTTCTTTAAGAAAACAAAGAGGATACCAAATAAAAGGACTCATACGCATGAAGTGGTGGTCAGAAGATTTTAAATAAGTACAGCTTGTACCCAAACTCACTAGCACGCGTGGTTTCTTTAGCCGACTCAAACAAGGGTCTGATGATATCTTGAGTTTGAAAATAGTATTAATGATTTGGTAAAAAGGAGAATGCATGCTTAGTATACTTCTTATACAAATCAAGGCTAGTCGTGAAAATCCATTATCACTCTTTTTCGATCATCTTACTAAATCCAAAATGACATCAACATAAACAAGGACAGTGGCAATACGATATATATATATATCAAGTTAGCGATTGAAACAACAAGTATTAATGCAAAAAATAGGTTTTATTTTGTATTATGCGGATATCCCCTACCTCGAAACGTAAAAATTTATAACCTTTGATAAATCCAGCTACCAATGAGTTTTAATCTTTAGAAATTCCAACTTCCAATGTAACAATGAACTTTCTTGTTGTTCGCGCGAATCGATGAAATGATAAAATCAACTAACAGTAAATTGGCAGGAAAAGAAATAAGGCACAAGCCGCACAACCTCCAAAGATGAATGAAATGGGTTTATACCTTCTAGGAATTTTTCTTGCAGAGTGTTTTATAATTTATATACACCAATGAACCCATGTGCAAAACCATTAGAGAGTAAGACAAAAGTCTCCTTGGTACAGTTGGGCTCATGAGACACCAAATATCATATTCCATAAATATATTGTTGATTAAATTTAACTTTCCATTTTTACCCGACACAAAGGAAAATCAAACTATAGAGTCCTCACTAGGTAGAAACAAAAAATTATATGGGCTTTCTTGGATATTGACACTAAGGTTTTACGGACCAGATTTACGGTCAGGAAGAACGTTGATAAAACTCGGGTTATGACATTGTTTCGCACGTGTCAATGTTATCTAGACTTTATCTTCCTGAAAAAATCCATTCCATAGACATAAGTTTCTAAATATTGAGAATCAAAAAAATTATTTTTCAACCCAAATATATTTTAATCTCTTAGTTCTTAAGTATCATCTAATAATGGCTAGTAATATTTCTATTTTTATTTTCTAATTTATTTTTGTAACATGAAAATTGACTAGGATAGGAATTAGACATTCATATAGAGAATGTATATCCAAAAATAGGTCACGTCATATTTACACATTAGTTTAAGAAGTTAGGTTTAAAGAAGGATCTTAGAGCTTCTCCAATAGAAGGTATAATTTTCTTTTTTCATAATACATGAGATTTTAGACCACTATGCCATATCAAAAAATTTACCACGGTTGTTTTTTGGATTTGCAACATATATAGACGTTGATAAGTGTGCAACGAAAATATATATTACACATCAGAAAATACGTTGCTTAAATTAAAAATTATCTAAAAATAATTAAGCAACATATATATACGTTGTAAATTATAACATAGTTGTAAATTATCTAATTTACAATGGTGTTTTGGTTTTCTTTTTCTTTTTTGTTTTTTGCTTTTTGCTTTTTGTTTTAGTTCGTGTTTTTTTTAATATTTAGAAATGGTTTTCTCTCAAATTTCTTCCTCTCAATTTTCACATAAACAACCGAATTCCCTCCCAAAGTTGAATCAATAATTTCCCCCTCCCAAAACTAATCACTGGAGACATTTATTCTAGACAATATTTGATTCACTTTCGTTAATACCCAAAAACCGCTTCAAAAAATAAAAATAGAATGTCCTAAACTTTATTTCTATTTTCACTTACTTCTCTTTCAGACAACACGTACCTTTTTTATAACTCGATTTTTTTTTTCTTATCAAAACACCTTTTTTCTCACAGAGAAGAACTTCAAACTCTAATCCAAAAACAGAAAAACTCCATACTTGTTAATCTTAGAATCAACACCCGTACCAGAAATCGAAAATAAAAACCCTAACTGAAATTTTCATAACCCTAAAAGTTTGATTTTGTTGCTGAAATAAAAAATTAACCCTAGTTCTGTGATAGTTGATTGTGCTTCGATCTACTAGCCAACTGTTGATGTATAAACATTAACTTAATTTGTTGCTTTTTTTGATGATCTTGTTTGATTTTGACCTAAAAATGGTTTTCTTCTTTACTCTTTTTCTAGCAAATGGTGAATTAACGAACGCAAAAAAGACTGCATGTTTTCATCAACCCTAGTTATGTTTCTCTTGTTTGTTGTTATAGATGTTCAATTTTTGTTATTATTTGGGGTTTCTTTACTCGATTTTAAAAAATAGGGTTTTTCAATTTGTTGGATATGGTTAAGTTTTTCCTATACTCTTTTCTTTCATGTTTTTGTGTGTATGTTTCAATAACATATAAGTATGATCTTATGATGAGTAGTAGTGCGTGTTTTGATAATCTGGTGCTAGTATATGAACTTGTAATTCGAGTTTTTTAAATTAAAATGTTTGAAATAAGCTTGTATGTGATGTTTTTCCAAGTATATTTCTTCCGATTTTGTGGTTTATGTAGTTGTTAATGTTGTTTGGTTGAAATTGTTGAAGTTGTTGAAGTGACTTTTTGCTGGGTATGTATAAATGGTGTTGAAAGTTATATTTTTTTGTTTGTTTGTTTGATTTGTTAATAATCTTTGACGGGTGTAGATTATATTTTGTGTATTTTCTAGGGTTTTGGTTCTTAGTTTTAGTTTGTTATGTTGAAGTTGTTTCATATTTAGTTTGTGAAGAATCATGTCTTTGGAAGTTGTTTGAAAGGTTTATGTTTTGTTGATTTGTTGTAGTGGGTGGAGATTTTGTTGATGTAGGTTGGCTTCAGGTGTTGGTGATGGTAGTTGATAGTGAAATTGGTGGTTCTGCAGCTGTTGGCATTATGAGTAGTTGTTGGTGTTTCTTGTACGTGGTAGCTTTAATGATAGTGGCTGGACCTGCTCTTGTTGGTGGTGGTTGCTACTGGAGGTGATGGTGGTGTGGTTACTTAAGATTGATGATGTACTCATAATTTTATAGGCATGTCTTGACTGGTTTTGCAGGGTATTCTGCCGAATTAGTTTCTAATAATATACGTATTAAGGTTTTTTTAATGGGTTTTCCTTTTTTTAGTGGTTCCTCTTATTAAGACTATAAAGTGTTAATGATTAGTTGTTGATCTAACTAATGGAGCGTCCATTGTTTGTTTATTCCTCTCACGTTTTGTCTCTATGTAGGTTGTCGACGCAGGTTGCAGTAAAAAACAAATTATATAATATTATTGTAGACAATGAAGATACAGGTGCACAGATAATTGAAAACAAGGTGGTCTTCGAAACAGAGTAACCATCATACCGCTGAACAAAATCCAACCCTCTACTATTATCCCAGAGATTCAACTTGGTGCTCAGAAATTTGTTATTCAACTTCAGGTGTTGGTGTTGGTAGTGTTGTCCTTTCACATATGTTTCTGGAAGGTCTACTAGGTAGGAATTTGTTAATAATAATTTGTTTCTTACAACTATTTATGGAAGAAATTTTCAAATACTTGTGTTATAATGTTGTGTAAATAATTTTGGTGATCTTTCAGACTAATTACGGATTAGTTGGATAGCAACAATTTATTATTTACTGGTATTTACAATTTGCTTATGCCATAATAATGGTACTTCATCCTTTTAAGATCGATGAAGAAAACCATTTTCAATTGGCTTATATGATTATTTTAAAGAAAATAAAGAAATCATTATCGTTATTGACTTTAGAAAAATAAATCCACTATTTGGTTGATGAATGGTTTCTTTGAAGGAATAAAAACCAATAATTTATTTTTGATAAAACCGTATTTGATGGTAAAACTTTAATGATCCGCGACATCTTCTAGAATCGACGAATAAATCACACCATTTAGGAAAATTTTTAGAAATATACGAAAATATCATTTCTCATGAAATTGATGGTGAAACCAAATATTAATTGGTTTTTACGATTTACTAAAATAGTATCGACATAAGAAAATAAAACAAAAATATTATCGTTTAGGTGATCACAAAGAGGAGAATCTACTTCGTGGATTAATGATATGGTTTCTTGTAAAAAACAATAGACATTGTATATGAATCACATGATCATTGTTCAATGAACAAAGATACCAATATTAATTGGCCTGAGGTTTTTGAACCATACATGTGATTCACTACCGTAAAGGTAATCAAATCCACGATGACACCAATTTTTGGTGATTATAGTTTTATTAAAGGAATATAAATTGTAAATCCAAACCATCTTTTGATGGATCTTTTTTTTTTCTCTACGAAAAAATAGAGAAGAAAGGAAAACCAAACTTAATCTGCAAAGTTGATCACCTGCGCCCTATAAATATAAACCATGTCTATTTATGATTTATCGATGAATTTTAATTACGTTCGTGCAAATAAAATTTTAAGAATAACTGTAACCGTATCCTTATAGTCGAGGTTGCGAAGATATATAAAATCCATCACATCAATGTAGAAAAAGAAAGATAGAATTGACCATTAATGTTGGTCATTAGATAAAAATGAATAAAAATTATATTTAATCAAGTGATTGATAAAACAACCTAAGAATTAGAGGAAAAAAGAACAAAAACTCATAAATCTTACCTTAGAACAAGTTATGTTATCTTTCTTTAATGTTCCATTATACCATTTGACATTAATGATTTTAATCCAACTAAACACATAAATATACAAAAGAAAAAGATAAGGTTAATTAGTAGTCTGACAACTATAATATGACACAAACGTTACCTGATCATAAAAAAAAAAGATGAATCAAATGTGAACCACTAAATTTGAAGTCCTCTTGCTTATATGTATTCACATATAAAATCAGATAATGAATGTAAGTTAAGACAAAAAGTCAAAATAAGTGATTATCCTGTGAGACCAACTAATCCAAAGACTTTACGTCTTATTTTTCTATCTGCTTTATCGATATTACTTATATAAATATGATAATCACTAAATAAAGATATGATTAAGTACAATAAAAAGAATCTTATATAAATCGTATGATATATGAAAAAAAACTAAAAAGTTGCCTCATACAAATTTAGATGTAAATAAAATAAAAAAAAATTGTTTTTACAAAAACAAAGAAAAACGATCAATTATGTTTTCAAAAAAAAAAAGAATTTTCTTTTTATCGATCGTAAAAAGAAAAAATATCTCAGTGATTAGAGCGTGATGATAACGTATTATGAATAAAGGAAAAATAGAGAGAATAAAAAAGAAGAAATCATTATTAATGTGTGTAGAATACAAGAGTTTTTAAGTCTCTATTATAGATAGAAGACTTGGTGCCTTAGGTATGTAAACCCTAATCTTAGACACAAAGGGATGTTAGTAGTTAAACTTAGGTTCATAACATCTTTTACTTTATTAAATGTTTTTAAGACATAAAATATTAATTTAGTTATAACTACAATAATATTTAAGATTATGTAAACATATTTTTTAAAAGTTTTGTGTGTAAAATTTAATTATTGTTTTTATATATACGTGTAAATATAAAATTCTTAATAACTACTGTATTTTCTTTCCGGTAAATAAATTACTTTATCTTTTCATTTCAATTTGTTTCTATATATCGAGGTCGACATGGTAGACTTACGATACAATAATAAATGAGTTCACATCGAAGAATCCAGAAAGTTAAATCTTTACTAAATGTGATAACGAGTTGACATCGTTATACTGATAACACAGAAACTCATTATATTTATGACCCCAAAATGGGTCTTTTTTTCTTCCTGGAACATGCAACATCTTTTTATCCATAGCTTATTTTAGCAAACTCTCTATATCTCATAATAAGAATCAAATTCAAGTTGTATCATATAATTTGTTTGATATTCAATTTCCCAATATGGGTCTTTTTTTCCACACAACATCAAATATTTTTTGATTCAAAGTTTTATTTTTGGTATTGTATCTCTCAAGAAGAATCAAGTTCAAACCATTATTTATGATGGGTCTGAAAACCAGTTTTCAATCAAAAATAGTCTAGCCATTCCAAAAAATTATCATGAATACCATTCAATTCACTGCTTTTCCTTTATTCGGTGAAGAATATTATCAATTTCCTTATCTGATGAGGTACATTCATATTTCTGATGTTAATTAACATTATCTCATGTTAAATGAAGATTCCCTAGACAACGATCCAATACAAATTGCTCCATCAACTCAACCTGATATCATTTAGCCTCCTATCAGCCCCATTTTTTACTACCCATGCACATCCATCCCATAAAAAGTGGATGTGGAAACTTCCTCCTAAAGATACCTGAACCAGTTGGGAAACGAAAGTATAGGGTCAAACCCCCTCCAAATTTTACAAGGATTGACTGTGTATTTGGTTTGCAGCACATGCTGGGGGTTAATCATTCGAGGCGAGCATGAAGATTATTATTTTTGGATGGAAGAGGATATGATTGTTATATAATTAGCTGCACTTCCTAATTTTAAACACAAAGGTATCTTAGTAGTTAAACTTAGGTTGATAATATCTTTTACTTTATTAAAGGTTTCTAAGATATAAAATATTAATTTAATTATAACTACAATAGTATCTAAGATTGTGTAAACACATTTTCTGAAAGTTTTATGTGTAAAATCTAATTATTGTTTTTATATATGTGTGTATGCACTAATTTCTTAATACCTGTTGTGTTCTTGTTCCAGTAAATAAATTACTTTATCTTTTCATTTTGATTTGTTTCTATATATCGAGGTCGATATGGTAGAATTACGATGCAATAATACCCCATTTAAAATAAATTCATCTCCAATAGTAGATAGTAGAAGGGATGACATACTAAATACAAAGGTTCTAAAAAGAAGTCTTAACTAGACCTCCGGAATGACCTCCATGTCATGTCTTTCATTATTTTTTCTTTTTAATAATTATTTAAAATAAAATTAAATGGTTAAGATTTTATTATATAAGATATTCTAAGGGTTAAATCTCTATACCATTGGAGATAGTTTATTAGCTATAAGGTCCTATATATGCTTGTGTAAACCTTTCTAAATAAAAGTCTTAATACGAATTCCACATATGATTTTTCACACCTGCTATTAGAGATGCTCTTAAGGAAGATGGATGTGTATCCTATATAAATTTAGGTATTTATCCTCACACATTTTCCATTTAAGAAGCTATAAGGCCAAGTCTTATGCACTTATTAAATAATAAAATTTGCGCATTTTGAGATACTATGGACATGCCAAATGGGACACTTGGCTTGGTAAACTAGCATATTTTCCGGTTTGCACACTCTGTCGCGTGACCAAGTTTATAACGCTAGCGATATAAACTCTGTCGCTGACGATATAAACTGTGTTGCTCAGTTCTAATCTCATCCTTTTATTAATATTCCATCAAGGGTCTCTATATGAATTCTTATTTCGATCATGGTCTTTCATAATTGCAAATCCAACGACTATTTTTGGTCAAATATAATTTCTTTTAGCCATACATATTTTTGACATACGAGTTTAACATTCATGCATTTAAATTCATTAAAATTAGGTAAAGTAAATTTATAAATTTATTGTACCTTTTATTTATAAAGGTAAGTTATAATAGTAAAACATACTAGTTTTTGATTTCATCGGATTTTCTTATTTGTTTTTAATCAACATATAGTTTTAATTTTGAGTTTGAAATGTATTAAGAAATAGGGTAATCACTAAAATATTTTCAATTAAATCAATAATATCTACATTTCATTCAATTAAAATTACATTTAATTTACTGATTAATTTCCTTGACTACCATAATAGCCCCAGTTAGGATCGTATTCGCCTTGGTTTAACAGGCTGCGACAGAAAGTTGAGTAGACACATGAGGTTGAGTTTCATCATCATAACCTGTAAAAGGAACATGAGCAAGGGGGAGCAGCGGCCAATAGACGTCAAAGGTTCCTCTTGGAGTCAGGGTATAAAGAGGAACAACATTCGAAAAAAGTGGACCACCACCGGGACTTTCTAGAGCCATTGCATCGTCAGTGGAACCAGGTGTCATATGAGTTTGTTGCAGGAACTATGGTGTATCACTTCTTTGACTTCTTCTAGGTGTTGGTTGACTTCTAAGACTGCTTCTTCTGAAGGAATATCAAAATCCATTGTGTTTATCATTTGGGTCATCCGTTGCACGTAATATTCTTGCATTCTCTGTGATCTCCAATGATAATCGTTGAACCTACTCTGCAACTCCTTCTGCGTAGATTGTACCCCTCAATATGGATAAGTTCGATCCAGAGCTTGAAAAACAATTAGAACAGTGATAGCATCCCCGTTAGGATTATTACTCGATATCTATCAAAAAGTGGCATAGTTGATGAAAAGGATGAACCTATATGGCTAATGGGATATACGAAAGGAGCGGGCGTCGGTGGTGGAGGTTGGGAAGGAAGCATATCATCATCAAGTGGCAATCTGCCTAAAGCTGGCATATCCATCTCTCCCAAATGTTGCAGCTCCATAGCAATGGTAGGCTTGCAAATTGTGTTGAACCAATGAAGATAATCACTCCTATCATCAGGTTCCTCGACCAAGTCATTAACATGATCCCATGGTCTACCACTTTGAAACAACGTCACGTAATCGTCATAAGAAATCTACCCGCTTGGAAGTGGGTTGATTGCTTTTATTGTTCTCCCTTGTAGTTGTTGAAGGTGTCTTCGCCGAAGTACGTACCAAACACTTTTTCTAAAAGGATAATTGAAAAACACCAATCGATGTAAGCTCAACTGTAGCATTCTTTGAGAATTTCCACTCTGGTACTCTGGATGATTCACCTATGGCATAGTGATAATGTTATAACTTGTTCTACCCACTTGTTGAAGCCTTTGAGACAACTGAGAGTGTTCACCGTTATCAATCTGAATGGTCCACCAGTTCTCAGTTTGGTAGTTTTTATATAAATGGAAAAACAATATTTTGTTAGTGCACTGCAGGTTCATCAACATAAAAGTAAGTATACCACCAATACCATGAAAACATTGCAAAATTTAATTAGTTACTAAATTAACATTTAAAAAAATAAAAAAATAATTATGTGGTGCCAAACAAATTAGTTTTTTACCTCCAAGATTCCCCAAAAAATAATTCAAACTTGGTTTGGAACCCGAGCATTCACCGAGGCGTATGTACAACCCGATAACAATGCACACCCCCAGTCATATGTTGGAGCCAACTCTAAATTTCCAAGCGCTTCAAAAAAAAATCAAGATTTGTCAATGAGCTAGCATTAAAAAAAAACATTGTCCTAACACGTATAACACAAAAACTCTTTCGAGCTCATCAAAGTGGACTGCGTCCTCATAATTAGGATCATGTTCCATTCTCCGATCACCGGATTTAAACCATACACTCTTATACCACCGGATTTAACAACTATGTGTTGATTATTTCCTTCCTCATCATCACAGCACAATTCAAGGCGTTGTTTTCATCTCGATTGTGCTGACCACTTCCCTTGGTCAAATAATAGAACCATATCTCCCTCGCGTAGTATTCCCGTCAAGATATACATATCTAACTGTATAACTCATATAAACAACATTTTAAAATTAAATTTCGGCTAATCTATAGTTTTTTTACATAATCTAAATTTCAATGAATCATAAAGTTTGTATAATATAAAGTTTGCATATAAAACCAAATTAAAAATCCAAAAAATTAATTATAGAACAGACAAACTTATCGAATTCGAAATCCTTAAAATATAACGTATTTGTAATCTTCCACCAACGTTTTAATATTACTTGAAAAACTTGAGACCTATGGTTCTTATGGTAGAGACGACATCAAGGATATCTCCAGACTCTTTCTTTAACTGCATTAGGGACCCACCCAAACACCGTACCCAACTCACTCCACTTACCTCTTAGCCTATTATACTGACTTCTCTCTTGATGGCCCGAAATATGGTTCTTGAGTACACCAACGCCCGTTTTCCGTCTAATATTTTGGAACTCCTCCACCTCTTTATCCTGATTTCAGCCCAGTCCATTCTTTTGGACGCTTGATGTTTGCCTTTTTCTATTTCTTTTATTCCTTAAGAAACTCATTGTGGCAAAAGATTTATTAGAGTAAAAACTTTGGGAAAAAATTTTCTAGAAAATTTTATGTGAAGGGAATTATAAAATTGAGAAGAAAAATACGTTAATTTATAGATTTAGAGAGTCAGTCAGTGGTGATATAGTTTGTTATTATTATCGAGAAGTTAGGTACATTCATAGAAAATATATGTATCATTTGGCATAAAACATCTTCATTTTATGACTTGTTGTGTCCTAATTGTTTGAGAAAGTCCACGTTTCCATTCCCCGTCGAGTATCTGCGTCAGTGCTTCCAGATACGTTTATGATATATTCAAGAAGAACTCTAACATAAGGGCTTATAGATTCATAGAGGGGATTTTATGTGAGGAAAAAATATGATCATTAGTTATTTAATTCAAAAAACCCTTATTCATTATATTTTTTTATAATGGTTAAACTGTCTATGTTTAGTTAATAATAATAAATCTAATTAGCTACATATTAATAAATATACTAAACTAATAAGATTATGTTATACTTAATCGATCCAAATCAACATTTTATATGTTTTGTTTTGGTGGGAAGAAAAAGTAGAAGAAAAAAAAGAACTTTTTGGAGATTTTTGAAAAACCTAGATTTGGATTCACTCAACCAAAATTGGTGATTCTAGTGACAAATTTAAAATGAGTGAATCTTTATATGATAGAAAAAACAAATTTTACATACCTACTGATGGATTTTTTTGTGATTCAGGCCAACTTACGGTTGGGTTTTCATCTCGTACCTAATCGTAAGACATATTTACTGTTGGGTTTCCATGAACTCCTAACCGTAACTGGATAAAAATGAAGGAAACCCAATCGTAAAACTTTTACAATTGGGTTTTGTTAATCAAACCCAACCGTAACTCATTATGTTCATGGATATTTATTACACCAGTTACGGTTAGGTTCGACAAAAATATGTCAACTGTAAATTAAGTTACAGTTAGGTTCGATTTTTGATTCCCAACCGTAATTCATTTTGTAATTTTCTTTTTGTTCTTACGGTTGGGTTTTAGGGGTAAAAACTAACCGTAATTATGCTTACGGTTGGGTTCGATGCTCTTTACCTAACCGTAAATTTCTCTTTCCAACGATTGGGTTGAAGACATAAAACCCAAACGTAAATATATTTACGGTTCAAAAAACCAACCGTAAATATATGCACTTTCGAACCTAACCGTAAATACTTTACGTTTCATAATCACAACCGTAAGATGTTATCTTCATCTTCTTTTTCAAAATTTACGGCTGATGTTTCCAAAAACCCAACCATAAAATAATTTACGGCTGAGAATTCGCAAACATAGAAGCTTGAAAAAAATAATTTTACGGTTCGGTTAAAGAACAAAACCTAACCGTAAAAAAATCTGAAAGACCTAATTTTTAAGAAAAATCAATCAAGCAAGCAATATTCAGGATTGTTAATTTGATTGTTGTTGATTGTTATCATTGCTACCTTATATACCTTTAATAGGATTTTTCATATTTATTATAGAGTTTAGTCGATGATTATAAATTTTTCGAATCGCCATTAATCGAAGACGAGGAATTTCGATGGAGAAAAGAAAAAGATATCGTTGGGAGAGAAGGAATTAAACGGTTTTGAAAATGAATTGGAGTTAGAGAGTTTTTTATATTTATTTAGGTTTAATAGATGGAAATATAAGTTAAACATTTGCTATTACCATAGGATACCCCTGAAAAACTATTTAACTACACTGAAACCTTAAAAAAACCTTTTATTAGAAGATGAACCATAAACGCCTATGTAAGGCTTCTTCAAAAGTAGGAAGATACACAGTACTAAGGATAAGGATAGGGTTTATAAACCAACAGCTACAAAAGATTAGGTTATTAATATGGAAAGCTGAACCAAGAAATTTTGAGAGGGAGAGTATGTATAAAGCAAGAAAGGTAGTTGTTGTTTTTTTTTTTTTTTAACCATACAAGAAAGGTAGTTAGTTGTAAAGGTACACATTCCCCGTATGATTCCCAGCTTGATTTGCTCATCTTGTTTCTCACACAAAGGGTTGCTTCGAATTTCTTTTTCTTTCTAACAAAAAACTGTAAATCAAGTAATCCTTACTTCTTATTATATTTAAACCCTAAACAGAAAGCGTTCATTCTTTCGGTATTAATAATGTACGTCCATTCTAAGGCACAATTTACTTGTACCTCTAGGCAATGATCGTCATTCAGTAATGTAGTTGACAATTGATCGTATGAGTATGTGTTACTTAAAATGGGGGTTCGATTCATCTGAATTACCATGCAAATTATGTGGTGTATGTTTCTTGCTAATTCGTACAACTTTATAATATGAACTATCCAAATTCCAAATATAGAAAAGACAACTAATAATAAAACTATTCAGAAAAATGGTCACAACTCACGGTAAAAAAAAAACCCTGCAGTGCCGAGTCGGATACATTTCAATTCAGAATCTCAGACACGAGAGTGAGTAAGACAATCCAATCTTTCTAACCAGATCTGACGGTTACAAAAATGTTGGAATCTTGCAACAATGAACAACAACGTTAGATGTATCAGAATAATATATATAAAGAACTGAATTGAAAAACAACTCTACCACGGACAACTACTAGGGCAGAATCACAGGTTCAACAAGTTGTCCTTAACACATTAGTTCGTGGCTATATTCGAGAAGAGTAATGCTAAACCCCAACGTGCGAAGATGTGTCCAGGATAAGACTGCCCGATATAGCTTGTATTAGCACAACACAAACTACCCACTCTTGAACTTAGCAACAGGGAAGAGAAGGAATTAATCAATCAAAAACGTTTTTCGGATCCTCTTTAAATTTGAAAACCGTTTTATATTTATAGAGAAAAGATTAGGGTTTTGGAAACCTTTAGGGTTTAGGATTTCTTGTAAAATAATGGATCATGGATGATGTCTAATTCGTAGGCCCAATACATAGGTTAGCCCATTACATAAGTTAGTCCATGTATTGTTTGCCCACTCCATTCTACCCTAAGTGGACATCCTTCTCTAGAATACCCAATGTGGGAATAAACTATAGAGTTTCATTCACTCAAAAAAAAATGAGTGAGCATCCAAGACCAAAGTCATTTAGTTTAAAACTCATTTTCTCCAACAATCCCCCACATGAATGAAATCTCGGTAAAAAACGAAAAAAAAATAAATCAGAATGCGGAAAATACCATACAGGCAAAGGTGTTCATGAGGTCTTGAACCTTTACTTAGTGAGAAGTTACCGAAACTACTTGCTAGAGACAGTGAACGCGATGTCTTGAACTGCTAGCGTTTGATGCAATTTGCGATAACAACCACGCATGATATCCTCCTGGCGTTGCTAAGTTCGTGCCGTTGTGTTCATTTTGGCCCTGGACATATCCCGTTTCTCAGAATGATCTAAAGAATTTGCTCAAATTCTTATAGGAAGCGTCCCACTTCCTCATTCAGATAGATGAGTTCTATCAAGAGTGTTACTGCTACACCCCACTTCAGTCTTAAATTGAAACTATAGAACTCATTAAGACTTTTGAAAAGTCATCCTCACATGCAGTCACACTATCACGTCTACACCATAGGGAAGGGACAGAGAATGAAATTCTCTGATAGTGTTTCCTTTAACCCACCACAAATTAGTTGTCTCATTCGAAACCTTGATCTTGGGATCTCCAGTCAGCAAGGTTGAGTGTCCTTCATGGCAAGTTTATTTGATGAGCTTAAGCCACATCCCCCTCGATGCAATAACAACCTATCTCTTTAGATTATCCTTTCGTCAAAGGATCCACTGATTTTTCTCTTGACTTTACTAAGTCTATAAAAATCACTTCATTAGAGAGTAGTTGTCTTACCGAATTTAGCCGCATTCTTTGAGTTTGTATAGACTTTTCCCTTGCTCATTTACTTTAGACTCACATAGTCAATTGAGTTTCAGCAATGGTCGCCACAGGCTTCGGTCACAGAGGAATGCCTTCCAAAAAAGGATTTATTCATTCAACTTCCTCTCATGCTTTTAATTAAGCGAGCGAACTCTGATTTCATCTCAGTCGAGTTCCTCATGTTTGTTGGAATATTTCCAACTACTGATACAACTTAAGAGGGCACACATATAGGCTAAGACTCTTCAAAGCCTGAAATCACAACATTTCTTAAGGTCAGTCCAATATGTATCATGCACATACATAATTTTAAATGTACCTCAAGTACTGCAAAATTTCTGATCAGATCATCCCACTATCTTCTGGGGTCACAAATGTATTTATACACCGAATGCACTGCATATTTACAACATACATTAAACGTATCGAGTTTGACAAAGACCATTTCCGTCAGAATTTCTTCTGGTTTCAATGATCCTTTAGATCATGCGTGTCTACAAAAATTTAGTCTTTCAATCAAATCACAAACATCACATGTTTTCTAGTAGTTGTAATGCATATAAAGGCATACACAAGATACATGTACTACTTACTAGTACGCTCATTACATCTTCTTCAAAAGATATATATATCACATATTTGAAATTAAATATGTACCTCAAGCATCCCAATTTTCTGGTCCTGTGATCAGAGCAACCCTGCAATTATCCAGGATAAATTGGAAAATATGCACACCTATTTTACAACACACATTTGACAGAAACTATATCATCAAAATATGATTTTGGTTCTTTCTGATCCTTTAGACCACTTCAACAACATATTAGTTTCCTGTCAAACTTTAAACAACAAAAAATATTAGTAGTTGTAAAACACGTAACAAAGGCATGCTTAACATATGCACTGATTTGCTAAAGAAGTCGACTGTTCATTCACACCTTAGACCCCCACAATTGAGATCTACATGGTAGAGCAGATATAAGTCTAGGGTCTTTTATGAATCTGCTTGAGAAATCAAATAAACACTTGTTTCCATCTTATACCCTACAGTTGGGCATAAGGCCCCAAACTAATGTCTCGCTAAGCGTTATGCCGACATTCAAATTTTCCCATCTCAAACAACATTTCAAAGAAATAATCACCTTTGGTATCAATTGATTCAGTAATCCTACTTAAACCATTCTCCGTGAATATAAATTATAAATATCGAAAATGGTGCACGTATCTTAATAGAGTACAAATTACTCTACATGTTCCGTCATGAATGCTGGATTCTCCCATGGAGAACATGAACCATCAATCTGAAGGTTACTGACACAGTAACCAGCAGTGGAAGCCACAATATAAACCCCTTCGTGTTGCATGGGTATCCCTAATCCTACCTCCTGCTCCTGTCTCAGCATATATGGAAAGGGAAATGGAATAAGAATGATATTTATACATACCCCATCTGTGGCAAGGATAATAAACTGGTCTTTACTGGTTATACTTCTTTGTGTGACTTCAGGAACTGAAATAACACCGAAGTCTTTAACGCAGAAATCTCCCAAGGCTCTTAAAATTGCTAACCCTGGTGTTTCCTCAGCTGGTAACCATACTCTATGTACCTTTGTTCATCGTCTAAGCAAAACACCCTTCCGTTGCAATGCATTATCCGTTCTGCCTCCTGGGGTAAGTTTGGATTGAAGTCCATTGTGAGCTGAACTGGTACCAACGTGCCATCATCAGAAGCTGTTGCTAACACCGCACGAGAATCTCCAACATTTGATATGAAGATGTTGTCACTCTGTCTGACAACTGTCACAGCAGTGGTACCACTGCTGGGTTGTTGGAATCTGTGTATGTCCTCGACCTAT
The DNA here is from genome assembly GCA_023531435.1 of Papaver californicum. Lineage (NCBI taxonomy): Eukaryota > Viridiplantae > Streptophyta > Magnoliopsida > Ranunculales > Papaveraceae > Papaver > Papaver californicum. Next base: position 2,145,564 of record JAJJMC010007139.1, on the reverse strand, counting down.
CCGATTCTGCACCAGAAGTGACTGTATGAGTTTTCTCGCAGCATCATTATTTGAATGTATTCTGGATAGTATCTGAGGCAACACAACCAGCCATGTGTCGTTATTAACATGGGAAAACCCTTTCTGCAACGCCAGCTGAACCGCTACTGTAGCTCCATGACTGTAAACAATCATCCACTCGGACCACTCCTTTCGTGGTTGTCGCAAATGCAATTGAATGAAAATACCCAGTAACAGCTTCTACAACATACTGTCCAGCTAAATCAGAGAAGCTTCTTATGGTGTAATGAGACGTTAACTGCAGTATTGAATAGTGCCCACTTTCGACCAATCAGTTGCACATTAAGTGGCATACCGGAATGCAACAAGGGTTTCTGCTGTCATGAGTCTGTAAACGAGACTTAATTCACCGACATCTTGAGGTCTTGTACTGTGCCCATGGTTACAAACACCCCAAAGGTAAATCCGTAGAAACACATGTGAACTGTTTCTTAACCTCTGTTCAATGGGCAAGTCTAAACTGATCCCAGCTACACAGTTGTTACCCACGATTTCATCACACACTGCCCAAATTACTATGAATCAACGCTGACAAGGTATCGACCCATGTATCGGGCAAACCAGGTAGGCGCCAATGCATACAGTCTTGATCCATTCCAACCATATATAACTGCTTTCACGAGCTGATCTTGACTTGCCCGAGGCTTGAACTTGTTCGGAGACTTGCTCATAACAGTTTTTGAAGACTTTTCAAGCACGGTTTCACGGAATGACACCACAAGGTCAGACTTTACAATTTCTGTACCACCCATGAAATGGTCCTGCAAATCCTTCAAACAGATTTCAAGATGGAGTTCTCTAGCACCTGCAATAATGTGCACGCCCGAAATCAAGTTCGGGATAATCTACACAGACATTAACAACATAAATTAAGTTATGTCAACATTGTGCATCATATAATGGAGGATATCAAATATACCCATATGAGCTATTTAAAAAAAAAAAAAAACTCATAGATACGCTAGAAAACCTAATTTAGTCAACAATATTTTTCTGCCCGTCAGAATTTTTCAGGAACGTTTTTCAGTTTTATAAAATACCTAAAAAATACTTTTACAACTCCAAAAATTCTGAAATTTGGTGTGGGTAACTATCAAGATGTCTACTATATTCGGTTAAAAGGATTTGTCTAAATTCCATCTAAGTTAAGAGATATACTCGAAACTCTACAGCTGACCAAAAAACTCACTTTTGTTTTTCCCTTCACAATTAATATCCTTTGTTTTCCAATATAATATCAACATCAACGATTCACAAATAAACAAAAGTTATTGATACTTAGCTCTTTTGTATTGGAAGTGATCGATTTGACGAAAAGGATAAGCTCCCCAGATTTCCACAATAGCAACTTGGATTGCCAACTCTTGAAACCCTTTCCATTGAACTTCACGGTTTTCAACATCATTCTTTCTCATTGTTACGAGATGAAACATAATGTGTTAAGATTGTTGGAATCTTGCAACAATGAACAACAACGTTAGATGTATCAGAATAATATATATAAAGAACTGAATTGAAAAACAACTCTACCACGGACAACTACGAGGGCAGAATCACAGGTTCAACAAGTTGTCCTTAACACATTAGTTCGCGGGTATACTCGAGAAGAGTAATGCTAAACCCCAACGTGCGGAGATGTGTCCAGGATAAGACTGCCCGATATAGCTTGTATTAGCACAACACAAACTACCCACTCTTGAACTTAGCAACAGGGAAGAAAAGGAATTAATCAATCAAAAACGTTTTTCGGATCCTCTTTAAATTTGAAAACCGTTTTATATCTATAGAGAAAAGATTAGGGTTTTGGAAACTTTTAGGATTTAGGATTTCTTGTAAAATAATGGATCATGGATGATGTCTAATTCGTAGGCCCAATACATAGGTTAGCCCATTATATAAGTTAGTCCATGTATTGTTTGCCCACTCCATTCTACCCTAAGAATACCCAATGTGGGAATAAACTATAGAGTTTCATTCTTTAAAAAAAAATGAGTGAGCATCCAAGACCAAAGCTATTTAGTTTAAAACTTATTTTCTCCAACACAAAATCCCAAAATTCAAGCATGATGACTTGCTTTGGCGTGAGTGGGTTAGGCTGCCATCATCATCATCATCATCGCCTTTTCGATAAAAAAAAAAAGAAAGAAAGAAAGAATTGGGTATTAAGAGCTGGATAAAACAGTTTTTAGGTCACCAATAATTGATAGCATAGCTCAACCACACGTGTTTACCGTTTGATGGAATCATTGGTCCAGATTATATTAGTTGGAGAGTGACTGTGACAGATAAAATAATCCTTGTATAAAGTTGGAGCTAGATACCACCACCGATATACCTTATTATTATACGCTCACCATTACATTATAATTATCCTCTCCACCGTCAGATTCTCATCCGGACTCCACTTTACCGATTTGAGCTTCTGATAAACGGTTAGATAGAATGAGGTCAAATTGAGCAGACCAATTTATTTGAAGATTTAGTTGAGGTGTATTATTTAAGATTCATGCTATTTCCAATCCACCATTATTATTAATACAATCCAGTAAGAAAATAAACAGAATTCTACTATTTTTTAGAAACTCAATCAAAGTAAAATTTATTAATCAAATCCAACCTTATTTTCCTTTTCCTTTTCCTTTTCCTTTTCTATTTATGAGTTTACTGTTTCTTCTGCTTATAGCTAGAATCAAGATGATTCATGTTTGATTTCGATGACGAATTCATTGAATTGATTTCTAGGAAATATGGATTCATTGATTAGAGACGAAGAAGTTAGAATATTTATGTTTTTAAAAGTTATAAAAAATAAATCCAATCCATAGGATTGTATTAATAAAAACATAAAAAAAATGGATTGTTTTAAGTATATGGATAGGTTAATAATAATGGTAAATTGGAAATAACAAGAGTCTTATTTAATGATAATCACTTTACTTAATTAGTCAACAATGATTGAAAAAGGTAGTAATTATTATTCAGAGTTTAGGGATTATTTAACACCGAATTGTTCCGACATGCCATGCTGACTTGAGATTTTGTTCCTAAACAATCCTGCCTGTGACAGACCCTGCTAATGAACTAGGATCAGTGTACTTGAGCCAATTTAATTTAAGACTTCAAATATATCCAAGCGATTCTGCTAAAACACGTTTACAGTATCGTAATTCGTAAGTGAAAAAATTGTCCAAATTTTATTAACACAAATATGCAAATTACATTTAGGGAGAGGCAGAGGGAGAGGGAGCGGGAGGGGGATATGCGACTATTCTCAGCGCCAGCGGTATCTTTGTCTCAAGTCTCAACTAGCTGAAGTGTCATGTCTGGACGACCTCGTAGGCATTTCCAAATGAGCACATTCCATAGGAAGGCCATTTTAGCAGTGTTTTGTTTTTCCTATGCTGCCAGGTAGATAAATAATAGTACAAAGGAAGATGAATGAAGAATTTGAAGAAAACAACAAGATGATGGTGAAGAGACGCAAAGAAGAGTCCAAGACTTCCAAGTAGCGTGAGAGCCAAAGACATCTTTTCTCTTAACTTTTGTGTTCTTACTTACTCATTAATCTAGCGGCTGAGAAAAGAATTGAGCCACCACAATCGATACTACCCGTCAGATGAATAAAGAGATTGATGACATTTGTTTATGTACTTGTCTCTTGTTCAAGGCAGCATTGTTGTTGTGTTGTTGATTTCTAAGTTTCAAGTCGGTTAAGTATCTCTCTCTCTCTCTATCTATCTATCTTTCTTTCATTCTCCCATTCCCTTTCCTCTCTTCTCCCCCCGAACCTAATCTTTCACATTTTCAATCTAAACAAAAATCAAACACTATTATTCAGTTTGAAAGTCTAGCTATACAATTATTTCTTGAGGCATCCATCCAACTAATGGTATATTAGAAGTTGTTGTTCAAAATGAATTAGGTTTTTCTTTTCTCTCTCAACAGTTGGTTGATGAGAATGTTGTGTGCTGTTTATGCTGCAGGAGGAATCAATGTTGGTACCCCCATGGCTGGAAAAGTTGTTGTCAACAAATTTCTTTACAGTGTGCAAGACGCATAGCGATTCAGCAAGAAGTGAATGTAATATGTATTGTTTAGATTGTAATGGCGATTCGTTTTGCTTTTATTGTCGATCCTCTAGGCACAAAGATCATCGTGTTATCCAAGTAAGTCCTCCCCAAATTTTGAAATTTTGATTGAATTTTGGTACTATATATAATAGTGATGAGTAGTAAGAAATGTGATGATTAATGACAGATAAGAAGATCGTCGTATCATGATGTAGTGAGAGTGTCAGAAGTTCAAAAGGTGTTAGACATTAATGGTGTACAAACTTATGTGATAAATAGCGCTAGAGTTTTGTTCTTGAATGAAAGACCACAACCCAAAGCTGCTTCCGGGACTAGTACTAAAGGAGTTTCTCATATTTGTGAAATTTGTTGTCGGAGTCTTCTCGATCCTTTTCGATTCTGCTCTCTCGGTTGTAAGGTAGGTAATACATTGTCTTTCAATTTTAGTTCTTATTACATTCATTATTCCGTCTGCATTGTCGATTGATCATTGAATTCATCATTATTGAATAAATTCATGCATGATGACAATGATCATTAATATCAATATATATTCAGTCACCCACTATTTAGTTGGGAAATTTGGGGTTCCTTAAGAATTGGTTTATCATTTATTTGTATTATTTTTTGGAAACTTAAAGCTTGTAGGAATAAAAAGAAATGGGGATGCCAACTTTACCAATAATGATCAAGATGATGATTTAATAGCATGTAAGAATCAAGGAATGATATCAAAGATGATGAAAATATCAAGAAATCACAATCGCCAACAACAACAACGACAACACCATAATCAAACTCAAGAATTGCGTGAAGGAATACAACACGATATGTACCCATCACCTCCCACGCCACCACCACAGCCTCCTCCTTCTCGTCACCCATCTTCGAGAAGCAGTAGAAGAAAAGGTATTCCCCATAGAGCACCCTTTGGGTCCTAATGAAACCCCTAGCTAGAATATATAGCTTATATTCTTCTAACTCATGAATTAATCATCCCCATTTCATTTTCTTATACCTTACCTTCCCTTAAAGTGAGGATTGGGTTGCCCTTCTTTAAACAACACTATTGGGTAGATGAATTAAGGTTGAATTGTTAATCATAGAAATTGATTGATCAAGGTGCAAGGTGTATATTGTATGTAATAATTCAATCCTATAACACTAATGTAAAAAACTCAATATTGTGAAGTTAGATATACCAAGGAAGTAATATGTTCGGTTTCAGATGTGACATCTCTCTGAGTAAAATTTATGCTTGTTATGTATCCGTGGAATTTGCAAAATAATTTTTCACACAATATATATGAGAAATAATATGTTAAGTTAATTAGTAGTCTGACAACTATAACATGACACAAATGTCATCTGATCATTAAAAAAAGATGAATCAAATGTGAACCACTAAATTTGAAGTCCTCTTATTTATATGTATTCACATATAAAATCAGACAATGGATGTAAGTAAAGACAAAAAGTCAAAATAAGTGATTATCCTGTGAGACCAACTAATCCAAAGACTTTGCGTCTTACAAGATCTAACAACAATTCGTGTTCGTCGGATATCAACACATATATGGTCAGAATTTTCTCGATGTAAGAAAACAAATAAAACATGAAATCAAGTTGATTATCATGATTTCACTTAAAAAAAACAAAAACAGAGATTGATGATACCTGGAGAAAAATACAGAGAAGAAGATTAAAGAAAAATACCTGGAGATTGACGATACCCTAAAACTGAAAACACCACTGAAGCAGAAAGAGAAGAAAGAAAAAAAAATATGTGAGCTGCCAATTGACGATTTTTTTTGGAAGTTTTGATTTTGACTAAATTTATAGTTCGTACAAGAGAGAGGTATTTATGGGATATTGAAAATCTGTTTTTCATTCTTCTCACGTGAATTGGACGCGCGAGTAAGAAAACTAGTCCAATTACTTGTTTTTGGATTAATGGTTAAACCGGATTTTAGGATAGGATTAAAGGTAAAACGGATCTCTAATATAGAATTATTTAGTAATTCCTAGATTTCAAAACTATTACCCATTTTAAACAAAACCCTTGTTTATTCTTCTGATTCCCCCACCTTTTTTTCCTTACCTCAAGACAAAACCTTTTTTTTTAAGAAAAATTGAATAAACCACTCAACTATATTATCTTCAAGGCTTAATAAAGATATTATAGGATGAATTAAAAAATAAATAAATTAAATCACCTTCACAAGAGCTTTCAAGGTAAGTTCAAAATTAAAATTTAAGATTTTAAAATAACCCGAAATGAGTTGCCCGATATGGTCGATATTAGGGTTTTTAATTAAAAAAATGAATTTTCTTATCTTAGTTCTAGGGTTTTTAAGCATTTTAGAAAAATGAGTAGTAGTTTTATATCTTAATAGGTCAAATATGGAAGAAAAAAAACGTTTGATATAATAATTATAGGTATAAAATATGTGAACCGATATTTCGCCGATATTTAGAACCGAAATCTCCCTGATACAAAGGTGTATCAGTGTATCGCTCTCGACCGGTATAAACTAAAATCCGATATTAACTACATTGCTCCTACCTTATTCTATGTAACAAAAACGAAGAACAGAATCTGTCCATGGAACTTCAGGTTTACAGATTTTTAAGAGGTATTTTTGAAACAAGGATTCGAAATCAATTAGTTATCAATAAAAGGGAACTTATACAAAATTTTAAAGTCTTAGCAAATTGGTTTATGTTATTTCATAAAAATCAGATCCGATAAGATTATGAGATCCTTATTTCATCCATAATGTGAACAAAACATATCAACTGTTTTTTGTCACTAAATAAAATGAATTAATTCACATCCATCCATTGTCCTCGTCATCATATACAAAGTTACAAATCACAACCCAAAACAACTCCCACGAAATCCAATACAAACCCCAACAAATTAATATATCTAATTAAACCAAAAAAAGAAGAAAAAATAAACCCATATCTTCATCTTCAAAAACCCATTCTAAATCTTCGAATTTATATATCAAGATCTAATCATATCAGTAGATATTACGTGAAAATTGAGTAAATGTATGAAAAGATTAGAGAAATAATCTTTCTTTTATAACTAATAAAGTTTTTGATAATCTGGAAGTCAAATGCACAAACAATCCTTAAAGGTCATATATTCTTCATGTCTCATTTATCAGGTTGCAGTTAATGGCAGGGAGAGAGAAAAACAAATTTGTTTGAGAATAAAGAGAACGACTTGTTTTCTTTTGTGGTATCGGGTTTGCTCCAAATTATTCAACCTTTTAATTAAATCACACCCATTAATTTTAAGGAATCCAACGGCTGTTCCCCAATGTTAGATCTTGTAAATATAGAGCTTGTCCCTTCCTCCTTAACAAATAAATTGAGATATCTGGATTTAGGTATTATTCTCCGAACAATCAGTTGAATGCCATGTATCAAATAAAAGTAGATTTCACGGGAAATAAATCCAAACTAAATTTGTGTCCGTACTACGTACCGGGTGTATTATATTTTTCATCTGTGTTACCATTAATTTTTAATTTGATTCTCGTTCCGTTCCATCGTAATGGAACGGTTAGGTTTATATTTTATTTATTTTTTGGTTTTATAATGTAGTCACGGTTTCTAAATATAGTAGGTTTAATACTAACTGATTCCAAATTGAATTAAGTTTTGATGTAGATCATCAATTTACGGTTTTGTCCACCTACTGTAGGTGACGTTGACCCGGTATAATTAAATATTGGGTGTAAACAAAGTGTATTAACTTTAAAACAAAAAAACCAATAGGAAAGTGGTTTCCTTAATCCCTAGATATTTGCACCAATCATATCATGTAAAGTGTCCTCACCAGAACTCTCGTTTCACAAAAGCCACAAAAGCCTTATTTCGGGCAATAGGAAGCGAGGGTTTCCTCACCGTTTAACGTGGGAGCTTTATTTGTCTAGGACTTTAAATCTTTAGATTTAAAAATTTTAGTTTTTCTAGGTTTGGACACTCTGCTACAACTAGGGTTGTCAATGGGTACCCATTACCCGAAACCGGATGAATCGGGTCCGGGTCCTAAAATTGGACCCATTAGCAACTTAGGACCCGACGGGTATTACCCGATTGGACCCAATATCTTAACGCGTCCTAATGGGTATTACCCGAGGGGTATCGGGTATCTGAATAATTGTCATTTGTTTGTTAAGTTTACCAAAATTCAAAGATTTCGTCTAGTTTTGCTTGGATTTTTTTCATTTTCATTTATTTTCTTTGATTTAATCTTTAACTAGAACATTTATATAGATGTAACAATAATTTTATATAAAAAATTATTCAGATCAAGCCAACATAAAGAATTTAAAAAAAAATTATGGTTAATTTTAGGAAACCTGTTAAATACCCAGACCCGATGGGTATTTAGGTTTTTAATCGGATCAGATTTCGGGTCCACTAAATTAGGAATCGGATCCAGATCCGTTAGAACCCTGATCTGTCGTTTTTTATCGAATCCAGTGGTACCCGGGAAAAGTCGGACCCATTAACAGTCCTAGCTACAATGGCTTTTGTTCTCTGGATATTCTTGGTAAGTCATACATTAGTACATGTCTTTTCTGTTGTGCTGCTCAAGAAACAAACTTCTCCTGCATTATAGGAAACGTATAAGTTATAGATAGGGCTGCACAAACCCGACCCAACCCGCTAACCCGACCCGCACCCGCCCAATATTACCCGACCCGTACCCGGCCCACCGATGAACGGGTCGGGTGCGGGTTATTTTATTAAAACCCGACTTATGGCGGGTCGAGTGCGGGTGATAGCTCCTCTCACCCGACCCGACCCGCCCACCCGCCATCTGTTTCTTAACTTCATCGACTGCCTTCACTCTAGTCTCTCTTCTACTCTCTATCTTTGTATTCTCTTCAGTCTTCTCTATTCTCTATTCTTCTTCATCGATTCTCATTTCTTTCAGAGGTTACATACGGAGCACACCACCACCACCACCGCGAACCCAAGAATCATCATCACCACCTTGTTTCTTCTTGAATCTCTATCAGGTACAGGTATTGTTTGTTTAAAAAAAAAATTGCCCTAATTGAAATTTCTGTTTGTATAATTACATGATTGAGTAACAATTGATTATGGGTTTCATTAGTTTTGAGTGATTGTGATGCTCATAAGTTTTAATTTGATAAATAACTTTTCCCTAATTTGAAATTAATATTTGTGATATTAGGGCTTTTTGTAGTAAAGCATGCCTCTGTTCAATTTGGTTCCCTTAATTAGTCGATGTAGTGTCACTGTTCTTAAAGATTGTGATGTAGTGTCATTGAGTTGATTATGCTTTAGTTTATGATTACTATTGATTCTTCTTGGGATTTTCCTTCTACTAGTTCCTTTACAACTGATAAAAAATTTCAGACTATTTCTATGTCTGTTTCATTGCTTTGCATCTTTGTGTAGCTTGTTTGCAAATTGCATCTATGTCTGTTTTATTGCTTTGTCCATCTGCAAAAAACTTATACATTCCTCAATTATCAGGGTTTCAATAATTGTACCATTTTAGGGGACTACAAACGCTTGTTGTTATGGATTGCCAAATAGTTTTGTTAATTCCGTGTAAAATTCACTTGATGCCACATTTTAGTAGAATTCACTTGATGTCACACTTTGTAACTAGGAAATAACCGGTAGTGATATTGCAAGAGTAATAATAAACATGTTTTGCATTGTACACTTATTTCTGGCAAGAGTTTGGTTAAACATGAACGAGTCTATGACATCCGCCTAGCATTACCTCTACCAAGGGTTGCTTCAGGTAGTCGCTCAATGAGAGTACTTGTGGTTAGGTATAAATTTTTTGCATCTTCCGTCTATGATAATAATGGTTGTAGCATCCACAGTTTCAAATAAAGGGATTTAGACTGCTGAAGTCCATCATGGTTGGTTCAAGAATTCTTTTGTGATGACATGCCTGATGGGTTGAGTGTAGGTATTGCCCTTTACCTACACACTTTCAACATATGGTATTTTCTCAACGGCTATAGAAGTAACTAACACTAGCAGTCAGTTTAGTTGGTTCCCTGAGAACTCTGTTTAGTTGGTTCTCTGATAATGGGCACATCTTGATTACTCCCATTGACTTGCTGGATCTGCAGCAACAGATTTGTCTTCTCATTAGTATTTTGCAAAATCTTGACATTGCAAGAGTTGGTTAAGTTCAGTATGTGAGTGTGTCAATATCTTAGCAAAGTTGTGAACTATTTAAAGTGCTAGATTCATATGCTTTTAGAGCAAAGGTTTATCATAACTCTGAAGAAGAAGAAGTTTATTGTCGAATTTCAGTCATATCAATATCGAATAGAAATGAATTCTTTACATTGTCTCTACAGTAATTGAGAGAATATAGTTACATCGGGCTTGAAACTGCATAAGAACAATAAGACTGAAGAACAAGTTGTAACTGTTACGAACTATTATAACTGTCATGGGATTAGATTTTCATTTTTTAAGATTTTGCTTACTATATCAGACTTTTTTGTTAATATACTTGAAATTTTAGGATGATGAAGTCGTAACTTCATGGTTAAACGACAAAGCAGTAAAGACAGCAATTCATGCCAACAGAATTCATTCATCTCAAGAACATAACAGGAATACAGGATACAAACAGTTGAATTTACAGAAGAACAAAAACAGTAGTACAGGACAGGATAGGACAGGAACAGGGCGGAACAGGACAGGAACAGGAACAAGAACAGGAACATGACAGTACATGACCCGCGGATGACCCACACCCGACCCGCTGTAAAGTCGGGTCAGAATCGACCCGACCCGACCCTTCCTACGACAGGTTGGATACGGATGAAAAATTATTCATCCGACTTCACGGCGGATCGGGTGCGGGTGAATCTAAACCCAACTCGACTCTCCCGATGTGCAACCCTAGTTATGAAATTATTTTATTAACAGCTTCCGAGTTGATTGGGTATTTGCAGATTCCGTTAACGCTACTTTGTGAGAATGGCCAATGGAAAAAGATAAAGACAATGTCCAATTTTTTTTGAGGTTTGATCCTTTTGCAACATGGCGGACAATTTGTGTCTTTATAGTAGAAAAGGAACTGGAATCAATTGGTAACTGCAGTCAAATGCATTCTGTTTAATTGGGCTAGACTTACTAATATTTTTGAAGATTTTTCTTTTGAGTACCATCATTTGTAATTGATATGGCCTGAGCTAGTTATAGCCATGTGCGTTTTTTGGTCTTGACAGTGATCACATTTTTTGACCTTTAATATAATTTGCATTTTTTCATCTAAAAAAATCTATGTGTATACATTTCTATCATTTTTGTTATCCCGAAGCTTCAGGTTAGGTTACTAAATAGGATTTATTTATTTTTAATATATTCTTCTTTTAACTCAAATTCCAATGTCTACATGAATATCGTATGGTAGGTATGCTTACTCAACCACGTGTCTAGCACATACTGAGATAGATATACATATTATCTACTCAAGCTGCCGTTGTCCAGCCAAGAATGAATTTTGAAGGAGAGCTAGGATTGTGTAGGGCTATATGTCATAGCCCATATGGGAAGAAAATGGGTGTATACAGTAGAGAAAGTGAAACATAGGGGTAAATAACAGATGGAACCCGTGGATTTGGTGTATCCAAATCCAACTTATTAAAATGACGGGTATTAGATTTAGACATGTTCAGTCTATCACCCACAGATATAACACAATAGATAGGTGGACAAATTGGATGTGGGTAAATTCACGGATTTCGTACTTTTATTAGAAAAAATAAAAATAGTAAATATGCTAGCAAAAAAAACTAATTTAAACATTAAATTATTAAAATTTAATTAATATATTAAATTATTACAACATAATAATGTTAAGATTATAATAATGTTAAGATTATAATAATGTCATCCCAACAACCAAAAGTAAAATTTAAGAGTATATTCAGTACTACTTGCTTGTCAATTTGAATCATCGGTACAATTAGGCTAGAATGAAACCATTAAGATTATATAGTACCTGCAAAATACACATATGTCTCTCTGTATTTTATAAATTTCCTATTTACCCTTAAACATAGCAGGTGTGGATATCCATTGGATTTCTATACTTACACCCGCATCCCACCTATTATTTAGTGTATTTTAAAAATGCATCCATGTCCAACCCGTCCATGAATGGGTTGGGTATCCACCCGCCAAACTACGGGTGGATTGGATCGGATTGGCGGGTTTAGGTTCATGTTCTCACCCCTAGTGAAACAGGTCGAGCTGCATTATTGACCTCGACTCTAGGAAAGGAAGAAGTGCTTTCTAGCCCGAGTAGAAATGTTTTCAAGCCCAAACTACCTATGTAAATAACAGTATCTATGTGTATTTTTCCTTTTGGGAATTTTGGGCTAAGGCCAAAAAATTATCTTTCCTATTCACAAATCCAAAATATTTTATAGTTATTTTCACATACATAATTATTTGAAATTATAAAAAGAGAGGAACACGACACAAGTATCCTTAATATGTTATACTTGTATACCAAAGAAATCTATGATTTTCTCTCTCCTTAGTCAAATGGATGCATAACTTGTTATGCTTTCTATTTTTCAGGGGTATAATTGGCGAGCAAACTAGAATATAAAATATCTAAAATCGTGCCTTGGAATTTTACAAATTTTATCTTGTTGGAAAGCTTTTAAAGAGATCTACACAGCGAGTATAAACAACAATATCAAATTTAGATTTTTCATAAAAACAAATTGGAGGTGATTGTTCTTTTAGGTACAAATGTCAAAAACTTGATACATAACCATCATACAGCAACCACAAATGACAAAAGATGCATAACACATTATGCAGACACCACAAAATATTTTGGTTTATGCATCCATTAATTTAGTTATGCAACTACTAAAACGATGTATATACCTAAAACTAACATTCCAACAAAAAATTGAATGCATAAACAATTATGCAACCACCATAAAGGATGCATAATACATTATACGACCATATTTTGGTTCATGCATCCACTAATTTGGTTACACATCCACTAAAATGATGTATATGCCTAAAAATAATATTCTAACAAAAAACAGATGCATAACAAACTATGCAGTCATTTTCTCGACTGTATAACAAGTTATGCATCCATTTTTATGCAGTCATTTTTGGTTGATTTCAGCGCTAATAGAAAAACTGATGCTTAATGTGTTATGCAGTCATTTTCTCGGATGCATAATAGATTATGCAGCTATTATTTTTTCAATGCTTACAAAAAGGGGTTGCATGATGCAACCATTTTCATAACAGGTTATACAGATATTTTTGAAGTTACATAACAAGGTATGCAACCATTTTTTAGTTGGTTTGAGTTCTAACAAAAAAATTGATGCATAATACAATCATTTTATCAACTGCATAACAGTATGATAAGCCTGCCAAGGTCTAACGAATTAATGAGATATGAAGAGTACAATTATTTGTTTATCATCAGCATAATAATAAATCTAATTGAAAATTTATTTGTCGTTCTTCGGCGGCTTCTTATGCGGGAACAGTGGAGAACCTATAACTTCTAATTCCTGGGCATGCAATTAGATGATTCTTATCAGTTGAGATGATGAAAAACTATTCTCAGTGGAGTTTTTACAAGCAGTTGAGGTTTATGAACCTAGTATCACACCAGTCTATACAAAGAGTAGCAGCCTATCAATTATAGGGTGATACTAGTACTACTACTAGTACAGCTAAGGTTTCAGCCGCATCAGAAGAAAAGAGATAGTGAGAGGAGATAAAAACCCATCATCTTCTTTTGATTCAAGCTGTATCAAATCTTATCATTCGTACATGTCAGAACAGCATTTTGTCAAACTTTTCATTCATCATTCATCATCAGTCAAGATTCATCCTTGAGATATACACGCACATATCAAATCTTTGTTTCATTATCTGCCTATTGGCTGTACTCTCATTCTTTCAGATTGTGTTAGTCTCTCACTACCCAAACTCAAAGAAAAAAATTCAGAAATTTCAGAGAAAGTAGAGTATATCTGGCACTTTAACTCTCAGATTCAATGGTATACTCCCAACTGTTTGTTGTCCAGTCGTCAACGCCAACAACAGGTCACTCGCATTTGGTGTTTGTCCCTTTAACGCCACATCTAAGATAGTAGTGTTCTGATGACCTTGGTAAAATTGTGGCAGTCTACCTTCACATAACTTTGTTCCTATATAGATAACACTCAAGTTACTAACACCTTCATAATATATACCAATTTTCTTGTTCGGGTTACTTGTCGTAATCCTAACAGTAAATTTCACAAAGAGACTTGCATAGGTGTTAACCTGAAAATTGGTTATTCTTAGACGATCGATGGAATGTTTAGGTAGTTTAGGCAATGCCACAGACAAAAATATAGGAAAATACAAAATTTATATAGTAAGATACCTGTATATAGTATTTTTTTCCCACTTCTATTCCAATAGTGCAGAAGTTTCAGGTACAGCACCCTCAATAACTCTTATTGCGGAGCTGTCTAGATATTTCTCTGCAAATCTCTAGGATTAGAAATGGAGTTCGGAATCCCTGAGAATACGATACCGGCTACACCGACTGTAAAACAAAGTTTTACGGTTGCTTATTCAATGGAATGGCTGCAAAAAATTGAGAGAAAGTTGAGACTTTTTAATGGTTATATCCCATTGATTCAGTTAACTATGCAGTTAGCTCACCATCTAGAAAATGTAGAATTATGGCTACAACTATTAGGACGAGCGCCATTGATACCCATTGTTTAAGCCTCTCAACGTGACCCCGCAAAGCAATTAGCTTAATTCAGTCCTTGGCAAGTCAATTTGTGATTCAATATAGATTATGTGG
This sequence comes from Papaver californicum, assembly GCA_023531435.1. Lineage (NCBI taxonomy): Eukaryota > Viridiplantae > Streptophyta > Magnoliopsida > Ranunculales > Papaveraceae > Papaver > Papaver californicum. The sequence goes on along the minus strand of JAJJMC010007139.1, from coordinate 2,130,537 downwards.
AGAAGTGACATAATTTCACAGGTGTTTGCTACATAAACACTAACCAATATACATCAAGAACAACTCGATAACAATAAAAACTCGAGCACATCAAATAGGTCTTTATTGTTAAATCTTAAGTAAATCGGTCATGGCATGAACTAAATAGTATTGTGAACATTAGAGGCTTAAACAAAAAATCATATGAGAACAACAACAATGAACACAAAGAATCTCCTGATTTTTCATGTTTTTCTTCCTCTACTGTAGATGTCTACAGACCCTCCCCCACGGGCTGTACAAACTAGAGATTAACTAATTTAATGAACTCAATCTATGCAGAAATTAAGAATTTAATGAACTTCAATACACTTCAAATTACGAATTTAATGAACTCAATCTATGAAGAAATCAACAATAGAGAGAACAGGGAGATCTAGGTATTACCTGGATTAAGAAATGGAACATATTTAACAAAAATATCCTAAATGTACTTCACACAAAAATGATTACCTGTAAAATTGCTTCGAATTCAAACCCACCAAATTGTGAAACAGGTTCCTTCCGCCGTCTCTATTACAGTTGAATGCTTCCATCCTAAGCAAAGAAGATCTATTAGCAGCAGCAGCAGTATGATTAGGTTTAAAATATGAAGGGAGAATCTGAAGAAGCCATTTCTCTGGTAGAATACCTGTTCCTACTACTACAATATCATCATCTAGATGATTTACCCCATACCAAATTGTTAGCGTCAGAAGAATGGTGGTGGATTCTCTTAATGAAAACTAAGAAGAGAAGGGTACTTTTGCCATTGAAAAGAAAAATCCAGGAATTACTAGTTAATCCATTTTTGGTGACTCGTTTAGTATTTAGTCCATCCATTTTATCATGTTTAGTATGTAGTCTAAAAATAAGTTTTTGGAGTAAATTTATTACTCGCTGGTCCAATTCATGTGTGAGTTATAAGAGATATTTTAAAAATATTCCTAGTTTACTACTAATCCACTTTTGGTGACTCGTTTAGTATTTAGTCCATCCATTTTAGCATGTTTGGTATGTAGTCCAAAAACCTGTTTTTGGAGTAAATTTATTACTCGCTGGTCCAATTCACGTGTGAGTTATAAGAGATATTTTAAAAATATTCCTAGTTTACCCTTTCTCTAACGTACATATAAAACGAGTTGAAATCAAATCTTCACAAATTTTCTTTCCTTTTTTTAGCTCAGATCCAACTTTCGTTCTTTCTCTGCTTATGATGGTGTTCTTCAGTTTTAGGGTTTCGATCTCAAATCTCCAGTTTTTTTTTTCTATTAATTTTCTTCTCTGTTATTTGATTTATTTTATGTTTTGTTCTGTTTTTTGTTCTTTTAAAGTGAAATCATGATAATCAACTCGATTTCATGATTTTGCTGTTTTTCTTACACTGAAATCATGATGATTATCTTTTTCTATGACTGTTTTGATCTCGTTTTTGTTCATGTTTTAGTGTTTCTGTTGATTTCTGAAACTGATTTTTGTAATTGTTTTATTTCGTTCATTAGATAGATGTATTCCGTTTGTTTACATGTTGTTTGATAAATAGGTATGATTTGGTTTTCTTTTATTTTTTCAGGAACTCATGATTTTTATTCTTTGTTCTGTTTTTTTTTAATGATTCTTCAATACATATTAATATGTATTGTTTTTGTAAACATTTTGATATGTACTGTTGTTATATATATTGTATGGTATACCATTTTTGAATCAGAACATAATTGTTTGTACTACATATAATATGCTTTTATTTGTTTGTTTTGTGTGAACCTATAATATTTGTTATACTCCTAAACCAATACATATTATGTTGTACCGTAGATTTGGTGTTCCTATCATCTGAAAATATATGTTTGATTTTTATTTGGATCACATTTCTACAGGTTCAACATGTCAGGTGTTGGTTCTAATCCAAATACCTTTTGCTACTCTCATGTATACCACAAGCAACACCACATTGCATATTTGGTTACGTTATCTTCGACTTTGGAAGATTTGAAGTTTACTAGTTGCAATGCGTGGAGCTGGTTGACTCCATCAACTATTGTTGTTAATTATGTTGAAAATGGAGTGAAAGTCGATGTCCTTGTTGATGTATCGCTTCAAGGGATTGCTGCATTACATTTTACAAAGAATTCAGATTTCTTTGAGTTGCATGTGGATGTTGTTTTATCAGGTGCATCTAGTTCTTCGAGAAGTGTTTCTTTTGACAACAGTTCTGAGTTGGTTGTGAGTGCTAGGAATAATTATTTGAAAGATTGTAAAGAGGTTGCAAGTGTTCTTTTTTCCGATGGTTGGGAGAATTTTTTTTGAAGATAAAAACCATCTCTTCAATGGTGGTGTTGAAGCTGTTCGATTAGCATGTGAGAAATATTGTTTGAGGTCTGGATATAAGGTTAAAAAATTGAAGAATGACCTTGAGAGATTTACGTTGAGATGCAGCAATGACTGCTGCTCTTGATGCTTCATGCGGTTGCCATGAATGGGTCATTGGATGTGTTTAAGATAAAGGATTACGTGGGGAGGCACACTTGTGGTGCTGGGTATAGGTTGAGGAGTCCAACTATTTCGAGGAAGCTTGTAAATCATTTAGTTCATGAGCGTGTCAAACACAACCCTCTCATAAAGCCGCAAGAGATTATGGATTATATTAAAGTTGGGGGAGGGATCAACATCAAGTATCACCACGCATATCATGCATTAGACTTATTGCATCAAATGATTTTTGGGACGATGTAAAGTTATACACTGATCTTGCTTGGTGGGTCACAGCTGTTACGGAAATCAACCTAGGGTCTTATATTGATTTTGACTTCAACGACGCAACAAAGAGATTCAACAGACTTTTTATTTGCTTTGGAGCTTGTAGAAAGGGTTATAAACTTTATCGTCCAATGATCTTTTGTGATGCAACATTTCTTACGGGGAGGTTTAAAGGAGGTCTAATGGCTGCGACATGTCTTAACGGCAATCAAGGTAACTTTTTTATATGGTACATATTTTGATATGAAACTGTTTTTTATGTACCAGTACAAAGAGAAATGTAGTCTTTTTCTGGTACATATCAATATCTACTTTAGGATCATACACATCATACATAAAGTACATATTGATATACAATGTAGGTATAACATAATTTGAAGGTGAAGACATGAAGTGCATATTGATATGGTCTTTTATATTTTTTTCCCAGGTTTTTATCCTTTTGCATATTGATGTAATTTTTAATAGTGGTAAAATAGGTTCGATTCTCGGACTTGTGAAGATTTAATTTCTAGACCTAATTTTTAATAACATAAAATAAAGAGAATTGAAACAATTTGATTTTAAAATGGATGGAGAAAAACTAGGGCTTAAGATTCCACCATTAACCAATACTTTAGTGATAACATCTAACAATTCTTATATTCAATTTAATCTAAGTATGCCAAAGATGCGTTTTTGAAAGAATAATTGTTAATCAAGAGCATGAGACATCAAGAGTTTAAAAACCAAGTATGACCCATCAGAAGAAAACACAATTATTTGAGAAAAACCATTTTTTCAATTTAAATTCAAGCAATTAATAATAAAAGAATTGTAGAATAAATATAATTAAAATAGAAGATACCACAATTATTGGATGAACGGTTTCCTCCATCGCCCCAGTGATGGTGATTAGATCATTGTAATGGAAACACACTCATTGCTCAAAAGGTGCTTACAATGGTGAAAAAGGAGTAACACGGAAGTTTTGAGATGTATATAAACGTTACAAAAGAAATAAAAGGAAACGGGTGAAAAGAACGGACTGTATATGCAGCAGGAATACGACTGCTTCAGCAGCTGAAAATATGACTGAAACAAAGACAGAAAGGATGACAGTTTAACGACAGTCTTATGTACTTCCTCTTCTTTTTCGCAGCAACAGAATTTTTTCTTCTTGTTTTTTTTTCCGGTGGCTCTCCCCTCTATTTTCTTTGCTTCTCTTTGCTTTATATAGGATTAATAAACCCTACTAACTCATGTGAACCGATAAGGACTCAAAAACAGATCCAAAATCAACTCTAAATCATTGTAAATCCGAATCAAAGTGTGTTCCCTTTTCCGGCTCCCAAACGGATTTTTCACCCATTTTCCGGCGTGAAACTCTCTGGATTGCATGTGTACAAGCTAGTATAGATTGTATCTTGAATCTGGTGACTTGAAATCACCTAAAAATCCCTTAAAACACGGTTATCCGGGTGACTTTCTCACGTAAACTTAATTTCCCGCCCTTTTTGGTTTTGAATTCAAAAGGGAGGGTGCCTTTAACAAATGTATGGGTGCCTTTAACAAATGTATGTGTGCCTTTAGTTCAATCACATGAATAGATTTAGAATATGGGAATAGAAAAAAAATGAAGTTTTGCGTGTGTTGACTAAGGTGAACGGTGTTTCCCATATCTGTCTGAAGGTCAGTGCCAGGATGAATCCTAATGGATTGAGATACGCTCCCACTAGTATCGACTCAACTGGTATATACAAGGGTCCAATCGATCGATTTATTGAAAATAAAATAATTATAAATGTACTGAAAACATGATTGGATCAAATTGAATCCAAGCGCACAGTTCTTATCAGCATCTTACATGATAGTTCCCATGGATCCTGCGTTCCACGCTTGCTTAGGCGACGGAGACAGGGAGAACACACACATATTGCTATCAAAGTGTCAATACTCGATTTTTTTTTCGTCTTTTTTTTATAATATTGAACAAGAATTAAAAATGGGGCTCAACACTCTATTTCATCCTGGCGGCGATAACAATTCGATACTGGGCCCCACCAAATCACTTAGAGAAACACAAATTGCAAATATAAAACAGAAGGTGATATGGTTGAGATAAACTCCGAGATATGGTGACAACTATCATGTTATTTCTAACACCTGAACTATGTCCTTTTACGAATAGACCATTTAGCTGGGCACACCAATTCCTATAGAAAAAGAGTCCAGTTTCCATCTACCTAGAATGGTTAGTGTCATCCTGAATTGTTCACAAGCTTCTAGACTTTGGAGTTTTATATTTCATTAAAAGTTTCTCCCTTACCCCCAAACTTAAATCTAACATTGTCCTCAATGTTCTAAAGATGAATAATTAAAAATATGAACAAGGAGAAACTGTTACCAATCGAAAGAAAGGAGTTAAGGAAAGATATTATCGTGTCGCATGAGCATGGGTTACCTCCCAAGAAGTGCTAAGTTTAAAGTCTTCAGCCGTACTTAGAAAGAATTAGTCACCTCATAAAATCATATAGCAATAGTCGGAACAACTGTGGGTCATCTGAATCAAATAGTGCTATCACAAATAAGAGGAAACTACAACAGGCCAAGAAAATGAACAAACCGACATACCCTTATTTAGTTTTCTGTTTAAGACAACTACTTCTAGTTGTGGTTCAGGTTCAGGCTCTATAAAAGAGTCTAGATAAAATAATTTCATGGGATGGATTTCCTCGTAGGCAGGATCAAAAGAATCAGGTTGTAGAGTCTGGAATATCTCAAATAAGAACTTAGAAGCACATAATAATAAACTGAATAATTATGGATCCTCAAAGTCAATCAGATTTGACTCACACAATTGACTACTATGAAGGTGGTCATTCTTAAGCAAATGTGTCGATTTTAATTCCCTAAAGTAATTAGGTTTAGTCTTAAAACTTAATAACTGACACATTTGAAATCCTAAGGCTCCCACATATGGAAGAAAATATTTTGGTGGGAAAACAAAATCAATCTTGGTATTATCACCTAGGTAAACCACATCAACCAGAGGATGGGTTTCTAACAACTGAACTTCTTTCTGGACACGATTAGGTTCGGGAACAATTCTTGAAGATAGTCTCTTAATATGGTAGAGGCGCAAACATCAAGTCCCAAGTGAGGGACTTTTAAAAGATTCAAAGGTAAAGTACATGGAGAATGATAATCACCCCCAAACTTAGAATTTTGGTTGTCCCTAGATAGACTAGTCACAATTTCCTTAATTTCTAGATCATATTCCTGAAAATGGTCAATTGCTTCTTCTGAGTTATAATCAAGTGGTGCATCCTCGCTCATATATAAAATCTCTAGGGGTATATCTTTGTTATCTAAGACTATTGTTTCTAAATCGTTGGACTCTAAAACAGTATTCTCAGGATAAACCCGTTCCTCTAAACCATTATCGGCTTCAAAACAAGAAAGTTCTACATCGTCTAAAACAGTGGTATCTCTAGTCAAATCTTCTTCCTTCTGAATATGTGAATAATCATTAAAATTATTTGGATTTGAAAGAGAACTAACATTATCATCATGAAGCACAATTGGAGTGACAATTTCCCGATCACTCTGCCTGTATATTTCAAGTTCTTCACCAATACTATCCTCATCATCATAATAACATGATGATGTTTGAACCTCGTTTACATAAGTAGTGTTACCAATTCTATCCTCATCCTCTTGGCTAGGTGAATAATTATCAAGGGTAGCACTATATTGGCAATTAAGATCATTTTGAGCAATATTATTCTTTGTAGAAATTTCATTCACACTTAATCCAAATATTTTTGTACTCTCAGTCAACTCCCTGAGGGATTCTTTTAGAAAATCAAATGGATCATAAGGGGTACTGGTTTGCAACTGCTCGTGTGATTCTTCTAGAGGCATAATAGGTTCATGGGGAGTACTAGATTGCATTTGCTTTAGGGAATCCCTCCAAGACAAAGAACTCGAATCGTCATAGGAAGTACTAGATTGCATCTGTTTTAGGGTATCCCTCCAAGACAAAGAACTAGAATTTTTCTCACTTTCATGTTCATAAGACGGGTGTATGTACGAATAGTAATTGGGATCACCCTGGTATGAGTAATAACCTCAAAAAGGTTGGTGGTGATCCCGACTACTATCCACACAATGTTGATAGTATGGATAATGTCTATTTGAAATTCAGTCGGATATTCATTATATTGGTCCTCATAATACCAGTTCGACATTTTCTAAAAACTTCTTAATATATTTAAAAAAATCTAAGAAAATAAATCCTAACATGAAGGGGGTTCTAAACATTCACAAACAAGGCCGACTCAACCAAATCAAACCTATTGAATCTAGCAAACAAAATGCATGAATGCTCCACTTAGATTGTTTTCTAGACCAGCTTCTATTCTTTCGAAAGACAACTAGTTACAATTTTAGCAAACCTCTTAGAACGATCCGAATTAGATTAAGTCGAAGAGAAACAGGATAAGCTCTAAGGAGCTTTGATAACCCTATCTCTTTGGCACTTTTCCCTGGGTTACAAGGCGGCTCTAATCAACTTAAAATAATCTTCCTGAACTTCGAGTTAGGCTAATAAAGTAAACAGTACATTCTTTTTGAACGAGTTTCCTATAAGCTCGTTACCCTATCGGTCTCTTTCTAGTCAAAATTTTAAGGTTTATGTTCGCGTTTGGTAAGGTGTTCCTAAAGTGCGCAAAAAGGAAACGGTGATGAAATCCGAGTCCTTATCTTGTATGGCCAGTTCTTACCCTTTACTAGAAAAGTAAAACCGTATTCAATTCCTCAACATATATGCATACAAAGGAATACAGTAAACCCACTTGCAGGGGATTCGTGGGTTGAACGATTCTTACCTCCCGTACCAGACGGGGGATGAATCGGTTGTAGTCGACTCGGGCCACCGACTCCTGTGTCAGTGTGCGAACCCGAGGGGCCGAGACAATATCGTAATTGTCTTCCTTCCCTGTAGCAGTTTATATTTAATAATACCCTTCCGTAGGGTTCAAAAATAAATAAAGTGTCCAAATGTCCAAAAGAAAGTCCAAAAAGAAGTGTCCAAAATAAAAAAAAATTACAAAAACAATTAAAATCCTAATACACTTTTCTACAAAAGAAAAACAAATGAAATCTAAAATAAAATAAAATCTAATTAAGAAAAATCTTCGTCTTCTTTTTCGTTCTTTAATCTTTAATTTTTAACTCCAAATCTTTGGCTCACTTTCTTTTCGATCCAAAATCCAAAACCTGTAGCAAAAAGATAAATACTAAAAGAAACGTAAAATAGAAAAAAGTTAAATGATAAATAATAAAAATAAATAATAAAAATAAATCTAAAACTCTAAATCTAAAAACAAATCCCCGGCAGCGGCGCCAAAAATTGATGTAGTTTTTAATAGTGGTAAAATAGGTTCGATTCTCGGACTTGTGAAGATTTAATTTCTAGACTTAATTTTTAATAACAGAAAATAAAGAGAATTAAAACAATTTGATTTTAAAATGGATGAAGAAAAACTAAGGCTTAAGATTCCCCCATTAACTAATATTTCAGTGATAACATCTAACAATTCTTATATTCAATTTAATATAAATATGCCAAAGATAGGTTTTTGAAAGAATAATTGTTAATCAAGAGCATGAGACATCAAGAGTTTAAAAACCAAGTATGACCCATCAGAAGAAAACATAATTATTTGAGAAAAACCATTTTTTTCAATTTTAATTCAAGCAATTAATAATAAAAGAATTGTAGAATAAATATAATTAAAATAGAAGTTAGCACAATTATTGGATGAACGGATTCCTCCGTCGCCCCAGTGATGGTGATTAGCTCATTGTAATTGAAACACACTCAAAATAGACTTTCATTGCTCAAAAGGTGCTTACAATGGTGAAAAATGAGTAACACAGAAGTTTTGAGATGTATATAAACGTTACAGTGAAGTGATCTCAGTGTTATAGAAGAAATAAAAGGAAACAAGAGAAAAGAATAGACTGTATATGCAGCAGGAATACGACTGCTTCAGCAGCTGAAGATATGACTGAAACAAAGACAGAAAGAATGACAGTTCAACGACAGTCTTATGTTCTTCCTCTTCTTTTTCGCAGCAACAGAATTTTTTTTTCTTGTTTTTTTTTCCGGTGGCTCTCCCCTCTATTTTCTTTGCTTCTCTTTGCTTTATATAGGATTAATAAACCCTACTAACTCATGTGAACCGATAAGGACTCAAAAACAAATCCAAAATCAACTCTAAATCATTGTAAATCCGAATCAAAGTGTGTTCCCTTTTTCGGCTCCCAAACCGAACCGATAGCTCAATACTGCCGTAACGTTCCTAGGTAAAAGTGGTCTAGTGCATACTTCTCAGGCTGTAGGTATGGTTAGACTTCTTCAAGCATTGTCGAGTCTTTTAATAACTGGATTCGTCGCGAGAAGAAGTTACCTCCTTGTGCTCTCGCTGACACAATCAGGTTTTTATAAGTTTCTTGTAACACTATAAGTATATATATAATATATGTATAATATGTTTGTTGTTTTTTAATTTTATTTATCGTGTAGGCTACAGGTAATGAAGTTGATGTCTGAACGTCGTGAAAAAAGTCTTTTGATGGATCCGGAACTCTTAACCCCTGTGTATCAATCCTTGCTTGAACTACACATTCAAATTGGTCGTCCTTGGAAAGTTAGTCAGTTATGCTCACGTCTTTGAAGTTCATTCCTCAAGGTTAGTTTTTTAGGTAACATGCTCTTTTGAACTGAGATATCCACTAAACTAGTTTCTTAGGGGTGCTGCAGAAAACATATCAAATATGTATTGTGCAGATTATTTTCTTGGGTTTGTGTAGGGAAAATATCAAATCTGTATTGTGCAGATTATATTCTTTTTTGTTTGTGTAAGGCAAATATCAATATATATTGCGTAAATAATATGCTTGGTTTCTTGTGTGCAGTCTCATATGGTAGATCTACGACAAAAGAGTTGTACTTGCCAAAGATGGCGCGTGTATGGTTTTCCATGCTCGCATGCTACTGCAGTTATTGTTGTATCTGGGGGAAAGTTCCTTGATTATATCGTCGAATACTTCAAAGTTAGTTGTTATCGCCAGCTATATTCAATCGCTATTAGACCTGTTCCTAATCACGACAGGTAAGTTTAAGCAGTACATATTGATTTTTTTTATGGTAGTATCATACATGAGAATGGTTTTAAGCAGTACATATAAACCATAAACTAGAACTAGCATAGTACATATTGATATTTAGTGTAACATACATCAACAAAAAATGCACAAGTATAATAGATTTTTCTTATTTATATTTTTCAATATACCACATGCCTGATGAGTATACCGCAGAAGATACTAATCTGCCACCAATAGTAGTTAGGGCTCCTCCAGGAAGAAGAAAAAAGAACCGCATCAAGAGTGCATGGGAGAGGAGCAAAAATCCTGTTACATGTTCAAATTGTAAATTGAAAGCTCATCACAACAAGGCTACATGAAATGTTATCCGTCAGTACCAATATATAGATGAGAATTAATTTCATTATAATTTTTTTTAGTACATTTGGGATTTAAATTCTTTTGGAAGATACCTGTCGCATTTTTTTAGGTTTTTTTTCCAGAACTTGTTTGTGTGCCAACTGAATATGTTCTTAATAAAAGAACGAGAACTTGATGATATAAATCTTATATTTTGATCCATCTTTAAGATGTATGAACATGTGGTTGAATGTTTTTATTCCCAATACATTTTTATTTTTTTTAGTAATCTTGTAGTTGTTATAAAAACACAAAAAAATGCACATAAACAAAGTAATTTTGTAAATTCATATCAATATGTACTCATAGTACATGTCAATATGTACTTGTTTAGAATATGAATCTATTGGTTCAGAGTTTCAGATCAAAGTACATATCAATATGTACTTCCTAGCACATATCAATATGTTCTACCTTTCTATATAACTCTAAAAATAAATATAAACCTAACAATGCTAATAAAGATCATCACACACACACACACACACACACACATATATATATATATAAACGGCCAGTAGATTCTATTACTAAGCTTCCATCCCCCGCTTGGTAGCTAATCCCGCTCGTTGGTATCTGGGAGTCTAGATCTTAGCTTACAGATAAGATATCTTGGCATAGCGGCATCTTAATACCACCGGGAACAGGAAAAAAAATGTCGCGGATTCAAAAAAATGGAATTTCTTCTTGCAAGAGACGTCTACCGCTGGTTGACCTTCCACTACTGACAGAAACCCAAGAGCAGGAAATGGGACTACCGCCGAGGTGACCGCAACGGCAAGTAGGACAAGCGCCCCGGCAAGTAGAGCAACTAAGCAGGCAACCGAAGGCATCAAAAGCACAGCAGAGCAAGAACCTACAGGTCAATCACCCGCAGGACCGGACACCTGGGAACAATAGCCTGACAAATAGTTGGTTCGGTCCGCTTTGGGTGCCAATTTAGGCTCCAAATAGAACCCGGCAAATAAACATCCATAGGAATTAGCTTATCAACTCCTCGAACGGACTACTTCGTGTCAACAGAGACTCGGTCTATCAATATCGATTCGATCCGAGATCTCTT